>JAVIWC010004885.1:0-10971 GCA_031894815.1 Creontiades dilutus
GTGCGCAGAGCATCGTTGGAAATTGTGGTAAACTTCTCAATATGACCGTCCCTAGTTTCCTCGTTTGTTGGGCTGTATCCTAGAGCTTCTACTGGATAGAATCAATTTTGTTCATCTGGTATTGAATTTAATGATATTAAACACGTAAGGAGGCAAAATGTCAAGTGGCCACTACTGAGACATGCACGTGGCCACTACTGGAAATTTCGTAATTTGATGTGGCCACTACTAGATCAAAATAAAGGTGTGAGAAAAAATTAATAAAAAATAGAAAAAATTGTTCTTTTGATAGTTTTAGGCAATGGATATGTTAGGGAAGAGTCGGGCTATATTCTAAATGAGTCCTGAAGAAAGTCAGTACTACTGTTGGCCCACAAATTGTCAAAACTAAAGAAAAAAAAAATTCTTAAAGTTAATCATATCAGTTGGTACGATTTCTTTTCGCGTGCCGGTGGAGAGGGAAAGAGCCCTTGCACACCGTTTAATACATTTGCCAGTAGGTTCGAAGTCAATCAATGTCTTTTTAAATTGATGTCCTGGCGTCCTGAAAAGAATAGAATTATTCACAATAGAATATTTAATTCTATTATTCACTTCAGAAAATGCTTGCGAAAAATAGTTTAATGCGCTGATGATACGAAAAAAAAAAAATGATTGGCGCTTCTCGGAAGGGGCAACTTATGTCAAGCGATGAGTGACCCACGAGTACACGGAAGAATTCGCTTAGAAGAATTGATCAAATATTTGTGTTTTAGACAGAATTCCAAGGGGGAATATGAATTAAGAAACAAAAATATCGAGAATGGTATATTTATAATGGTTTCTGCCGTACATCATGGAGAACACAGCCGATTATGCCGTTTGATTTCATGGAGGTATCAGTTGGTAAAACAAATTAATACAGGTGGCTGTAGATTATTTACAAAAATGTATGTGTACAACCGAAATATACATTACATTCAATTGAAACAATCGTAGTTTCAATTGAAAGAAAATATACTATCATTCTCGTTGACTAGTCTCGCGGTCCATACCTTGAAGCACTGTTCGTGTATCTTACGGGGCTACCTTTTTTCAAATCTTGATTGGGCTGACTGGCCAAGGGTTGGTTGCTTTTATTTGAGAGGCGGGGGGATTCATTTCGTAGTCCTCTTTGTCATCAATGCTGGTCAACTTAGAAATAGGTGCTGTCGTGCTCTTTGATGGCATTTGCTGGTACGGTTCTGGTTTATCTGGACCTCCTGGACAATCATTGGCGTTCGGAACTTGACAACCACAGGGGCAGAAATTGTAAATGGGATCGCACACCCATGGGGCAGGTTTTCCGTTGCACGGACCATTATTGCCACATCTATTACAATTACAATCGTAACAGAAGATTCCTGGGTTTCCACAGTTGTCCCTGGGATTTGGAGGCTCCTTTTTATTCTCTTCTTCTTCTTTTCTTTCAACACGTTGGCATCCCCCAGTACAGGACGTTAACAAGGAATATAAGGTTTGGGCTGATGGTCCACAGCAACATGAACTGATTGGTTCAGCTGGTCCAGAGCAGCATAATGGTTGAATGGTAGGTCCACAGCAACAGTTACTAATTGGTTTAATAGAAGATCCGGAGCAGTAAGTACAGAATGGCTGAATAGTAGGTCCAGAGCAGCAATTATTTAGTGGTTGAATTGAAGTTGCACAGCAACGGTTGCAAACAGGTTGAACGGAGGGTTGAGAGCAACAGGTACTAACTTTTTGAACGCAAGGCCGGGGGCAGCGGTTATTAACTGGTTGAATGGAAGGTCCCGAGCAACAGTTGATAACAGGTTGAATGGAAGGTCCAGAGCAGCAGGTACTGCAAGGCCGGGAGCAGCAGTTATTAACTGGTTGAATGGGAAGGTCCCGAGCAACAGTT
Organism: Creontiades dilutus; assembly: GCA_031894815.1. Taxonomy (NCBI): domain Eukaryota; kingdom Metazoa; phylum Arthropoda; class Insecta; order Hemiptera; family Miridae; genus Creontiades; species Creontiades dilutus. The sequence continues at coordinate 1,901 of JAVIWC010004885.1, forward strand.
GATAACAGGTTGAATGGAAAGGTCCAGAGCAGCAGGTACTGAATGGCTGAAAGGTAGATAGGGAGCAGCAGGAATTTTCTGGTTGAATGGGAGCTCCGGAGTAACAGGTCTTGACGGTTTGAATGGACGGCCCAGAGCAACAGTCGCTAACAGGTGAAATGGAAGATCCTGAGCAACAGTTGATAACGGGTTGAATGGTAGGACCAGCACAGCTGCTGCTGATTGATCCAGAACAACATGAGCTAATCGGTATGGAGCTGATTGGAATAGAGCAACACGAACTTCTTGAGCCGGAGCTGCATGAGGTGATTGGTCGAATAGGGGGATTGGAGCAACACAAGCTAATAGGTTGAATAGCTGAGCAAAGAGGTTGGGGAACAGATACTGAAGTGCTGGAATAGCATCTTGTTCTTGAGCAGGGAACTGCTCGAAGGGAGCCGGATAACAATGGGAACGCACAACAGGAAAAACTTGACGTACTACCTCTTCGATTATTCCGGCATTGCGAGCAGGATCCCAATGAGCATGGATATCCCGTGAACGGTAATGGAGAACAAAATTGCTGGAGGTACTGCGATCCACAGCAAAGAGCGTCCAAAGAACATCCGCTCATGACTAGCATTTCTACTAAGCAGACTTAGGAGAAATTCAAATCATGAACGCAAGCCAATTGAATAATAAACCCCACTGAAAGAATTCGCAGCGTTTTTTTATGGTTATCAGAATGATTCAACCCGTGTATCGGCTACAAAGCCTTTTAGGAGTTCACTCCAGTATCCACATTATTACATCACTACGTCACTAGGTTACTGCTATCAAAACAAAAAAAATAATAAACCAAAACCCCAGTGAAAGAATTTGCAGCGTTAGATGCATATTAGAATGCTTCAACCCGTGTATAGACTACAAAGCCTTTTAGGAGTTCACTGCAGTATCCACATTACTACATCACTACATCACTAGGTTACTGATATCAACACAAAAACAATAACCAAAATAACGCAAATGTTGGCACCATAAATCGGGCCATACATCGGGAATGATTGGACCTACGGACCTGAGGAAGGGCTCATTCGATTCCTCGTGGAAAGTTCTTCAAAAAGAGTTCAAATTTAAGCCCCCCCTCCCCCCCCTAAGAATTTCATGGTTTACGTTTTAAAGTGTGTAGAATCCAAATCTGCAATAAACATTTTTCCGTCCGTACGTCGTTCGCTCTACGCACGATTTCTCCCGCACGGCTGGAGCAAAAAATCTGAAATTTTCAGGAAAAATCAATATTGGTCCGACAACGCCCCAATTTTTGAGCCAGCTCTCTCACTCAATTTAAAGTACCCTTTAAGGGCTGTCAAAGTTTTGTAAAATCCCTAAAAACCTCAAAACAAGTCGAAGCGGCTAAATTAGTACCTATTTGAAGAACATACCATGAGGAATCGTATGAGCCCCTCCCCAGGTCCGTAGCCCAAAACCATTCCCGATCTATGGCCCGATTTATGGTGCCAACATTTGCATCCACGTTCACTACATCACTAGGTTACTGCAATCAAAACAAACACGAGAGTTTTTTTTTTTTATCGCAGTAACCTAGTGATGTATTGAATGTGGATACTGGAGTGACCTCCTAAAAGGGTTTATAGCCGATACATGGGTTGAAGCATTCTGATATATGTCTTATGAAATTTAAAATTTTCAATTGTAATATTGTAGAAAATTTTTACATTGTAATCGCTCTTTAGAAAAACGCTGCAAATTCTTTCACTGGGGTTTATTATTCAATGATTCATGATTTGAATTTCTATTAAGCTTTGGAGTGTGCGTGTTTCACCGGTGATAGAGATATTATTGAATTTCAGGAGATATGCATAATCAATGGATTGAACAGTTGATCATATTTGTGTGCCTCCTGAAATTCAATAATCGCTCTATCATCTGTGAAACACGCACACGCCAAAGCTTAGTAGAAATTCAAATCATGAATCATTGAACAATAAACCCCAGTGAAAGAATTTGCAGCGTTTTTTCCTAACCTATAACAAATTCAAAAATACATCAACGCTTCCGGACCTACAGACCTGACTTACTCCGGTACAGGTGCGAGTGTTTAATGAATATTCGTCTCTCTCTTTCTCCATATTTAATATAAACGTCATCTGAATACATATATTGTGCCATTGAGGATAGGAAGCTTAATCTTCCTAGCCCTCGTCCACAAGGCCTTAGAGACGTTTTTTGTCAATTATTTTCAATAATAAACCTTTTGTAACCGATAAAAAAATTAACCCCCTCAAAAGTCGATTACAAAAACATTTCCAAAATCGTACAAAAATAATAATGAACCAAAAAGATCCGTCCGTCCAGCGCCCGCTTTTGTCCGAAGCCTACTAGACAAAATTAGGCTGTTTTATTTTATTATTACGGGCGTTGACCAGAGGCATCAAGTTTGAAGAAATAACAAGTCGAGCTCGCGTTCTCACGCCTACTTTCCTGGGTCCTCCGCGTCTCCCAAGTTTGTGTTGGCGCATTTTGATTAATATAAATTACGATATGTAGGTTATACCACGTTAAGGGTCACCAGACTTCAGTGGTCGATTTTGCATCTAATTTCCAGCAAAAAGTGCCTCTCACAAATTTTTTCTGAGGCTTTGTTTTCTATTTATTTCAACTTGTAAGGTTTTTTTTTTCTTTCAACACTACACACTGACCCGACCATAACTATTTTAATTTACATCGTAAATCAACATTTTAAGATACCATTTGAACGAGCGTTAAAATTCCCATCTTCCTAGTGCCTATGAAGTTTTTTCTGGGGTCCTGTTGCGTGAAAAATCATCTCACAAAGTAATTTCTGTTAAATTAAAAAAATCTCATTATTTCAATGTGGTTCTTAGTTTCTATTTTTGCATGGGTTTTCAAGAACTTAACTCGACACTAAAAACTGCCCATAGATCTCAGCTTTCCAACGGTAAAATACATTTCAATTTTACACTGTTGAGTTGTGGAGAACAATACCTTAGAATGCGAAAAACGTGGTTTCATGTATGAGAATCGAGATTTTTTTATTCTTTGGGAGTCAAGAAGTTCCAAGGAATTAGGGGTGGAGTTCTACATAATTTTCAACACTGATTCGGATGGCCTTGTAGTAAATGTATTTGGCAGAAAAATTGTATTCAGCTGGTGGGGGGCTTGTGTCTGTGTCAATATACCTACTTAGATTCCAACTACTACTGTACTTAGATATCAACGTATAGAAGGATAAGTAACGTAGTAGGTGAATACATCTGTCCAGTTATATTTTTTATAACAAAACATGGGCTACGTATGGTAATTATTTGTAGGTGTTCTGAGCAGAAGGACTTCGTAATAACGGATACTTTTGTGAAATAATTTGCCACGGTTGTGGGTGCATTGTTTGAATTAAAGGGTTCTTCATTGAAAACAGTAAAGCACAACTGCTTAGGAAACTTTTTATGTTACTCATTTGAAATTTCTTCTTTGATTCTGGCGTTTCTCCATACCCGTGATAGCGGGCAAATTACTGTAGTCAATTGTGTAAAAATGACCAAAAGTGAGCTGCTATTCTTAGATCCATGGATATGGCGTTGATGTTTTAGAGGGAATTAGCTGTATTACACATACATGTATTATTATTATGTATAAATATATGAGAATGAAGTAATGTTTATTCATACGCAGTTCCTCGCCTGTTCATATTTGTTCTCTAACTGTTAAATCTATTTGCAGGTCTTTTCGTGTATTTTTTCTACTCTATCACGAACTCAAAAGAAGACATTTGAATTTTTGGATTTCGCTCCCACACGACCATTTTAAATATCAATTTTCTTTATTCGACTTCGGTGATTTTCATTCATCGTTTTCAAACAAGTATTTGTTCTTTATTTTATACCTAGAACAGTTTATCCAGACGGTAACTGCCGTAAAAAATAGCTACCTATAGTTGAAAAACCTTTCTCGGCTAACGAAACGTAAAGTTCATTGGTCGTATCTTCGTGGTTCGATTAGAGCAGTTACAGGTGTCACGCTTATGTGGTTTAAAATATCCATAACGGGGGTTTTTCATAATTAGGGTGTCTGATTGAGCATTTCGGGACAAGACGATCTGATCAACATCATCATGTGACGTCATTGTGACGTCAACATCACATCCTTTCTCTTAAGAATGCAGGTGGGCACACCTGATTTAATCGGCTAACCAAATAATAAGTCAAGTCATTCTAATCTATCGAGCAGGCAGTGTCATCGATAACAATTGCAATGGCGGCGCCTCGCCGTTCTGAGAATCAATCAGTCAGTTCCGACTAGGTTATGACAATCAAAATAAACATAATTAGTTCCGTCTTCAATTAAATTAATAAAAAACAACTTAATAATTACTCGACACATTAAATACAGTAACGTGCGCGTTTAATCAAGTGATTACAAATATATAGTGGCCTGCAGACAGTGGTGAACAACATTCGGTTGCATCATAACAATAAAATTAACATTAAATTCGTGATCTGTAAGTACTTCGCAACACATCATATTGCTATATTCACAAAATTAATAATATTCTTGTACATTTAAAACTTAAAATAAAAAGTATTCGCTTATTTGTTGTTTTGTTCCATATTATCCATCCTACATAATACAATGCTGGTATATTAATCATTTATACCGTATCTTGTAGGTTTTCTAATATGTTGTCGATTCCTTAAATTGTAATTAGGTTTCACATTTGTTGTCCTACCATCATTGTTACAAATGTTATCACTTGCGGGAATGTTTATTCTCATCAAATCTCTCCGATTTCTACGATAACTCCTATTACCATCCTCTTCCTTTACCCAAAATGATCGTGGAGAATCAGCTTTTTTAATTGTTTCCCCGGGAACCCATCTGTTTTTGTAGCGAAATAAGACTTTTTGGCCTGGTTCACAATCTTTTAATTTTTTGCTACGCTTATCGTGATAATATGTTTGAATAGTTTGGGATTGTGTCAGGCGCTTTGCTACCTCAGATTTTTCGATTATTTTCGGCTCTAGATGTCGTTCGGTAATGTCTGTTTTTTCTCTGAGTGTTCTATTGAACAACAGCTGACTAGGAGAGTAACCAATTGAAGGAATCATTGTATTTCTATAGTGAAATAGTAAAAGGAGAGGATCTTGACCCGACAATTTAGCTTTTTTTAGAATTGATTTAGCAATTTTTACACCCGTTTCCGCAAGGGCGTGTCCCTTGGGATAGTGAGGACTGCTTGTGGTTAATTTTGTACCACACTCCGCAAGAAATGTTCTGAACTCACGACTACCAAAAGGATTGTTGTCGGTCACTATTTCCTTAGGATATCCGTGAGTTGTGAAAATCATAATACACACCTTTTTTACGTCAAAAATGCTTTTTGTTGGAATTTTGGTAAGTTCTATCCATTTTGAATAATAATCTATAGTAACCAAATAGTTCTTATTTTGAAATTCCAGTATGTCCATACCCAATTTGTACCAAGGTAAAAGTGGTATTTCGGATGGAATCATGGGTTCTGGGGGATTCAACGGTCTGTTTACTAAACATACTTGGCATTTACTAATGTGGTTTTCTATTTCTCTCGACATGTTTGGCCAGTAGAATTTTGACCTAGCTTTGGCCCTAGTTTTGCCGATGCCTAGATGTCCCTCATGTAAGAGATTCAAAATGTCTTTCTGCAAATTAGCTGGTACTACTACCCTGTTTCCAAATAAAATAATACCATCTTCCAATATCAGTTCGTGTCTAATCTGATAAAACTCTTTCCATTTTACATTTGATTTATTAGGCCACTTATTATTAGTTAAGAATTTTTTTATAACACCCAGTACAGGGTCTTTATCAGTCTCATTTTCAAAAATCTTTTTTTTATCGTTCGACATAATGTTGTTAATTAATGAATGAACTACAAATTGTAGTTCTTCGTCTTCCTTGGGTTCCGGTCCTACAGTTGCCCTAGATAAGGTATCAGCTAGAACCATCTGATTCCCAGGAAGGTAACTTAATTTGTACTTATATTTTGTGAGCTTCAGCATCATCCTTTGTAGTCTGTTTGGAACCTTTTCTATGTTCCTATTAACAATGCTTATTAGGGGTTTATGATCCGTTTGGATAAGCACTTCCCTGCCGTATGTATAGTAGTGGAAATGTTCAATTGCAAAGCAGATGCCGAGCATTTCCTTCTCGATCATTGCGTATTTCTGTTCGGATTTCGTCAATGATCGGGAAGCAAACGCTATCGGTTTACCATTCTGCAGCAAAGCACATCCCAACCCATCCTTACAGGCGTCGGACTGAATGAGTAAATCTTTACTCTCTTCGTAGTAAGAAAGGACAGGACTTGAGGTAAGTATATTTTTTAGTTTGTTAACGGCGTTTGTGTGAATTTCCGACCAAGACCAGGGTACATCATTTCGTGTAAGTTGGCGTAGAGGGGCTGTTATTTCAGATAGTTTTGGTATGAATTTCCCTAGGTATTTTGCTATTCCTAGGAATCTCATTAGTGCCTTCTTATCGTTAGGTAAAGGGATCTCGGAAATTGCCCTAATCCTCTCTGGATCTATTTCCAACCCTTTATTTGAAATAATATGTCCCAAAATTTTTATTCGATTCTGACGGAAATTGAACTTGGCTGGATTGAATGTTATTCCTTTTTCAATGGCAGTGTTTAGAACCCTCGCTAGTATATTATCGTGTTCTTCTATAGTGTTTGCAGATATAATTAAATCGTCGATGTAGATATTAACACCTTTTATTGCTCCAAAAGTTTCACTATTCTTCTTCTGAAAAACTTCGGCTGCTGTTTTAATTCCAAAAGGCAGCCTTAAAAACTTGTACCTACCAAATGGTGTTGCAAAACATGTTATTTCGGATGATTTATCGCTTATTTTTATTTGGTAGAACCCGTCTTTTAGGTCAAGGGAACTGAAATACGTTTTACCATTTAAGTCACCTAGTATTTCTTCCTGTGTGGGGATCATATACTTATCGTTAACCAATTGTTCATTTAAATGTTTTGGGTCCAGGCAAAGCCTGAGTGAACCGTTTGGCTTTTCAACCACAACTAAAGGATTCAACCATTCGCAAGGTTCGGTTACTGGTTTAATTACCCCCATTTCTTCTAAATCGTTGAGCTTATTCTTAAGACGAGTTAATAATTTTTTGGCAACACGACGTGGTGCATGTGCGACAGGCTTAGCGTTTTCAATCAATTTTAGTTCGTAAGGAGAGCCTGGGAAGGCTCCTAACCCTTTAAAAGCGCCCTTATAGGTATCCAAAACATTTTCTTTAGATTTGAAATTTTTATTTTCTACTGATGCCACTTTCTTCACTAGTTCTAAGTTTTGACAAGCCCGTAGACCCAATATAGGTTTGTCGGCAGTATCTATTATTAAGAAATTTATATTACTTGCTCTGTTTCGGATTCTAGTCTCCAATTTTATTTCACCCTTTACTCTTAACACATTATCATTATACGCTGAAAGTTTAATTTTTGTATTCTGTAACTTCAATGAACCATCTTTGTTAATCAATTCATAAATTCGCAGAGGTAGAATATTCACCTGACTTCCAGTGTCAAGCTTAAATTTAACATTCACACTTCTTATTTTTCCAATTACTGACCATATATTATCATTATTTTTGTCATCATTTAATTTATCAACCTTGATATAGTCTACATACACAGAATAATCACTATCATCGTCGGCTTCTATTGCCCTTGTATATCTTTTATTTTTATGATTTACTTTACGAGTTGAATTTCTTTTTCCAAAACATCCTACTTCAAAGTGATTGTAACCATTACAATGGTTGCATCGTTGACCATATGCAGGACACTTTTTTGTTTTACGGCGGAACGATGACTCGATTTTTTTTAATGAGTATGCCGTCGATAGTTACCGAGACGTTTGCACGTCTTATTAATGGTTTTACACGGGAAACTTCACTTCTGACACCATGTAAAATTAGGTAAATTAGGGAGTTGAAATGATGGAGACAAGGGTGCGAAATAGACTGTGTTTTATTTGACCCGGGACAAGACGATCTCATCAACAACATCATGTGACGTCATTGTGACGTCAACATCACAGAGATGAGAGTTTCGGGGTTCACCTAACTTCTTGAAGATGTCAATGAAGATGCATGCGTCGATCAAGAGTCGCTTCATTCTCGGGGGGGCCAAAGGATCCAAACTGCTCGACGGACTGCGGCCCGAATCTCTTCCGTAATGTCGCCGGAATCGCCATTTATTCGCCTTGTGGAACAGTTTTAACGGTGCGATTCAGGTGCCCTGTTCCTTTGGAATTACAAATTGTCAATTTCGACATTGAAGAATCTGGGGTTGGTGGGCCCCCATTCAAGAATTTTTCTTCTAACTCTTCTCTATCATGTCTTTATTTGAATTACAGTTTATTAGACGGCCGCCCTTTCCTTTATTTCCTATCTTTATTATATTATTTTAGATTGATTCTTAATATTATAGATTATTATTTGAAATTCCCTTTCAAATCCTTTTTGGAATATAGTGGCGGATTTTTCCTACTGGAATATAGTGGCTGTAGGATCCTAAGTTTGTTCCCAGAATTTACTATTCGATTCGCTAACTGTCCAAGTTTAGAATCTTGGTTAATTTTTAAGTATAAATGGAATGGGGAACTCAAAACGCAAAAGGAATAACATTCTTCCTTATTTGAGTTTTGATACAAGTTTTATTAGGTTAGCTCCAGTAGTCCCCCGCTCTAAAAATGTTTCAAGATAAGTAGATTTCAAAAATCGCCCAACAAAAACCCGTTTAGACGCCCAAAGCTGTTTTCCGACACTACTTTTTTTTTCTTTTTTTTTTTTTTTGACTTTGTTTGTTTATGACCGTTACACAGTGTAACATACCATATTGGATATAGCACTTTCAGAAATTCAAAGTTTGTATTTACTTCTCAAGAGGAGTTAAGTAATATATGAGATGCAGTTCTTCTGTTGTTCACAGTTGGTGTTTTACTCGATGTTGAGGAAGTTGCAGAATATGTATCTGGGGCGTGTTAGGCGAGGTGATG
>JAVIWC010004886.1:0-11162 GCA_031894815.1 Creontiades dilutus
GACGTTTTAGCTGTAAACGTTCTGTGGAACCTAATCCGTCTCTTCCGATATCAGTTCCATCTAGAAGGTTAATCTGAAATATATTTCTCCGTGCTGCCTTTCATATTTCTGAGAACTGGTAAAACAGAAAATTAACTATATCCTAACAATATCCGACTGGAAATAAACGTAAAATGCCCAACGGAAGAAGCAGGGGGAACGTAAGTAATGGAATTAAAAAAGTAACCATTAAAACAAAATGATTAGAGGTTGTAACGGCAAATACCAGAGAAAGAGTCCCAGGGAAGAACTGGAACGTGCTGTTCGCCAAAGAACCTCAACGGAATGTGTTACTAAAGCGCCTTTGGGACTGAAGCAATTCCACAGCCTTCGTCACTTCTCTAGGAGATTTTAGAAATTAGTTGGATGTTAGCAGCTGGGATTCACACTGCTAGCACGTACCTCTTCTATACTACCAAGGCCACCACGTGAGTTCGTTGCTTGGTGAAGAAAAAGTCTTTTTGCGTTTTTTCGTGAAAGTCTTTTTGCGTTTTTTCGTGAGGAGACTGTGATTCACTCGAGTCGACAACTAAAGAAGTCGTTTGGTTTTGTGCCGGGCTGCTTCGTGGTACTGAAATCAGGTGCTGAAAGGCGGTAGAGGTATGTGAAACATAACTAGGTAGTAATATTTTCCATTCAACTACTTTGTATTGTATTTGGTTTTTAATATAATTCCAACTATACGTCCATATTACAATGAGTGTGGAGCCTATCATGCCCACTCAACGTGGTCGACGCTTTTCAGGATTAAATCAACTCAGAAAATGTTTGCATTCTACAAAATTTATCTTACATTTTAATCTTTGAATATAAAGTGTTGTAACTTCAGAGAACCATTGCGTTGGTAGTCTTGTTTGGTATTATTCATAATTCAAGTCAGGGTTAGCGAGGCTTGGTTAAACCCAAGGTAACCTAACCCTGCCTCGAGACCCACAAGAGTGGTCGAAAAACCCAAGTACAATTAAGTATTTATAGTTGCAAATTTTTGTTAAAAACATGACCTTCGTTCCCCAGAGGATTAAATGGCGACTTTATTCTCAAAATCGGGTCAAAAGAGTCGGATTATGTCATTGTATGTAGGTCATTCTAAAATTATGGGTGATTTTGTGGACAAACAAACTCTCAAAATTGAAACTCGATTTTCACAATTTTTTTGGTCCCTTCTGATTCCTCAACGTATCCCTACACACAACGTAGAGTGGGCTTTACTGTATAGTTTGGAAGATATGAAATTTTGGAGGAATTTTCAAATTCCTTAAATGCAACTCTCTGCTACCAGAGCCTTTTATAAAAGACTCAAAAAATAATAAAACGAACCCTTGGAAATTATAAAGAAAACACAAAATAAGGGAAAATTAACTGTACTTCAGAATGAAAATGCAAATGAAATATAAGCCCCTCTCCACTAGGGATGAAACGAAATTAAAAATATTAAATAAAGAGAAATGAAAACTGGAAATGGAAAAGATCGAAAAAGGAAAAATAATGATAAACCAAACCTGAGTGCACTGACTCTAAAAAGAATACAATAAACGAAATGAAAACTGAAAAGAGAAAATAAAGAAAACTAGATATTCGCGGTATATGGCAGTCGATGACGAGACGAAACGATACTGGGAGGAGACAGGGGGTTTCGTCAGTGAAGCTCTCATTGTACCCCTTCCCTGCCCACAGCGCTAATAGTTATTGCTGCCGCTAATAGGATGCGCTGGGGGTGACTTCTCGTCACACTCCCCCACCTAAACCTGGACCATACCTGCAAGGTATGTCGAGGTTGAAAAGTTCCATCCAGCGGCCCCCCTACGGCTGTGGCACGCAGGCCCCCTATGCCGGTCGCTGGAGGGATGTTAAATTTGAGTTTAATAAACATTTAAAGATTATGCAATTGTAGTATTAATCTGACCTTCTTTTGCTATAATGTCACTGCGCTGTGGGACACCTATACATTTGATTTCTAGAGTTGGACTTGGTTTTAGAGTTGTCAATAACAATTGTTGTAGGGGTATTACAATTCATGTACTTACTAAACCTAGTGGAGTTAAATGCGGAGCTGAATAGTACAGGTTTTTCTCCCTCAAAAAAAAAAAAAATTGTGTGGCAGATATGTCGATTTTAGCAGATGTCTTCCTATTTTACTGAATTTAGCAGTTATTGAATCGATTTTTTTTTACAGTGTTAATTAGTTTACAGTTACTTTAGTTAGTTTTTGCGTTGTGGAAGACTTGTCTGACTTTTGCGCGGAGGAGTCCGAGGAAACCGTGAGTGTGGTTAGGCAGAATGTAGCCTATCCGCACTGCCGGGTGAAAACCTCGGTGCTGAATAGTGTAGTTGGAGGGCATGTATTGAGTGTGTCCCATCCATGTTGCTGCGTGAAGCTCGTCCTGGTAACAAATTCGTAGTGCATTAAAATTTATTCATGGAAAGTTAATGAATGCCATTCGGCCATATTTATAGTTTATGATGGGGGAGTTTGATAATTATAATTTATTTGAGAGCGATTTTCTGAGGTACATATATAATTTGATGGTTATGTTGATTTTATGGCTTTGAATTTAAATTAACTTTAATGACCATCAGTTGATGATCGTTATTAACTCATCTTTTTGAATAATTTGAGCTGAGAGACATGTTGCCTTTTTACATCAGTTGGGTCAATTGAACTTTGTAATTCATATGTTACAGGGGAAAGGACTTGAGTTATTGTATAGGGATGGGTATATTTATATGCAATTTTGCTATTTACAGCATCAATAGCACTGCTGAGGACATAGCTTTTGATGAGGCATATTGCATATTGAGTTGCATTTAAGGAATTTAACCACGCTCTGCTACCATGTAAGGAACCTGGTTAAATTCCTTAAATGCAACTCTCTGCTACCAGAGCCTTTTATAAAAGACTCAAAAAATAATAAAACGAACCCTTGGAAATTATAAAGAAAACACAAAATAAGGGAAAATTAACTGTACTTCAGAATGAAAATGCAAATGAAATATAAGCCCCTCTCCACTAGGGATGAAACGAAATTGAAAATATTAAATAAAGAGAAATGAAAACTGGAAATGGAAAAGATCAAAAAAGGAAAAATAATGATAAACCAAACCTGAGTGCACTGACTCTAAAAAGAATACAATAAACGAAATGAAAACTGAAAAGAGAAAATAAAGAAAACTAGATATTCGCGGTATATGGCAGTCGATGACGAGACGAAACGATACTGGGAGGAGACAGGGGGTTTCGTCAGTGAAGCTCTCATTGTACCCTTCCCTGCCCACAGCGCTAATAGTTATTGCTGCCGCTAATAGGATGCGCTGGGGTGACTTCTCGTCACACAACTGATGAAAAACAAACAAGAAGCCATGTTGTAGCCCTGTATCCACAAATTTTTGCAACAACCAAAAATATTTTTTTCAGGGTGTCTGGAAAGGGTGAAAACAATTATAGGTCGTGAGAAGGTCGAGGGGCTAAGGTGTTCTAAACACTCGAAAAAATTCCGAATTTATAGCATAAATAGTATGGCAGGCAAGGGGTTGTGACTTAAAATCCATAATTTTAGAATGATCCATGTATAACTTTTAGAGAGTAACTTTTTTCAGTTGGTTGCAGTACCATGACCGAATAGGACAAAGGAGAAACCCTTCTCAAGTCCCATTGTAAACATCTTATTTCTTGGCCTATCAGTATCGAAGTCTAACACCGTTGCAATGACTCCGTTTGACCAAAACTATTTCCCGTTTGCAACTAAATACATACGTCTCTGGAGTCCAGGGAAACTCCCTCACTAGAAGAAGTTTAATTAATCGGGTTCAATTTTTTGTTTAAACCACTGAGGCCCTGGTGGACCTATTGTGGCTGGAGAAGGAGGTCGTGACCTCCAACTCCTTCCCCGGCACATTTGTCTACCCGACCTGAGCACCCTGCCGAACCGAGCACTGAATGCCCAGTGAATGGCACTTGTACCCATCGTCAGGAGCTGCCTGGTAATTACTGGGTGGGCATTACCATCCCAGTCTGTTGTGGCGACCTGTTGTCGTCAACCCCAGACAAAGCTGGAAGGTCCACCCTTCAATCGGGTTCAATACTCGAATGGTCCGTGTAGTCACTCTTATTACTGTGAGCTTCTTTCTGCCTTTGGAAAACGTATGTACATTCGAATTCCGTCGAGTAATGTACAATTTCTAGCGTCATGGCAGATGTTTTCATTGACGTAGTTTAAGAGGGGATCTTACTCAACATTTAATGATTGTAGCGCATTCCTCTTGCTAAACTGAAAGAGGAATGTTAAGTTTCTCTGTGAATTTCTTGCACATATGTCTTACGGTAGAGTCTTTTACAATGTGACAAATGTACAGCGTGTTGATTCATTATCATAAGTAAGACGATAAGTCATTAATTAATCTAGTTTGATGGTAGGAAATGCCATATTTCATATGATTACAATTATTTTCCGCAGACCATTCTACATTGCTGTTCTCCCAGCCACCTGGAATATGGCTGAGGGTTCGGTTCAAGAGGACTGGAGCAGAGGTTCGCTTGGTCTCATAGGTGATTATGATCTGCATTTATTTGAATATTTCAGAAATATTTACGGAGTGGAAGTATTTGGATAATGTGATTACCAATAGCTTGCAAAAACGGTGGAAATGATTACACATCACTTGGTGCTATCAACTGAATATGACGTATATTGCTGAATATGATGAAGAAATTGACGAATAGAAAGCTGAAAATGAATGAGGTGAAAAAAAAAACATCTACAAACGCGACAATGTTGCATATTACGGCAATTATATTACATAAGCCTTGAAACAATTGATTTCAAAAGGAACTTGTGAATCGAAAATCCTCTGCCATTATAGCATTAGCAAACTAAATTAAACTTTTAGCAGACTAAATTAAACTTTTAGCAAAGTGAATTAACCTTTTCGCAATTGAAATTAAACCTTTCACAAATAGAAATATGGAGGTAAAGTTTAATTCTAATTGCGAAAAGGTTAATTCAGTTTGCTAATGCTATATATCAGCTTAAGCGATCCTCACATGATACTAAGCTATTTTTACTATGTGTAGGCACATTCGCTCTAATTGTTTACAGAAAAATATTAGCAGGTATTGGTAAAAAAGACGAAAAGAGTTACGAACTCAGTTACTCCGTGTATTTCGTAAACCCCCCCCCGTTGCCCCAATGTGGAATAGAAATATTCTATACCTTGATACTTCCATAAAACTGGATAGATCGGTAGAATTTTATAGATACAAAAAGTAGTCACTATAATTGGATAATTAGTTACGTAAGTATTCGAGAGTCCGCGTTTAGATACTCTTAATTTTTAAAATGTTTAATAGAATGTCCGAAGCTGATGAGAGATATTATAATTATCATAGGCTAGTGTCTACTGTGAATTATGGAAAAATCCAGCTCGAATGTTAAAAATTTAAACGCTGGTACCCTCATTTATGAAAATCTAACAGTAAACAAAACTGAAAAAAGTACATTCATTGTTCATAATGAATTTTGTCGCGTTCCGTTTTTATATAACTTCTTAGCCAACTGACATATCTCCACTTGATGAGTACGGAATGCCATTTCTCGGTCAAATCCTAAGGGAGTAGTTTCGTGTCATTGAGTTACTGAACAGGGATCTTTTGGGACAACATGGCTATCGTAGTTATTTTAGCCTTATCACCGAAAATCTGTGACGGCTATTGCATTGTGATCACGGTTACGTAATCATTCCTATCGGAAGAACTGATAGACTGAAAAATACATGCCAAGTCGCTCCGCATTCTTCAAAGATGTTCGGTAACATTTCTATCAGCCGAAAGGTGGATTAAAATGGATTTTATTAAGAATAATCACTCTTTCACCTCAAGAGTCGTTCTTTCGCAAAGATGAATTTGAAAGTATGCAGTTCTTGAAATTTTCAATTTTTCCCCTGCTTGAAATTGTCTTAATTCAGAAAACTAAATCTATCAGTTTGACCTGTTACTCAAAATCTTTAAGAAAAGCGAATTTAAATAATTAATGTTTAAAAATTATCTCTAATATGAGGACAGAAGAATGTCGTCTAAAACCTAAAAACACTGGACAGCGTACGTCATATGTTCAATGAGGCAAAGGGTGTTTCATATTCGATTGAAGACTACCTGGTTCTGTTACATGATTGTCTGGTTTGGGCAGTACATCCAGGTCTCATCCTCTCCTCCAAAAGTTCCCTGCCTTCATCTGTGATGGATGAGGCAAAGAAGTCTGGTTTACATCCTAGGTTCATGATTGTAAATAGTAGAATCTGAATGCCAACGAATACAACCCTGCCACGTTTCAAGAGAGATACTGTATGGAACCACCGTAGTTTGATTCCAATTATGGAACCACCAAGTTTATTACCTGCCCAATTACCTAATTATTTTCCAATTATCCGAGGGTGCTGAAATTCAAAATTTAGACTCTGTGGGGCTTTTGGGTCTGAATGGAAGATTAAGTACAGAGTCACTCAGTTCAGAGAGCCAATTTTCGCTATCATATCATCTTACGAAGCTGTGAATTAGAATAAAGTTTGTAGATCTCGAAATTTATCGGAGTTTCACGCATTTGTTCTTTTGGGTTGGCACCGTACGAGTTCGTTTTGAAGAAAGGAATTCGTCATCATGGAATGAAGATTTCAATTAACTAATAACTTCTCTCATCTAATACATACATGTTGTTCTTTGAAAAAATTAATTACTGAAAATCGGTTTTTATGTAGTGGCTAGTTAACATGTAGTATCTTTTTAAAATTAATTATTGCTCGATTCAGCAAATATCTTTTCGACATAAGGTTGGCTTACAGTTGGGTTTTGCATGACACTGATCTAGTTTGATATCAACCTTATGAGAAATTATGTGGTGAGAGAAATGTTTATTATTGTAATCGAGTTCATTTTACTGGTTCAAACTTTCTGAATTTCCCTTCATCGTTATTTCGTATTTTTACGTATGTATTTTCACTGTGGTTTCAGATTCGTTGACGCAGAGGACTAATGACGACTTCCTGAATTTGTTAGAAACAGTGAGGCAAACCCAGGTTGCTCAAGTAGGTTCTCATTGTTACTACTAAAAGGGAAGAATTAGATGATATTCTACGTGCTTGTTAATCAACATTTATACCCCTTTTATTGAAATTTTTTTTCTATTCCGAATTAATCACGCTTCGAAATCTAGTGTTTGTTTGGTGAGGTGCCACAAGTTGAACCCGTCACAAAAAAGGGGGTTCATGAAACAAAGAGGGTTGGGGATCACTGGTCTATGTGATCTCCTCCGAGGTAGGCTTGTAAACAAAGTGCTCGCTGTTGTTCAGGCGAATAACAAGTAGATTAGAAAGTTTTTCGACGTATAGTTGAATAAAAAAAACAGCTTTAAGGAAATTGCAAGGAATTCTTTCTAGGTGTAGGCAGTGTAGTTATTAGGTACAAGATTAGTGCAGTTACTCAAGTTTATGAGACAAAATTGTTTATTATTACGTGTCTAGTCTGTGGAAGTAGATATATGAACAACAATAATAAACGAAAAGTTGGAATACCCTGTTACTTACCGTTTCGCTAGGGGAATACCTTCCCATCGGCCATAGTTTGTGTCTCAATTCGTTTTAAATAATCAGTTATGATATAATTGTGAGACTCTGGAGATTTAAATTTTAAAATGGTTTTAAGAAATAAAAGCCAGTGCTAAATAATTCACAATATTTTCCTGACTTTTGTCTGGAATTAACAATACCTCATTGAATGTGAGTTCCCCACTCAAATGGATCTTGACCGCACAAGATTAAAATTGCGTTCATAGTTTTAGGGTTAGGGTGGTGAAATAATGACAATTAAATTCACCGAACAGCTTTAACCAACCAAACAGACAGACCAAGGCAGAAACATCGGTACTAATGAACTCCCTTCACTTGACGCTTTTCAATGGTTCTGATTATTCCACTTCACCTTTTCCATTTTCCACGTGGCGTATGAAATCATAATTCTATATAACGAGCATAAAATATTTCATGCTTATTATATTACGATAGTGCTAGTAACTTGGAAGGCTACGTATGCTGTATGAGCTTGAGTGATAGGGAATCTCGACGTTTCCCCTATTTTATTCATCACAATGACAATAAAGTTATTTCCACATTATTACGCCTCTCGTTGATGTTGGGATGTGCCAGTATTGGATTCTCACGAATAACACCGATAAGATGGGCACTGATTTGGCGAAAGCGGGGTTTTGTTCATTAAATCCATAAAAAATGTAATTACATATTTAAATACCACTTATTTTGTTGCCTACGGACACCAACATCAGATGCTAACAACACTATCTGAGGGACAATATTCATCTAAGTGATAATTTAATTGCTAGGTTATCCGGCATTGATAAACAACTCATACGGGAGTTCCTAGGAGATTCGGACACTGTGGTATCGTATCTAGTCGGTGGTGGTATCTAGGGCGAGCACAGCTCTGGTTAGCATAAATGGCGGCGATACCACCAACTCAGCTGAACTAGTGGTATCTCCGATCCGTATCCAAGAGTCACGTACATTTTGCTTTCACGTCACTATAGAAAACGAGCAGCCTTCTTGATGTTTTACAAGACCACTCGGTTCACTCGTTCTTTCGTTTTTTTAAATAAAAAATGCCGGGGTTGGAAGACTATTTTGAATATGATGTTAATGGATTGATTTCAACTGAGGAGTTGTAAGGGTAAGTTGTAATGTCAACCGAGCAGGTTTAATCGTTGAGGTGCTTCCCTTATACTTTACCGCTCTAAATAAGTTCGAAAAATCAACAGCAACTCCTCAGTTGAAATCAATTCGTTAACATAATATTCAAAAAAGTCTTCCACCCCGGCAATTTTTATTTAAAAAAAAAAACGAAAGAACGAGTGATCTTGTAAAGGGTTGATGGCATGAGCGGCCCCGCAGGCAAGTTGGGGTACATGAGCGGCCCCACTCAGTGGGAGAGGAATCACGGACAAAAATCCTCGCGTTTAGCCCACCCCGGACAAAAAAATCCCCGTGTGAAAAATGACAGAAATATCCTATCGTCTAGTTTGCTGGTCTGGATGCTCGCTACGCTCGCATCTCAAAAACTAAAAAATACCCTACATCAATCCTTTTAGTAAAGTATAGATCAGTTGGAAAAATATATGCGTTACGTATTCTGTGATTCAGCCCTAGTTTTCCGAAGTTGGGAATTTTTTGTCAGCCCTAGGGGATTTTTTGTTTTCGTCCGGGCTTTTTTGTCAGATGCGGGAGCACTTGCATTTATAAAACATTGATCCACATCGATGTATCACTACCTCTCTGGTGCGAAGATTAAATTAAACAACAATGAAACCGTGAAGTCACAGTTTTACCTCAAAGCATTCCCCTGTAGTAAAATATATAAATATTGAATTTACTCACAGAATGAAATTTTTTAATAAATATAATCAAGAGATTTTTATCGATCTCATTAAATAACATTAAATTGATTTTCAGTGGCATGTTAACAAAAACAGGCCTTGGGAAAATGCTCTTAATGGTAAAGATTTGGACTCATCACTGGCAATTGCTGATTCTGCAGAGGACGATGTAAGCATTCACGTTAATTGCTTCTGTTTATTGATCATACTTGCTTCAGGTTCTTTGCCTGGGATTTTATAATTTTTTATAATACCTCACTCTTTGTGTTGGTCGAACTCAAGAATCATTCCTTTCCATTGCTAGTAATCTTTTCGTTGTGTGCTATTTATTCTTGCTATTCACATTTTTGCTTGTACGGTGATCCACAGGTCGAGATTACGAATACGGAAACGATTACGCCTCCAACGCTACCTCCTAGGACCCCGCTCTATAGGCCTCCCGTGTTGGTAGGAAAGGTGCATATTGTGAAGAGACTCGACTCTCGGCGGAACATCTGGTCCAAGGCCATGTTGCATTCAATGATTTATAATGTTCGAGTACGTACTCTAATTTTACTATCTATCAAACATTCCTCTGTTAGTTGTGTGTTTGTTTCAATGGACTGGTTGGGAGCTTATTATTATAAAGCAAACTAGAAAACTTCACTATTTCAGAAAAATACTTTATTAGATGATGATGTGGCAATGTGGTGTGTGATCGGGATGAGCGCGGGAGACGGGAATGGGTGAGGAAGGGGAGCGTTGGAAAGGTTAGCACAATCAAGGATGCCTCGATACAGAAGCGATCTGCGCGCTACTAACGGTATTAATTGAGTTCAACAAGGAACTATCCAACACAAAACGAACATTTTAAAAAATTTACTCTTCCGATTTCCAAAACTTTTTGGAGGCATTTCTTATTTCCTAAAAAAAAATCGTTTAAACGTTCAACATACAAACTTTTAATTTGTAAAGATAAATCTTGTTTAGACGAAGTTTATTCGCTCAAAAAGTAGTAATTCACAATTACGTATAAACAAAGTCGTCCAATTTTAAAGGAATTTAACAAATGAAACGAAAAAATTACCTAAGTTTGCATTACTGAAACTTTTTATATTTGGTACTAATTAATGCTAATTTTTTCAGAAAGGCGAAACGAATAACAGAAGCCTAGTACAGTTCGGCGATGGGAGTGTGTCTCACCGTCATATGCAAGAGTCGGAGATGGCATATTTGGAAGTATGTCCTAGCATGATTCCCCTGGGGACTGGTGTTGTGAGCAACGCGTTGTCAAGTGTCACTGCCCATTACAGTGCTGGCATAATATTGGAAGAACCCAGCGCCCTCAATCACTTCAGGTTCGTTGGAATTGTAGGTGTTTGGTGTATTGTATTGTGTGTGCATTTATCTCGGGAGCCGTGAATATTCCTCCCACATACCTGCTCGTATTTGTGGAAATATGCCTTGTCTTACTGCTGGAATCATCGGATGCAGATACTGCACATGTGCAAACTTGAGTTTCTTTGTGCTTGGTGGCCATTGAGGTTGTAGGTGGTTGGCTTGTGAAAGGTTATCCGATAGTTCCAACATCCGATTATTAGGAGCGTTAATGAGTAATAATGATTCGCTTTAAACTTTTATTTCCAAGATCTATTGGCACAAAGTTGCTCAAACTGAATTTATCACGAACTCTGGTAGTCACCTATCTATCAAAGG
>JAVIWC010004887.1:0-10878 GCA_031894815.1 Creontiades dilutus
AGTCCGTTTCCTGATAAAACGCTTCCTTCATGGTTATTTTCGCGATTTTTCATAAAAATGTCCTGAAAATCAACTCTGTTTAATCCCTTTCAAACCTACTCTCTAAGGGGTATTTCGGGGTGCTGAACACGAATCTGAAGTCCGTTTCCCGATAAAACGCTTCCTTCATGGTTATTTTCGCGATTTTTCATAAAAATGTCCTGAAAATCAACTCTGTTTAATCCCTTTCAAACCTACTCTCTAAGGGGTATTTCGGGGTGCTGAACACGAATCTGAAGTCCGTTTCCCGATAAAACGCTTCCTTCATGGTTATTTTCGCGATTTTTCATAAAAATGTCCTGAAAATCAACTCTGTTTAATCCCTTTCAAACCTCTCTAAGGGTATTTCGGGGTGCTGAACACGAATCTGAAGTCCGTTTCCCGATAAAACGCTTCCTTCATGGTTATTTTCGCGATTTTTCATAAAAATGTCCTGAAAATCAACTCTGTTTAATCCCTTTCAAACCTACTCTCTAAGGGGTATTTCGGGGTGCTGAACACGAATCTGAAGTCCGTTTCCCGATAAAACGCTTCCTTCATGGTTATTTTCGCGATTTTTCATAAAAATGTCCTGAAAATCAACTCTGTTTAATCCCTTTCAAACCTACTCTCTAAGGGGTATTTCGGGGTGCTGAACACGAATCTGAAGTCCGTTTCCCGATAAAACGCTTCCTTCATGGTTATTTTCGCGATTTTTCATAAAAATGTCCTGAAAATCAACTCTGTTTAATCCCTTTCAAACCTACTCTCTAAGGGGTATTTCGGGGTGCTGAACACGAATCTGAAGTCCGTTTCCCGATAAAACGCTTCCTTCATGGTTATTTTCGCGATTTTTCATAAAAATGTCCTGAAAATCAACTCTGTTTAATCCTTTCAAACCTACTCTCTAAGGGGTATTTCGGGGTGCTGAACACGAATCTGAAGTCCGTTTCCCGATAAAACGCTTCCTTCATGGTTATTTTCGCGATTTTTCATAAAAATGTCCTGAAAATCAACTCTGTTTAATCCTTTCAAACCTACTCTCTAAGGGGTATTTCGGGGTGCTGAACACGAATCTGAAGTCCGTTTCCCGATAAAACGCTTCCTTCATGGTTATTTTCGCGATTTTTCATAAAAATGTCCTGAAAATCAACTCTGTTTAATCCCTTTCAAACCTACTCTCTAAGGGGTATTTCGGGGTGCTGAACACGAATCTGAAGTCCGTTTCCCGATAAAACGCTTCCTTCATGGTTATTTTCGCGATTTTTCATAAAAATGTCCTGAAAATCAACTCTGTTTAATCCCTTTCAAACCTACTCTCTAAGGGGTATTTCGGGGTGCTGAACACGAATCTGAAGTCCGTTTCCCGATAAAACGCTTCCTTCATGGTTATTTTCGCGATTTTTCATAAAAATGTCCTGAAAATCAACTCTGTTTAATCCTTTCAAACCTACTCTCTAAGGGGTATTTCGGGGTGCTGAACACGAATCTGAAGTCCGTTTCCCGATAAAACGCTTCCTTCATGGTTATTTTCGCGATTTTTCATAAAAATGTCCTGAAAATCAACTCTGTTTAATCCTTTCAAACCTACTCTCTAAGGGGTATTTCGGGGTGCTGAACACGAATCTGAAGTCCGTTTCCCGATAAAACGCTTCCTTCATGGTTATTTTCGCGATTTTTCATAAAAATGTCCTGAAAATCAACTCTGTTTAATCCCTTTCAAACCTACTCTCTAAGGGGTATTTCGGGGTGCTGAACACGAATCTGAAGTCCGTTTCCCGATAAAACGCTTCCTTCATGGTTATTTTCGCGATTTTTCATAAAAATGTCCTGAAAATCAACTCTGTTTAATCCCTTTCAAACCTACTCTCTAAGGGGTATTTCGGGGTGCTGAACACGAATCTGAAGTCCGTTTCCCGATAAAACGCTTCCTTCATGGTTATTTTCGCGATTTTTCATAAAAATGTCCTGAAAATCAACTCTGTTTAATCCTTTCAAACCTACTCTCTAAGGGGTATTTCGGGGTGCTGAACACGAATCTGAAGTCCGTTTCCCGATAAAACGCTTCCTTCATGGTTATTTTCGCGATTTTTCATAAAAATGTCCTGAAAATCAACTCTGTTTAATCCTTTCAAACCTACTCTCTAAGGGGTATTTCGGGGTGCTGAACACGAATCTGAAGTCCGTTTCCCGATAAAACGCTTCCTTCATGGTTATTTTCGCGATTTTTCATAAAAATGTCCTGAAAATCAACTCTGTTTAATCCCTTTCAAACCTACTCTCTAAGGGGTATTTCGGGGTGCTGAACACGAATCTGAAGTCCGTTTCCCGATAAAACGCTTCCTTCATGGTTATTTTCGCGATTTTTCATAAAAATGTCCTGAAAATCAACTCTGTTTAATCCTTTCAAACCTACTCTCTAAGGGGTATTTCGGGGTGCTGAACACGAATCTGAAGTCCGTTTCCCGATAAAACGCTTCCTTCATGGTTATTTTCGCGATTTTTCATAAAAATGTCCTGAAAATCAACTCTGTTTAATCCCTTTCAAACCTACTCTCTAAGGGGTATTTCGGGGTGCTGAACACGAATCTGAAGTCCGTTTCCCGATAAAACGCTTCCTTCATGGTTATTTTCGCGATTTTTCATAAAAATGTCCTGAAAATCAACTCTGTTTAATCCCTTTCAAACCTACTCTCTAAGGGGTATTTCGGGGTGCTGAACACGAATCTGAAGTCCGTTTCCCGATAAAACGCTTCCTTCATGGTTATTTTCGCGATTTTTCATAAAAATGTCCTGAAAATCAACTCTGTTTAATCCTTTCAAACCTACTCTCTAAGGGGTATTTCGGGGTGCTGAACACGAATCTGAAGTCCGTTTCCCGATAAAACGCTTCCTTCATGGTTATTTTCGCGATTTTTCATAAAAATGTCCTGAAAATCAACTCTGTTTAATCCCTTTCAAACCTACTCTCTAAGGGGTATTTCGGGGTGCTGAACACGAATCTGAAGTCCGTTTCCCGATAAAACGCTTCCTTCATGGTTATTTTCGCGATTTTTCATAAAAATGTCCTGAAAATCAACTCTGTTTAATCCTTTCAAACCTACTCTCTAAGGGGTATTTCGGGGTGCTGAACACGAATCTGAAGTCCGTTTCCCGATAAAACGCTTCCTTCATGGTTATTTTCGCGATTTTTCATAAAAATGTCCTGAAAATCAACTCTGTTTAATCCCTTTCAAACCTACTCTCTAAGGGGTATTTCGGGGTGCTGAACACGAATCTGAAGTCCGTTTCCCGATAAAACGCTTCCTTCATGGTTATTTTCGCGATTTTTCATAAAAATGTCCTGAAAATCAA
The DNA here is from genome assembly GCA_031894815.1 of Creontiades dilutus. Lineage (NCBI taxonomy): Eukaryota > Metazoa > Arthropoda > Insecta > Hemiptera > Miridae > Creontiades > Creontiades dilutus. The sequence goes on from JAVIWC010004887.1 coordinate 3,373, forward strand.
CTCTGTTTAATCCCTTTCAAACCTACTCTCTAAGGGGTATTTCGGGGTGCTGAACACGAATCTGAAGTCCGTTTCCCGATAAAACGCTTCCTTCATGGTTATTTTCGCGATTTTTCATAAAAATGTCCTGAAAATCAACTCTGTTTAATCCTTTCAAACCTACTCTCTAAGGGGTATTTCGGGGTGCTGAACACGAATCTGAAGTCCGTTTCCCGATAAAACGCTTCCTTCATGGTTATTTTCGCGATTTTTCATAAAAATGTCCTGAAAATCAACTCTGTTTAATCCCTTTCAAACCTACTCTCTAAGGGGTATTTCGGGGTGCTGAACACGAATCTGAAGTCCGTTTCCCGATAAAACGCTTCCTTCATGGTTATTTTCGCGATTTTTCATAAAAATGTCCTGAAAATCAACTCTGTTTAATCCCTTTCAAACCTACTCTCTAAGGGGTATTTCGGGGTGCTGAACACGAATCTGAAGTCCGTTTCCCGATAAAACGCTTCCTTCATGGTTATTTTCGCGATTTTTCATAAAAATGTCCTGAAAATCAACTCTGTTTAATCCCTACTTCAAACGGGGCTGAACACTGAATCAATGTCTGAAAATCAACTCTGTTTAATCCCTTTCAAACCTACTCTCTAAGGGTATTTCGGGGTGCTGAACACGAATCTGAAGTCCGTTTCCCGATAAAACGCTTCCTTCATGGTTATTTTCGCGATTTTTCATAAAAATGTCCTGAAAATCAACTCTGTTTAATCCCTTTCAAACCTACTCTCTAAGGGTATTTCGGGGTGCTGAACACGAATCTGAAGTCCGTTTCCCGATAAAACGCTTCCTTCATGGTTATTTTCGCGATTTTTCATAAAAATGTCCTGAAAATCAACTCTGTTTAATCCCTTTCAAACCTACTCTCTAAGGGGTATTTCGGGGTGCTGAACACGAATCTGAAGTCCGTTTCCCGATAAAACGCTTCCTTCATGGTTATTTTCGCGATTTTTCATAAAAATGTCCTGAAAATCAACTCTGTTTAATCCCTTTCAAACCTACTCTCTAAGGGGTATTTCGGGGTGCTGAACACGAATCTGAAGTCCGTTTCCCGATAAAACGCTTCCTTCATGGTTATTTTCGCGATTTTTCATAAAAATGTCCTGAAAATCAACTCTGTTTAATCCCTTTCAAACCTACTCTCTAAGGGGTATTTCGGGGTGCTGAACACGAATCTGAAGTCCGTTTCCCGATAAAACGCTTCCTTCATGGTTATTTTCGCGATTTTTCATAAAAATGTCTGAAAATCAACTCTGTTTAATCCCTTTCAAACCTACTCTCTAAGGGGTATTTCGGGGTGCTGAACACGAATCTGAAGTCCGTTTCCCGATAAAACGCTTCCTTCATGGTTATTTTCGCGATTTTCATAAAAATGTCCTGAAAATCAACTCTGTTTAATCCCTTTCAAACCTACTCTCTAAGGGGTATTTCGGGGTGCTGAACACGAATCTGAAGTCCGTTTCCCGATAAAACGCTTCCTTCATGGTTATTTTCGCGATTTTTCATAAAAATGTCCTGAAAATCAACTCTGTTTAATCCCTTTCAAACCTACTCTCTAAGGGGTATTTCGGGGTGCTGAACACGAATCTGAAGTCCGTTTCCCGATAAAACGCTTCCTTCATGGTTATTTTCGCGATTTTTCATAAAAATGTCCTGAAAATCAACTCTGTTTAATCCCTTTCAAACCTACTCTCTAAGGGGTATTTCGGGGTGCTGAACACGAATCTGAAGTCCGTTTCCCGATAAAACGCTTCCTTCATGGTTATTTTCGCGATTTTTCATAAAAATGTCCTGAAAATCAACTCTGTTTAATCCCTTTCAAACCTACTCTCTAAGGGGTATTTCAGGGTGCTGAACACGAATCTGAAGTCCGTTTCCCGATAAAACGCTTCCTTCATGGTTATTTTCGCGATTTTTCATAAAAATGTCCTGAAAATCAACTCTGTTTAATCCCTTTCAAACCTACTCTCTAAGGGGTATTTCGGGGTGCTGAACACGAATCTGAAGTCCGTTTCCCGATAAAACGCTTCCTTCATGGTTATTTTCGCGATTTTTCATAAAAATGTCCTGAAAATCAACTCTGTTTAATCCCTTTCAAACCTACTCTCTAAGGGGTATTTCGGGGTGCTGAACACGAATCTGAAGTCCGTTTCCCGATAAAACGCTTCCTTCATGGTTATTTTCGCGATTTTTCATAAAAATGTCCTGAAAATCAACTCTGTTTAATCCTTTCAAACCTACTCTCTAAGGGGTATTTCGGGGTGCTGAACACGAATCTGAAGTCCGTTTCCCGATAAAACGCTTCCTTCATGGTTATTTTCGCGATTTTTCATAAAAATGTCCTGAAAATCAACTCTGTTTAATCCCTTTCAAACCTACTCTCTAAGGGGTATTTCGGGGTGCTGAACACGAATCTGAAGTCCGTTTCCCGATAAAACGCTTCCTTCATGGTTATTTTCGCGATTTTTCATAAAAATGTCCTGAAAATCAACTCTGTTTAATCCCTTTCAAACCTACTCTCTAAGGGGTATTTCGGGGTGCTGAACACGAATCTGAAGTCCGTTTCCCGATAAAACGCTTCCTTCATGGTTATTTTCGCGATTTTTCATAAAAATGTCCTGAAAATCAACTCTGTTTAATCCCTTTCAAACCTACTCTCTAAGGGTATTTCGGGGTGCTGAACACGAATCTGAAGTCCGTTTCCCGATAAAACGCTTCCTTCATGGTTATTTTCGCGATTTTTCATAAAAATGTCCTGAAAATCAACTCTGTTTAATCCCTTTCAAACCTACTCTCTAAGGGTATTTTTTCGCGATTTTCATAAAAATGAACACGAATCTGAAGTCCGTTTCCCGATAAAACGCTTCCTTCATGGTTATTTTCGCGATTTTTCATAAAAATGTCCTGAAAATCAACTCTGTTTAATCCCTTTCAAACCTACTCTCTAAGGGGTATTTCGGGGTGCTGAACACGAATCTGAAGTCCGTTTCCCGATAAAACGCTTCCTTCATGGTTATTTTCGCGATTTTTCATAAAAATGTCCTGAAAATCAACTCTGTTTAATCGCTTTCAAACCTACTCTCTAAGGGGTATTTCGGGGTGCTGAACACGAATCTGAAGTCCGTTTCCCGATAAAACGCTTCCTTCATGGTTATTTTCGCGATTTTTCATAAAAATGTCCTGAAAATCAACTCTGTTTAATCCCTTTCAAACCTACTCTCTAAGGGGTATTTCGGGGTGCTGAACACGAATCTGAAGTCCGTTTCCCGATAAAACGCTTCCTTCATGGTTATTTTCGCGATTTTTCATAAAAATGTCCTGAAAATCAACTCTGTTTAATCCTTTCAAACCTACTCTCTAAGGGGTATTTCGGGGTGCTGAACACGAATCTGAAGTCCGTTTCCCGATAAAACGCTTCCTTCATGGTTATTTTCGCGATTTTTCATCAAAATGTCCTGAAAATCAACTCTGTTTAATCCCTTTCAAACCTACTCTCTAAGGGGTATTTCGGGGTGCTGAACACGAATCTGAAGTCCGTTTCCCGATAAAACGCTTCCTTCATGGTTATTTTCGCGATTTTTCATCAAAATGTCCTGAAAATCAACTCTGTTTAATCCCTTTCAAACCTACTCTCTAAGGGGTATTTCGGGGTGCTGAACACGAATCTGAAGTCCGTTTCCCGATAAAACGCTTCCTTCATGGTTATTTTCGCGATTTTTCATAAAAATGTCCTGAAAATCAACTCTGTTTAATCCCTTTCAAACCTACTCTCTAAGGGGTATTTCGGGGTGCTGAACACGAATCTGAAGTCCGTTTCCCGATAAAACGCTTCCTTCATGGTTATTTTCGCGATTTTTCATAAAAATGTCTGAAAATCAACTCGGGGTGCTGAACACGAATCTGAAGTCCGTTTCCCGATAAAACGCTTCCTTCATGGTTATTTTCGCGATTTTTCATAAAAATGTCCTGAAAATCAACTCTGTTTAATCCCTTTCAAACCTACTCTCTAAGGGGTATTTCGGGGTGCTGAACACGAATCTGAAGTCCGTTTCCCGATAAAACGCTTCCTTCATGGTTATTTTCGCGATTTTTCATAAAAATGTCCTGAAAATCAACTCTGTTTAATCCCTTTCAAACCTACTCTCTAAGGGGTATTTCGGGGTGCTGAACACGAATCTGAAGTCCGTTTCCCGATAAAACGCTTCCTTCATGGTTATTTTCGCGATTTTTCATAAAAATGTCCTGAAAATCAACTCTGTTTAATCCCTTTCAAACCTACTCTCTAAGGGGTATTTCGGGGTGCTGAACACGAATCTGAAGTCCGTTTCCCGATAAAACGCTTCCTTCATGGTTATTTTCGCGATTTTTCATAAAAATGTCCTGAAAATCAACTCTGTTTAATCCCTTTCAAACCTACTCTCTAAGGGGTATTTCGGGGTGCTGAACACGAATCTGAAGTCCGTTTCCCGATAAAACGCTTCCTTCATGGTTATTTTCGCGATTTTTCATAAAAATGTCCTGAAAATCAACTCTGTTTAATCCCTTTCAAACCTACTCTCTAAGGGGTATTTCGGGGTGCTGAACACGAATCTGAAGTCCGTTTCCCGATAAAACGCTTCCTTCATGGTTATTTTCGCGATTTTTCATAAAAATGTCCTGAAAATCAACTCTGTTTAATCCCTTTCAAACCTACTCTCTAAGGGGTATTTCGGGGTGCTGAACACGAATCTGAAGTCCGTTTCCCGATAAAACGCTTCCTTCATGGTTATTTTCGCGATTTTTCATAAAAATGTCCTGAAAATCAACTCTGTTTAATCCCTTTCAAACCTACTCTCTAAGGGGTATTTCGGGGTGCTGAACACGAATCTGAAGTCCGTTTCCCGATAAAACGCTTCCTTCATGGTTATTTTCGCGATTTTTCATAAAAATGTCCTGAAAATCAACTCTGTTTAATCCCTTTCAAACCTACTCTCTAAGGGGTATTTCGGGGTGCTGAACACGAATCTGAAGTCCGTTTCCCGATAAAACGCTTCCTTCATGGTTATTTTCGCGATTTTTCATAAAAATGTCCTGAAAATCAACTCTGTTTAATCCCTTTCAAACCTACTCTCTAAGGGGTATTTCGGGGTGCTGAACACGAATCTGAAGTCCGTTTCCCGATAAAACGCTTCCTTCATGGTTATTTTCGCGATTTTTCATAAAAATGTCCTGAAAATCAACTCTGTTTAATCCCTTTCAAACCTACTCTCTAAGGGGTATTTCGGGGTGCTGAACACGAATCTGAAGTCCGTTTCCCGATAAAACGCTTCCTTCATGGTTATTTTCGCGATTTTTCATAAAAATGTCCTGAAAATCAACTCTGTTTAATCCTTTCAAACCTACTCTCTAAGGGGTATTTCGGGGTGCTGAACACGAATCTGAAGTCCGTTTCCCGATAAAACGCTTCCTTCATGGTTATTTTCGCGATTTTTCATAAAAATGTCCTGAAAATCAACTCTGTTTAATCCCTTTCAAACCTACTCTCTAAGGGGTATTTCGGGGTGCTGAACACGAATCTGAAGTCCGTTTCCCGATAAAACGCTTCCTTCATGGTTATTTTCGCGATTTTTCATAAAAATGTCCTGAAAATCAACTCTGTTTAATCCCTTTCAAACCTACTCTCTAAGGGGTATTTCGGGGTGCTGAACACGAATCTGAAGTCCGTTTCCCGATAAAACGCTTCCTTCATGGTTATTTTCGCGATTTTTCATAAAAATGTCCTGAAAATCAACTCTGTTTAATCCCTTTCAAACCTACTCTCTAAGGGGTATTTCGGGGTGCTGAACACGAATCTGAAGTCCGTTTCCCGATAAAACGCTTCCTTCATGGTTATTTTCGCGATTTTTCATAAAAATGTCCTGAAAATCAACTCTGTTTAATCCCTTTCAAACCTACTCTCTAAGGGGTATTTCGGGGTGCTGAACACGAATCTGAAGTCCGTTTCCCGATAAAACGCTTCCTTCATGGTTATTTTCGCGATTTTTCATAAAAATGTCCTGAAAATCAACTCTGTTTAATCCCTTTCAAACCTACTCTCTAAGGGGTATTTCGGGGTGCTGAACACGAATCTGAAGTCCGTTTCCCGATAAAACGCTTCCTTCATGGTTATTTTCGCGATTTTTCATAAAAATGTCCTGAAAATCAACTCTGTTTAATCCCTTTCAAACCTACTCTCTAAGGGGTATTTCGGGGTGCTGAACACGAATCTGAAGTCCGTTTCCCGATAAAACGCTTCCTTCATGGTTATTTTCGCGATTTTTCATAAAAATGTCCTGAAAATCAACTCTGTTTAATCCCTTTCAAACCTACTCTCTAAGGGGTATTTCGGGGTGCTGAACACGAATCTGAAGTCCGTTTCCCGATAAAACGCTTCCTTCATGGTTATTTTCGCGATTTTTCATAAAAATGTCCTGAAAATCAACTCTGTTTAATCCCTTTCAAACCTACTCTCTAAGGGGTATTTCGGGGTGCTGAACACGAATCTGAAGTCCGTTTCCCGATAAAACGCTTCCTTCATGGTTATTTTCGCGATTTTTCATAAAAATGTCCTGAAAATCAACTCTGTTTAATCCCTTTCAAACCTACTCTCTAAGGGGTATTTCGGGGTGCTGAACACGAATCTGAAGTCCGTTTCCCGATAAAACGCTTCCTTCATGGTTATTTTCGCGATTTTTCATAAAAATGTCCTGAAAATCAACTCTGTTTAATCCCTTTCAAACCTACTCTCTAAGGGGTATTTCGGGGTGCTGAACACGAATCTGAAGTCCGTTTCCCGATAAAACGCTTCCTTCATGGTTATTTTCGCGATTTTTCATAAAAATGTCCTGAAAATCAACTCTGTTTAATCCCTTTCAAACCTACTCTCTAAGGGGTATTTCGGGGTGCTGAACACGAATCTGAAGTCCGTTTCCCGATAAAACGCTTCCTTCATGGTTATTTTCGCGATTTTTCATAAAAATGTCCTGAAAATCAACTCTGTTTAATCCCTTTCAAACCTACTCTCTAAGGGGTATTTCGGGGTGCTGAACACGAATCTGAAGTCCGTTTCCCGATAAAACGCTTCCTTCATGGTTATTTTCGCGATTTTTCATAAAAATGTCCTGAAAATCAACTCTGTTTAATCCCTTTCAAACCTACTCTCTAAGGGGTATTTCGGGGTGCTGAACACGAATCTGAAGTCCGTTTCCCGATAAAACGCTTCCTTCATGGTTATTTTCGCGATTTTTCATAAAAATGTCCTGAAAATCAACTCTGTTTAATCCCTTTCAAACCTACTCTCTAAGGGGTATTTCGGGGTGCTGAACACGAATCTGAAGTCCGTTTCCCGATAAAACGCTTCCTTCATAAAAATGTCTGAAAATCAACTCTGTTTAATCCCTTTCAAACCTACTCTCTAAGGGGTATTTCAGGGTGCTGAACACG
>JAVIWC010004888.1:0-11193 GCA_031894815.1 Creontiades dilutus
TATATAACCGCACTTATAAAAATAATCATAAAGTAGACCAAATTCCTAATCCAACAATCAAGCACGAAAATTGGCGATTAACTTTAATAGATATGAGGATCGCTTGAATAAATCGATTATAATTCTCCTCATCACGAAATCAATGAAAAAGTTTTAAATACAAAACCAAAATCTTGATTGAAAAAGAAAATATTTATGTATCACAAGAATTGGTCGAGAATTCTCACTAGAGAAGTTGGTGAAAGGATTGGGTTTTACTCCCTCCATTCCCCTTCCTGTCATCAAAATCATAATTTCCGAGGTTTGTTAACAACTAGACTAAAATTGGGATCGAACGCCAAGAGGAATCATAAAAAAAACTCGACACGTTTTTCTTCGTTAGCCTCTCTTCCGTCGAGAAATTCGGAATTGCCGGGGTTTGTTGGACAACTAGAGTGCAATTGGGATCGAATCAGAAAAGGGCCATTTAAATGGTTTAAGAATTGCAGACTGGACAAAATCGATAGAATTGGTCAAATACAAAAAACAGCACGCTCAGACATACACATATCGTTTTATTCATGGATTTGCTCTTAGAATGGACTCCAAGTTCAAGTCATGCAGCATGAATGTTTGAGCGAATTTTCCAAAATTATCGCATTACAACTAGGTAAGTCAAATTAATTAAAAATTTGAGCACTTAGTGCGCAAAAAAATTCGAATGATCAATGTTATTGCGAAAAACTTGTTCTAAATAATACTCTTTTATTCAAACAAAGATATTCAATTTTTAGAATTTGATGCATTTTTCATCAATTTTGGTTTATTATTCAATAATAAACCACTGTAATCGCTCTGGAAAAAAAAATTCTAATTGAAAATTTCATGGTTTACGTTTCAAAGGGTGTAGAATCCGAATCTGCAATAAAAAAATTTCCGTCCGTCCGCCGTACGCCGTACGCACGATATCTCCGAAACGGCTGGAGCAAAAGATCTGAAATTTTCAGGGAAAATCCATCTTGGTCCGACGACGCCCCAATTCTTGAGCCAGCTCTCTCACTCAATTTAAAGTGCCCTTTAAGGGCTGTCAAAGTTTTGTAAAATCCCTAGAAACCTCAAAACAAGTCCAAGCGGCATGAATGTAAACTTATTTTAAGAACATACCGTCAGGAATCGAATGAGCCCCTCCCCAGGTCCGTTGGTCAAACCATTCCCGATGTATGGCCCGATTTATGGTGCCAACATTTGCATTTTTTGGTTTATTATTGTTTGTTTGTAACCTAGTGATGTCCGGCCGATAGCGTCGAGTTGTAGTGAATGTGGATACTGGAGTGATAGCCGATGTGAATACTTGTAGCGTAGTTAGTAGCCGATACATGGGTTGAAGCATTCTGATATGCATGAAACGCTGATAATATATAGGTGAATATTATTCAATATTATTACTGGGGTTCATTATTCAATATTATTACTGGGGTAAATAAATATTCTTTCACTGGGGTTTATTATTCAATTGGCTTGCGTTCATGATTTGAATCTTACTAAGCTTCGGAGAGTGCATGTTTTACAGATAATAGAGCAATAATTGAATTTCAGGAGATATGCATAGACCACGTAAATCGGTTCTCATCCAAAACACCTATTTGGATTGATCAGTTGATGATATTTGTGTGCCTCCTCTACATCTGTCTACCTTCCGCTACATCGTTTAAATTTGGATTTGGGGAAGTTTTAACGCAATACGAGTGCTAAAGGACTTGATAAATTATAGATGTTTTTATTTTGGGGGGATATTTGGGGAAAAAATGCTGCAAATTCTTTCACTGGGGTTTATTATTCAATTGGCTTGCGTTCATGATTTGAATTTCTACTAAGCTTTGGAGTGTACGTGTTTCACAGGATAGGGCGATTATTGAATTTCAGGGGGTACACAAATATGATCAACTGATCAATAAAAATAGGTATTTTGGTCGAGAACAGATTTACGTACTCCATGCATATCTCCTGAAATTCAATAATCGCCCTATCCTGTGAAACACGCACACTCCAAAGCTTAGTAGAAATTCAAATCATGAACGCTAGCCAATTGAATAATAAACCCCAGTGAAAGAATTTGCAGCGTTTTTTAACACATTTTGATGAAATTCAAGTACAAATTTCAGCATAAATTTGAACTCCAATTTTTAAATGACTTGTTTCATTGTTGAGAAACTTTTTTTTTAATAATATTCAAATTAGTGTTTTGTGATTTTTAAGAACAATTTTTGAAATTTGACAAATTTAATGTGCTCAAAAATGTTTGTCCAATGAACTCATCCGTTATATTGGAATGCTTGACTTCTTGGCATTGGCAAAGAATGGATTTTTTATCGCGGGATTATCGTCTGGAATTATAGAAAGCTTTAAAATCCAGGAACAATTTCAGAATGTTTCAATGCGGATTTCGATAAAGACATTTTTCGAAAATTGTTATCATAGCATTTTAAAATATTTCAATAGCTTCATTTTCTACGTAAGTAAATTCGCTAAAATCACCCATTTATAAATCCTTCAATTTTTGCACAAATTTTCATGCATTTTTACATGTTTGTGTCAAATTAGACTTGAGGCAGACTTGTTTTTTTGTCTTCTAATAGGCTGGCTAGATTAATTCTAATTACAAAAAAAAAGTATTTATCGATCATTGACACTTTTTGGTGTTACCGGCTCTTAGGGTGGAATTCATAGTCGTTGTTAAGTAGGAAGGAAATGCTCAAGTGAAGTCCTGAGAGGCGGTGGCTACTCATAATCACTAGCTAAGGAAATGCTCAAGGTGGCTCTGGACTAAGGTTAATTTTTTAAGTACTTGATTGAGCATTTACTACTTGAAAAATGAAGGTAAGTAGAAGGTAGAATACTACATATTGCCTGTTTGTCAGATCAAAAATAAACCTTTGGTTGGACTCATTCACATGACTTGCAATGGCAGAACCACCGTTAATGTCCCTGAAATCCTTTTCATGCTCTTTTATTCGTTCCCTAAGTTTCGTACCAGTTCGACCGCAGTACTCAAGCCCACTTGAACATTTTAGTTTATAAACCCCACTTTTATCCTTAACGTTAATTTTATCCTTAACCGAACCAACAAAGCTTCAAGATTATTTTTATTCTTGAACCAAACATTCAAACCTTTGGATGACAAAATTTTACCGATTTTATCTGAAATTTTCCCATAATAAGGTATACTAATCCACTTTTTCTCTTCCAACTCAATGTCTCTCACTAAATTGCACACCCCTTCCCTACTCCTTCTTCCTAAGAACCTTATTCCAAATGGAAACAACTAGTTCTCCCCCATATACGGGACTTACGGCTATACTTTTAATGACAGATTTGTCTTTCAACAAATTTAGATCATTCATTGGTATGGACCCTGTTGATCATACTATGGAAAGGTGCATGTATACGAACTAACGGATGATTTGAAGTGCTATGAATAGTTATATCTATACGTATCTTTTCTATAAATGGATAAACCATGTTTTTTGGCTATTCCAATAATTATTACAACTTGATTTGATTGATTGGGCTTTCCAAATAACAGTTGAGTTCAAACCCTATTTTTAAGCGATTTTAAACGACTCAGGTTTCGTGTTTCTGCCCATGTGTCCGCAGATAATTGTGACAAGCTTTATTTTTACTGTATAAAAGCGATTTTGTTGATATTTTCAGGTAAAGTGCGACCCAGGCCGTTACGAGCCCCTACGAGTTGCATTTCTCAATACCTCAGTCTGCAAATCAAATGAAGTAAAGTTGAGCCTTCAAAGTAAAATCCCATCTCGCAATATTTTCTCGTTTCCCAGCGGTATTTCCTGCTAAAACTCAGATTTGAAAGGTATGGGGGGAATGATGGATTGATCATCTCATATAAATTTGAACACTATCGTATAATTGAATCAGCAAAGGTGAAATCTAGCTTAATGTCCACAATTTCTACTTGATTGTATGGACATTTTGAGAGAATTTACTGGTTCGGCTGTATATGAACCTCTATTAGTTTCATTTTTTAAAAATCAATAGTTCAGTCGATGTCTGAGATATAAAATCCATCAATCATCATTTTATCATTCTCTAGTCGTCTGATTTTGCTCAAAATTGGAAAGTGGTAGGGGAAATTCAGATGAATCATTTCATATCAATGTCATTTCGATCGTCTCATTACATAATCGTTGTAGAATTACCACCGCGACATACCCACAATGCAGGACGATTTTAAAGCGTTCACGTTTGTACTAACATGTCCCGCGAAATTTTCGTTTCACAATAGATCTAATTTCTATCTATTTTAGTATAAAGAATACTAGACAATTATTTACTTACTATATACCATGATTTACATGGGTTAACTCATCTTGTGTTCAACCGCTCTCGCACGTGTTCCACGACTTATTTCCGACCAAAATTGCGTTTCAGCCCTTATTTTACTTCGCTTGAAATCCCAATTTCGTCACACAGTTTTTCAAAAACGTTTTTCTATTTTCGACCTTACTTCACAGAAATTACCTTATCCCTCTCAATAGGAACATTGAAAAACAATTTTGAGGATACCATTGGAAAGAGCATGGTGTTTCCTGTCTCTTGAATGCCTGACAAAAATTTTTCAGGACGAGTTGAAGAGTGAAAATGAATCCCAAAAGGTAAATTTTATCGAAATTCCAAAATTAACTGTTTTCAAATGCTTTGTAACGTGTTGGTTTTTATAGCAGGACTTGGAGGGTCTCCTAAAAACTACGACAGATGATCTGCGTTATAACGGATTGATCATTTGGGGCTCAACGTGTAACAACCAAATCAAAAGAGTTCAATCTCAACTGAACGGATTATGGCCACTTCCATACTTCATTTTGTAAGCCAAAAATCAGCTATAGAAAAACATTGTGAGTTGATGGAATGTTAAAGATGCCCCTTCCATTAAGCTGAATGCGGTAATGCCAGCCACGGTTGAAGGCGTCTGATTCATCTCCCAAGGCGACGGATTCAAGAATCGGGAAGGGTCAACTAACTAATCGATCCACCACAACTTATAGCTACAAAATAAGTCATTTAAATAAAACCGCTTTAACTCAAATAATATTAGACATCCAATCTGTACGAGAACTTACTGAGACAGTTTGAGGGAGGTTACCCAATCCCATAAGTCCACCCTGAAATAGAGAACATGAAGATTAAAAAAGGTTCACTTAATTCTAGTAGCTCTATAAATGAAGGAGGGCGACCCACCAAAGTCAATTTTGAAATCGATTGCACGATCGGCGGTCTGAAATTGAATGTAGCAATTCATTTAGGCCAAAAATCGATTTTTTTAAAATGTTTATCTTATTTTATGGTTCACTTTTATACTTTCAAGATGTCTTGTTATCTAATGATATTGAGCTTTTGACCACCATTTCGATTCATTTGCACTATTAATACTCCTCAGAAGCCGTCATGGTGCCCTCAAGGTTTTCAGCTCGATCGTACAAAAGCTGTGGTTGTTTCACCTTACTTTTTTCGCCAAAATCGGTAATCAAGTAAATTTCTCAAAAGTACCGTAAAATTGGGAGTAAAACCTAAAATTGTGTAAAGGAATAGTTCAAATATCATCAAAATCGTGTGATAATTGTCGCCTGCGCATGCGCTAATTTGACATATTTGAAACACCTATGGCGTCTCTAAAAATCGTCCGAATGATTCGATATTATTATGAAGGTTCAAGAATATAATTTTTATAATTCAGAACTAAGTTCCGAGGACTCTAATCATTAGATTAATCGTTGCCACAGCCACTTCGACAGATGAAAGAAAGTCAACACGAATGTGAACATGGGATTGTCTACACACAGTAAAAAACGCGTAATAGAATGTGATTATTGCATCAGCTTATTTTTCTAGGAGTTCCTTTTGAAATCGAGTTTATCATAACATCTGTAATTTATTTGCGGACAAGTGGCGAGTAGGTAGATATGGGTGATTCTCAGGAAAAGTGTGCCATTCGTGAAACGGGAGCTTTACAAGCGACTAAAGTGAGCTGGGCAGATTTTTTTTCTTCTGGCAATTAATATTCCCTACCTTTTTCCTGGTGCAAAGATTATAGGCCCTCCCGAGTAAACGTAAACCGTTCAAATTGAGTGATGAACGTGAAAAATGTCAGTAACGTGGGTGTAACCAAGTCAATTTTCGTGTATGCGATCATTCAGTACGGCCAAACCGTGGGGACTGAGAAAAAAATTTGCCAAACTCCAGTATCTGGATATGTATATCCATAATTTCTATGGTTTTCTAATCGAAAAATGCGTGTTCAGGTTTAGGTGTGAGGCTTCAAACTTTGTAATAGAATAATTTGTCAGTAGAGTGGGTAAATCGGAAAATGCATGCCAATTTATCTCAGAGGGAAATTAGGGATTTCTTTATGGCTCATTCTTTAAAGAAAACCCTGGCTGACGAGATTCCCTCCCGCGCGCGGGCCTCTATGATGCCAGTCGTGTTAGATTATAAAACTACAGCCATGAATTCTATCACAAAACTAACTTTTATTGATAAACATCTTGTGTCGTTAAGGACAACATAACAGGTGTCCAATTATAACTATTCTTGAAGCCTACACTTTTCCCCTCCTTCTTCTTCAACCGTTTCTCGTGCTCTTAATTGATCAGCATGTTTCCTCTTCAGAACTTCGCCAGTCAACACTTCATATGAATACGGTCCATTCCTCTTTTGTATTATCCCTGCTGTCCATCCATGATTCCGTTCATTTCTAACCCATACTTCTTCTCCCTCCCCAAATTCTCTAAGTTCTTTTATCTTTTGTTTTTCTCCAACTTGTTGCTTCCACAGTTTCCTTTCCATCTGCTTTCGAATGTTTGGCTTAATGTTGTCCAGTATTGTTGGAAGCCTTCTACCGAAAAATAACTCCGCTGGGGCTCTGCCTGTCGTTTTTTGTGGGGCATTTCTATAACTAAACAGAACATTTTGTAATGCTAATGTTGGATCCTTCATTTCTTTCTTCGTTGCTTTATATCTCCCTTTCAATGTTCTTATTAGGCGTTCCACCAATCCGTTACTTTTCGGGTGGTACGGGGTTGTTTTAATGTGCTGGATTGAGTTGTTCTTGAAAAAATTTTCAATCTCGTCTGATACAAACTGAGGTCCGTTATCAGTCACAATTTCTGTTGGGATCCCGTATCTGCTAAACCACCCTCGCAGTCTTTGTATCAATACCGTTGATGTGGTTTTCTGTAAGCATTCTACCTCCGCCCACTTTGAAAACGCGTCGATAGCCACTAACCAGGTTACCCCGTCCACTGGCCCCGCCAGATCCAAGTGGATGCGTTCCCAAGGTTTCTCTGGAATATTCCAAGGGTACAATGGTACCTCTTCGATGTTATCCCGGTTTTCCTGACAAGCCACACATCTTTTCACGTATTTTTCTACATCATCGTCAATCTGTGGCCACCAGACATAATACCTAGCAATCGCCCTCATGGTTGCTATTCCAGGATGTCCACAATGTAGAACTTTCAAAATATCTATCCTCATATTAATAGGTACGACAACTCTTCCAAACCATAATAGGATATCATCTTCAACTGACAGTTCTTCTCTTCTTAATCTGTACAATTTTAATTCGTCTGGTACTTTATCTGGCCAACACTTTTTGTCAACGTACTGTTTCACCAATCCAAAATCCTTGTCCCTTTTGCTCTCTTTTTTCAACCTTTCAAACGACATAATTGTTTCTATTTTGTCCAGATTCAAAAATTTAATTTTAGTTGTCACATTCTCATCTTTGTTTGGTAATCTAGACAGAGCATCTGCACACACATTTTCTTCTCCTCTTCTATATTCAATCTTGTAATGGTATCGGTTTAATTCAAGTGCCCATCTCACTAACCGATTATTAACTACTTTGGGAAGATCTCTATTGGTTCCAAAGATTCTCTGTAACGGCTTGTGATCTGTGACTATTGAAAAATCCCGTCCGTATACATATTGGTGAAATTTCCTCACTCCGAACATGATTGCTAGGGCCTCCCTGTCTATATTCGCATAACGCTTCTCGGTGTCGGTTAGTGTCCTACTCGCGAATGCTATGGGCTTCTCAAGTCCTCCCGGGAATCGGTGCATTAAAACACTTCCTAATCCATCTTCTGATGATCTTGTAAACAGCATAGTCATGTCATCAAATATTAACTCAAAATATTACATTACGAATGATTGATACACGCTTTAGGTGCCTGACTCAAATGCTCTCAGTCTGAAGTTGTTTACAATCTTCCCCCACAACAGCGTATTCTCAACTGATTGTTTGATGGTTTCTAAACGGTTTTAAATTCTGACTTTCAAACTGTTGAGCTAGATGTTGAAACTATTGTCCACCCTTATGTCAGGTTTATTGCTTATACTATTCTATTAACTTAATTTGTGTTGTTTAAATAGCTTCGGCCCTCAGGTTGATCAAATGAATCAATTTGACAGATTTTTCTTTAAATCTAGTTTTTGTGAAAATCATAACAAATGAAAAGTAAGATAATGTAGGTAACTATTTGAAGCATTACGCTCTATTCACAATTACTTTTATCGACAGCCTTCAGGTAGGAAATTTGAGCAAAAAATGTAAATCTGTCGGCTAATTACTATAATTGTAGCGTTAATCTCGATATAATTTTCACAACGTTTAGAGCAAAATTTGATTTTATTACCTAAAAATAACCGTTGTGGTTTGAAGGCTCAAATTCCATTTGAAGATTCAAAAAATAAAATAAGAATAAGATAATTATAAAAATAAGAATAATTTTTAAAAAAGCAGTAAGTAACACGATTGCTAAGGGCTTGTTTATTTGATTGCTTTGAATGGCTACGTCTAGAAAATGCACTCACATGCCCAGGTATTTGAGTACAGGAATAATTTAGTGAAATAGATGTAAGTTTCCTCAGTTACCCTGATCATTCATTCGGGCTATCACCATATGATGGCGATTGTCATTCTTTCCTACTCTTCATCGTTCGTAATTCCGCTCCCGGCTTATATGTTTAATTGAATTATTATTTCGTAATATTGTCTCGCGTGAAGTATCGAACTTCGTTTTTGATTTTTCCTTAATGAACGACACATCTTTCGAGTTCGCAAGCGTGAATTATTTCAATTACCTTGAGGAAGCTTATATAGATTTGTTGATATTCTAAAAAAAATTCCAAATTGTGCTCCCTCTCAATTTTTAAAGTTTATCTTATATATGATATCACTAAAAATATCCAGTCGCACATTTTTCAAAGAAATTTCAAATAGTTTTCAAAACTGGAATAACAAAGTAAGTGAGCATTGAGTTTGTAATAAAACTTATGTAATTATGGAAATTATTAAGATTTTTTGTAACACTTTAACTGAAGAAGTTCAGTCGTTCGTTTGTTGAGGCACCCTGCATAGATATACATTGAGTAAAACTTGCGGAAACACTTTATTCCAAATGTAAATTAAGCTACATATCTACTTATTAGGTAAATTGATTGAAAACCCTCTCAAAACTCTTAAAAGTCTCAGCTTTTCAACGGTCTGTTCAATTTTATTGTTACTCCATGAAAATGAGACTTGTAAGAAAAACGAGGAAATTCAGCCACAACGATAGTGTTTTCCCAACCCAACTTCCTCAAAACTTCTCAAAGTGAATTCCGAAGGAGCTATATTCAAGCTCAAATTTTGGGAAAATTTGAAATTTAATTTTGTTTTAAAAATTAATTTTGACTATGCCTGGGAGGCATTTGATGCACGTAGAAAACGAACTTGTAAGTTAACCTATTACTCTTAAATTTTTGAGGGAGGGACCAAATAGTGGCAAAAATTAAACTACGTACTATCTCAACTAATTTTCTAGAAAATTCAGTTGAGTGCCTCAATTAAAGCTAGAATTTTGGAGTTTTTTTTTTCGTGCGAAACACTGTTACCATAAGGATAGTTTTGTGCAATGTTGAGTCCATTGTTCAATTTTCTTTGACAGTGTGCTAAAAATAGATTAATGGAATATGTAAGAAGTATTAATATTAATTTTTAAACATTGTCTGATGCCAATAATAATCAGCTGGTGAACTTTCTAGAAGTTACTGTCAGAAAGTAAATTCAATTGTAGGTAGTACCTAGGCATCTAACTTATTTAGCTGAGTCTTGCTAGTGCACTGAATACACAAGTTTCGCATAAATTTAATAAAAAATGTTATCAAAACATGTATTTTTAATTTAGCTATCATAGTTAGTGAATTAATTGCTCAAACAGGAAAAGGCTTTCCCTTGCAGAGGAAGAGCGACCGTTAAAGTAGTAATTACCGTAGGTGGTGTGACCTTGGATTTAAAATTTCACCACCTCGGAATTACTTCTCTATACGGTTGCTCTATTATTCACCGATAGTTGATGACTGAGGAAAGATGATAAAATTAAAATTAATTCACTCATTTGTTTGTTAAATCATAAGATGGAGAGGCGATTTTCTTACGGAATGATAGTTTATTCGTTATAGTATTTATAATCATCATACCTGAATGTCGATGAGCGATTTTGTAATTGCTGGCACTATATAAAATTGCATGAACGAGAACGTTTAGGGACATAGCAAGATAAAGTGTATAAGGGAGATACAGGAGTAATCTTTCCATACAACATTTTCTGGAGGATCACCCAGCTCTTGTGCACCTTTTAGCACTTAACTTGAACCCCTCAGTTGATTGATTTTCAATCTGCGCGGTTGAGCCTTTTCTATTAAACCGCTGAGCTCTACTAGGAACCACTAATCTGTGATAAATTGGAGTCCCTCATTTCACTACGATTGGAATTAGAATAGTGACCCTTGTAGATTGCAATAAACTTTATGCCTTAAATTAAACCATTGTTAACTATTAAAAAAAGCTACGGCCTCCAGTATTTCTTTTTGTCTTCTGTGCGATTTACTTTGTCCGCTATTTCTGAAGAAAGGATGGACTATCTTGCTTATTGACTAGAGTGTCCTACGGTTCATAACCGTCATTGTTTATCATCTATTTACTAGTTAAACTAGCAAGAATTGTTGTTTTTCGTTAGTTTTACCGCTTGATGACACGTAATGCACAAAATAATTTCCATTGCACAGTCATTATATTTTTTTCCTGTTGTGTTTGACATTGATGACATCATCTGACACACTATTGCTTCTAATTCATGAGGAAAATTACTA
>JAVIWC010004889.1:0-11069 GCA_031894815.1 Creontiades dilutus
CTCAGTACCAGTACTAGTACCCTTGCAGAATTGTAAAATTGTAGATGTAGATTGTAAATTACAATTTTACCGGATTAGTCCGTATTTGTAAACTTGAACTTTTAAGTTACAGGCCCCGTATATTGTTTTATACCGTGTTATACTAGTATATCTCATAGATTTAAAAAAAATCGATTTTTTAAAAAAATCGATTTTTTGGTCTCGATTTTTATTTGAAATCGATTTTATTCTTTCGATACATCGATTTTTTGAAAAATCGATTTTTTGATAAGTGTTGCCATCACTTATCTCAGCGATGATAAGATAAAGGAGGGAATATTCGTAAAACCCCAAGTTCGACATCCACTCATGGACCTCACTTATGAAGCAGAGTTAAATGCTACTGAGAAAAAGGCTTGGATTGCTTCTTGAGAGGTATGTGCTAAGTTTTTGGGAAACGAAAAATCAGAGACTACCGAAAAATAGTCCAATAACTGCTCACTTTATATAAAACATTGGGATGCAATATGTCCTTAAAAACACATTTCCTGCATAGTCACCTAGACTTTTTCGCGTGCAAATTTGAGTGCAGTTCCGGGCGAACATGGAGAACGATTCCACCAAGACATATACTGAAAAAAAGATATACTGGCAAATGGAATGAGAAGATGCTGGGGGATTACTGCTGGACACTGCAGCGGGAGACAGAGGAGGAAGAGTACAAAAGAAAAAACTACTCATTGACGATGTGTGTATACTTTTTGAGTTGTGTCCTATCTAGTATTATACCTGATAGCATACAGGATTCAATTAATTATATTTTACTGTTGAAAAAGAAAAAAAAAAAAATCTGTTATAATGAAGATAACAATTTTTCATTTTTTCCAAGTTTCTCATTTTTTCTCTCAAAATCAGAGGGTGATAGAATTTTCCTGAGTTCAGATTCGGCCTTAGCACACCTGAAAACGAAACGGGCAAAATTGTTCAAGGGAGGGGAGGAAAGTTTTTTCGTGCAGAACAGTGTAATTAGAGGAAGTCACCAATACATACATTCTGTTAAGAAAAAAGTTCATTAGTTTCGCAAAACGTTTCATTTGGTATGTAAAAAGTTTCATTTGGTTTGGAAATGCTGTATTTATATATAATATCACCATGGTAGAAATGGTGACTGGTGGTAGTGGTGGGTTTATGGTGGTTACTGATGATGATGAATATGGCAAATCAAACTAAGAAATACATCATGATACAATTCCATGCGTTCACCTATAGTTTAGCTAATGTTTCTGTTATGTTGTTCACAGGAAAATGACTTGTTCGCGTAAACTGACATGATGCGTACGTCCTTGTTGTTCCTTCTCCTAACGGCGAACTTCGTTCTTCTTGCTTACTGCGATAACTTAGGTGAGTGATCTTGTCTAATTTGTTCCCTTTGACTCCGACTTGATTACCTCAAGTACGAAGTGTATAGTTGTCGTAAACATCCTGCATAAATGTACAGATTTCACAGTAATCGGATAGAGGAACCCGTAGTGAGCTCTCACCTACACCAGAGCCAAACCCTGGTTGACCGGTGTGTTCCAAAAAAAAATCGTTTGACAATTTAAAGCTGAACAAAATCCTTTCATATTATTTTATACATAGGGGTTTATTGATTCTATATAGGAATATCCCTCCTACGTAAAATAATACACTGCTCGACAAAATTAAGGGATCACCTGAGAAAAATCGTGCTCGCTGGAATTGGGCGTCAAAAAGTAAAGAGATCATTATTTCTCCACCGAATTGGATCTGTCGAAAAGTAGAGTAGTCAAGATAAGAAACCAGCTGAAGAACGAGGCGATCGGACATTCCTAAAGAAAATGACGAAAGAACGCTTTTTGTTTAAAAAAAGTGAAAACGTCGTTTTAAAAAAAATGAGCTGTGGAGTGATCTCTTGACCAAAAATCAAAAAAATATAGCTCATTGGAAAGCTCCATCTGTCCTCTTTAATATGCAAAAAAGAAATTTAAAATCGGTCGGATGGTTTGGAAATTAGAGTCAAAAATGTATCGAAAAACGTGGTTTCAAAATGCCACAAGGCGGGACAAAATTAAGGGATCATTGGAAAAAACACACGAAGTCCTTCGAAATGGGCTCAAGAGAATGGAACAACATTCCACAAGGAACTATCCGAGGAATCATCGTGGGAATGCCTCGAAGAATTGAAGCATAAATCAACGCAAGAGGAGGGAATACAAGGTATTAGTGAGCAAACCTTACAATGTTCTTTTTTTCTTATTGACGCAGTTTCCCTTTCAGTTTTTCCCAAAGATTTCTTTATTTTCATTCTGCCATCAGGTGAACTTTTTTTTACGATTGATGTGATGTTTTCATTTCTTATTGATTTCATTAAAACTTTTTTCGAAGGACTTCGTGTGTTTTTTTCCAATGATCCCTTAATTTTGTCCCGCCTTGTGGCATTTTGAAACCACGTTTTTCGATACATTTCTGGCTCTAATTTCCAAGCCATCTGACCGATTTTGATTTTTTTTTTTTGCATGTTAAAGAGGATAGATGGAGCTTTCCAATGAGCTATACTTTTTTGATTTTTGGTCAAGAGATCACTCCACAGCTCATTTTTTTTAAAACGACGTTTTCACTTTTTTTAAACAAAAAGCGTTCTTTTGTCATTTTCTTTAGGAATGTCCGATCGCCTCGTTCTTCAGCTGGTTTTTTATCTTGACTACTCTACTTTTCGACAGATCCAATTCGGTGGAGAAATAATGATCTCTATACTTTTTGACGCCCAATTCCAGCGAGCACGATTTTTCTCAGGTGATCCCTTAATTTTGTCGAGCAGTGTAGTTAATCAGCGTTACTCTATCTAAACTCATCGTCTCGAGCCTTCATATCTTGCTTTGTCCGCTCCAGATGTTATGAAGAGCGCCTTATTCATATTTCAGCAAGTTAGATCGATTATGAATGAAATTAGCCACAACTGAGTTCAACTGATCTCCAGACTTCTGTACGCCCAAAGACCGCTGCACGACTTTCGTCTTGAACATAACTCCGTGAACATTAACTGCGGCTAGCCCCTTAGTACGAAACAAAAGCTGATATCAAAACTTGTAGCTCACACAGCCAAGGACGTTAGACCATGGATAATTCCATACCCTTTAACATGTTAAGTAGCAAAGACCTAGATTCTAAACAAATCATCAAGCTAACATCCAAATTTCATCTTTCTAGGTTGATTTGGACAGAAAATAGCTCTTTGCTGACGCAGCATTCAATTTTAGGTATTTATATGAAGGAGTAGAATATTTCATTCATTTGGTTCCTAAATGCACTGTTGAGGAGTACCTACTTCAGAGCACAGTTCATCAGAGGCCCGCGAGTGTTCTATTCTCTTCACACAAAAATATAAATAATCTTTTTTCATAGATGTTAATTAACAACTTAAACGCTTTGCATGAGTTCTGCCCCTTCTTGGGGGACATGGGGACCGCGGAATTGATTTATGTTAATCTGAGTGGGATCAGTTAGTAATTCTAGAAACATCCCTGTTTCTCCTTTAATTTGCCTCAACCATCCCATCAACTTTAATAGAAACGGTCGTTGCATCCTGGCTAATCACACGTCTCCGATTCCTGAATAGGGATAGATAAATAGATAACGTGCATATATTTAAGAATGGGGAAAACAACAACATTTTAAGTTAC
This sequence comes from Creontiades dilutus, assembly GCA_031894815.1. Lineage (NCBI taxonomy): Eukaryota > Metazoa > Arthropoda > Insecta > Hemiptera > Miridae > Creontiades > Creontiades dilutus. The sequence goes on from JAVIWC010004889.1 coordinate 3,681, forward strand.
ACGTACGCCTTGGCTCGATGGCCGTTAGTCGGGGGACGACCGTAACCTTACATTATACATACAAATATTCTACACCAATGACTTTAAGCTAAATTTAACAGTTAATTAATCACTTTATATTATTATTGTTATTATAATTAAATTAAACATTCATTCAAAGAAAAACATTCCTTATAGCCACAGTATCAAAAAAGTTCTATTATACCTAGTATTAGCACCTTCATCACAATATTTAAATTTTTAACATAATATCCTCCCAGAATCATATCATCCGTAATCCCCTTAATATGTTATTCCATTCATAATTCGGTAATAATTATTTCCTTGAGCATTTCAAACATATTTATCTAGCACAATTCACAACGGCACCATTGTTAGTTTTCACTGAACACCTCTGCACTAATCATAATTGAACTCATCAATCATAAACTTCCTATACCACCATGCTGCTCTATAAAAACGGTTTAAGTTGTAGTAGTTCTCTTGTTCATTGAGGATCTTGATGACCTCCTGGTTTATTTTAACACTCAGTCCGGATAGTAGCCCCAGGGACTAAGGGCGGAGCTTTGGTGGTGGAGTGGGGGTTCCCTGTAAGTGCTGCGGCCTTGAGACCTTCAGTAGTCTAGTTTGTTGCCGTCCTGTGCAAGGTGAGTGACCTTTCGTACCTCTGTTCCCTTCGGATCCAACCCTTTTTAAAGAATTTTGCTAGATTGGAGGAGTCCAACGGACTACACTATCCTGATAAACGCTCAGGAGCCCAGAGGACTACTATCCTTTTTTTGATCAACGCTTCTCAGAATTTGTTTCCATCACTTCTCCTCTCATTTTTGATGATCAGAAGAGCTTTCCATTTTATTTTTTGCCTTTTTATTTCAGATTGGTGCTTACCAAATTTTATTTTTTCCCTTATTGTCTGTTATATAAAAACATGTCTGAGCGTCGTTTTCACGTTGACGACCCAGATTTCAACGACAGAATACGTTTACTCTTAGAAGACGATGATCCATATAGTGACGAGGAGCATTTCAGTGCCTCTGAGGATGAAGAAGAACAAGATGGTGTGTCAATAGATGATTCAGATGATGACCCAAGTTACGTACAAGCTAAGTTCGGTTGATGGAAAAAGGCCTTTTTAAAAAAGGTTGACTTTATTGACAAAGGAACACGTCCTCAACGCTTGAAACAAATCTCAGAACTGAATTAACTCGGAGCTCGCAGGCTCCCTATATAAACTAAAAGAGTTGACTCGGCAAAGGGCTTCGTCTTACATGGGAATCAGCAGGAGGAGCGAACATAAGTCGTCCCCCCCAAGATCGAAATTTGGGTAATCAAAAATGAAGAGTGAAGCTAGACGTTGAGGATTACAAGTTATTAAACAATTACAAAGTAAAATACTTAAGCAATATTAAAGTAAACATTCAAACACTTATGTTGTCAAAGACAATTATGATTATGAGTTATTTTACAATTATAATACAATGTTTTAACACAAATATGTCATACAGTACAATTATTATTTCGTTAAAGTGGAGTGAGATTAAAATCAAATGATCAATAATGGGTTACAATCATTTAGCACCTAAATTTGGTTTGAAATTTGGGCAACTCTAGTTGCCTTGAAGTAACTATAGGTTGTGTAAAATAGTAAGCTTATTACAACAGTGTACAGTATAACGGTCCAAATACTAGGTTGGATGAAGTTTATAATTTTTGAAGGGGTAATAGGTTTGAGGTCGCTCAAATTCAAAGAGTCTAACTCCAGGTCTTTTAAATTTATCGTGTGATCAGGTAATTGTTCCTTCAGTAATTTTAGAGAGACATCTCCAACAATGAGTGGCTTACCCGCTAGTTCGTTTTTAGGGGCAAACAGAGTCTGGTTTTTATATAAAAGGTGTTGGTTGCCGGGAGTAGCCAAGTATATACCAAAAAGGGTTCTGGTTTCAGTACCTTCACGGCTTACGATGCTTATCGTGTCGCCTTGTGGGAAAAACAACAGATACCTATTTATTTCTAATAACAATTTAACTTGGTTAGTTTCAGTAGACAATTTAACGAATTTACATTTGGATGTATCGCTGTTAATTAAGAAATTAAGTTCGCACTCAGGTTGCGTAGGGGACAACAGGTAATTTGGGCAGAGATAAGTGTGTCCTAGTTGTGCACATTTTTGAGTGAGCGGATAAGTGCGTTGGTTGGATTTCAGGAAGTATTTGGTTCCAGGTACGATGGTTAAAAACTCGCCGTCCACCATAGTGGGTAGAGGTTCTAGGTGATACTGGACATACTGAACGGGATCTAGGATAGGAATGTCTATAAAATATATTATTTCCTCAACACCGATGTAGCAACGAATGCGGAGGTATTCCTGGATTTCAAACAGTTTTTGGTCCCTAAATTCGGGGAATTTAGATCCATAAAATTTTGATAGTTTTAGTAATTCTTGGTAAAGGAGGTTAGTGTTTATGACGCTAGGGTGCAGTATTCCGGATTTGCAGGCAATGATTGAGTTTTCAATGTCTTGAATAACGTCAAGAAGTAAATTGAACGCTACTTGTTGGTGTTCTAAAATTGCTCGGGCTTCTTGGAGGCGGCTGAACCTGGGATTTTGGGTTTTCCAGAAATTTAACTCGTTTTTCATTTCTTCATTGTTATGGGCAATGACGGTCATGGTTTTATTGAAATTTTGTTGAATTGCTTCGTTTATCGAATACTGGGCCTGAATTTGACTGTGTAAATCCTGCTGGGAATTTTGTAAATTTTTAATGATAGTATCGTATCTTTCTTGATCTTGAGCGTCCAAATTTCCTGAAATGAATTTTACTATTGAACCAAGACCATTGATTAAACCTCTTTTGGTTCTGTGAGCTAGATGAGACTCGTCAGAGATTGGGAGGTGGATATCGTTTAATTTTTCTTCTATTAGGTGTATTGTGGAATTGATAGTGGTCCTTAACAGTTCAGTGTATTCGAATCCGTTTCTGTCGTTACTTATGTCAACCAAGGCGCGGAAGTATGTGGCTTTCATTTCCTTTGTTTTCGTAATAATCTGTGTCAGGTCGTAATAATGTGTTAGTGAGTGGTATCCGTCGACAATCCGTGCAGGTCCCAGCGAACTTGCCAATACCCCTGGGTTTGTTGTTACGTTCTTGATCTCTGATCCCATTATGGGAGTCAGGAGGGTACTCAGGATTGTGAATCTGAAAATTTAGATTAATTCCGTCTTTAGAATTTCGTAGCAAATTCTTTCTCTAAAGAGGGGAATATCTGAGTTGTTAATTTCCAGAGGTTCTTGAGCTGTAAGGTTTTTAACGAGTTGGAGTAAGAATATTCCACACTCGTGAGTTCCGGATTGTTGGGGGGTTTCAAGATTTTGTGAGATTGTCCACGAGGTGAGGTCCAGAGGTTTTCCTAGTTTTGCTTTGTGTTCGTCCGTCAAGTACTGTTCTATGGTATGAAGGATTTCAGCTCCGTTCATGTTTAGTGAGTCGTAGTAAGTCAGTGTTTTCAGTTGGGGACGAGCTACTACGAGGCGCCAGTGATTAGATTTGAAAATTGGGAAAATTACTACATCCTTTTCGAAGATGTTGACTTTGCGGGCATAGCCCTTGACTCGTTCGTACCCTCCGGCTAAAAAGGACACGAACAGGAACGTGTTGAAGCAATGGGTGGAGAGGCCTTTGATTTCCCGGTGCCTTTGGTCAATGAGTTCAAGATAAAAATTTATGATATTATCGTTTACCCAATTGTTCCCCTTAAGGGTGAGTAAGTCGTTCCTTTTTATTGAAAGTCCGAATTTCTTAACGAGTGTTTCGTCTGGATTTCTCTTTTCATCCCACGCGGTTTCGACATCGTTAGTAAACTTTAAGGGCCGTTTAACGTTCGCAAGGTGTATTTTTGTTTTGGTATTATGGTGTCGGGGTACTATTTCTCCGGTTTTCGTTTCGGGGTTGATCTTTTTGAGGGTTTCTTGAAAATACTGGGGTTTTGTTTTTGATTGCTTCTGTACCGTTTTCACGTGGATCTTTGAAGGTATTACGGGGAGATCTTCCCTGCCTACGTTCATTTTTTCGATCACTTTGACCTTATTCGAATGAAGTCGGTCTCGTGTCTGGTCGTATACCGCGGCCATTCTTTCCTTGTGACGGGCTAGGTAATTGCTCGTCAAAGTCTGGTCAACGGATAAATCCAGTAAGGTTTGTTGACCGGTATGACCATATAATACCTCGAACGGAGTGTAGTTCCCTAAAGCGGAGTGGATGGAGTTATTGTAAGCCAGCATTGCATGCGTTACCTTATGTTTAGTACTCGTTTTACTGAATTCATCCCTTACGTTGAACAGCCTCACGTGCTCAATGAGAGTAGAGTGAAATCGTTCAACTATTCCTTGGGATTCCGGTCTCTGGGAAGATACGAAATGCAATTTGATTTGATGAAGGGACGCAAATTCTCGAAACAATGAGGAATGAAATTCGGGAGCATTATCCAGAGAAAGGGTTTGAGGGGTACCGTGGTGAGAAAAATGAGTTGTTAGGGCTTCTATTATGTCTACGGCGTTGGTGCTCGACAGAGGGTATCCTTGAGCAAATTTTGAAAATGAATCGACGATTGTTAGAAATTTTGTTTTTTCTATTGTGATCACGTCCACGAACAAGGTTTCTAGAGGACGCGACGCCGTTGGGGTTACGTTATACTTAACCTTCAACGGGACCCTATCGTATTTGGTCTTGACGCAAATAGGGCAGTTATTGATATACTTCTGAATTGCCTCTTTCATATTAGGCCAGTAGTACGTCCTCTTTAAGTGGAGATATGATTCTTGGATACCGCGGTGATTAACAAATCCCTCGTGATATTTTTTTATTATTTCGGTTTGATCTTTTTCGGACGTGACATCAGTAATTTTGAGGGTATATTTGGTAAGAAAAATTTCGGAGTTGGTGAAGGTCTTCATAATTACTTTGGTGAAAAGTTCATAAAGATCATTTTCAAAGTAGATCCCATATTTAGTTTTGGGAACCACATATTGCTTTACGAAATCTATTATTTCAGATTCGGGGTTATTGGAGGAAATTTGGACAGTTAATCGAGTCTTTTCGGGGAAAGGTTTATCAGTAGTAACTGGTTCTTTTAGTGGGATTTTGGTTTTTTGTACTATGATCTGATTTTTTTATTTATCGGTTCTTCCCGAATGGGAATGGTTACGTTAGTATTTCCGATAGCATTTGAATGTACAGTATCTGCAACAGAACCTTCTTCGTCGGAGAAATCTTCTAGATTGGGGTTTTCTTTAGGTGGATTTGCAATTAGTGAACACGAATCGTCTTCAGATGTTAAAATTTTGTTCAACGTTTTTTGAGTGTTTGGGGTTAGGGCCGAGAATAAATCGCCGAGATCATTATCGTAATTAAACAGAAATACAATGAAAGAAAGGATTTCAAATGCTTATTCTAGTCCTTAAAGATAGTTATTTTAGTTCTAGATTTAAAGGTACTGGGCGTCCTTGTGAAGTGTTGTTTCGTCGTTGCGGTGACGGCAAGAGGAAGGCGCGTGGGCGGCTTCTTGGAATTAAGATAACGGAAGGCGAGAGGAGATGTTCGGCTTCGCGTTGGCGATAAGAGAAGGAGTCGAGACGTCTGTGTTGACTCGCAAAATTGGACCCGTACTGTTAGCGGGGAATTAAAATCGTATTTCTTCCGTAGCTTGTAGCGGATTGAAATTGATAGAAAAGATTCGTTATTTTGAAATGAGGACGTATTTTCCGTATCTTGTAGCGGAAATTACAGTTGATTCTTTCCGTAACTTGTAGCGGATAGAAATTGATGAAATTAAATTGTTTATGTTTTTTATAGTGGACGTATTTTCCGTATCTTGTAGCGGAAATTACAGTTGATTTCTTCCGTAACTTGTAGCGGATAGAAATTTAGAAAAAGTGAGATTTGTTAACTCAATTATGCGTTCTTCCGTATCTTGTAGCGGATAGACGAAATTTACTTAATACGGTTACTCACAGGAGCTTGCTGATCATCTCGTCGTACGTGCGAGTGTTGGCGTTCTCCTGGAGGAGTTCTGGATCGTTCCTTGGAGCTTGTCGTGGAGGTTCTTGTCGAGCCAGGACACCTGTCGATATTCTTTCGGCTGGAGTCCTCCGCTGAGCGTCCTACTGGTCTGCGACAGCTAAGTTCGGTTGATGGAAAAAGGCCTTTTTAAAAAAGGTTGACTTTATTGACAAAGGAACACGTCCTCAACGCTTGAAACAAATCTCAGAACTGAATTAACTCGGAGCTCGCAGGCTCCCTATATAAACTAAAAGAGTTGACTCGGCAAAGGGCTTCGTCTTACATGGGAATCAGCAGGAGGAGCGAATCAGATCGAGCAGGTCGAAAAATCAACAGCAAATCCAATTTTACAATAAGACGAAAGCAATGGACGCAAGTGTATTTCGAAAAATCAACAGATGGCCAATGATTGATATTGCCGCCTCGAACGCCCACATAATTTACCTGAGTTACGAAGGGACACCTCAAATCAGACGATTTCAATTTATTATGAAACTTGCGACTGCTTTGATCAAGCCTGAACTTGAATCTCGTCAGCAAAATCCGAAATTATCACGGAAGTTGAAATGGATAATAAAATCCGTACTTGGCGTTCAAGGGGAGACGGATGAAACATTAAATGGTTCAAATTTTGCTGGAGAAACCAGAGCTGAAAAAAAGCTTGCAAGAAGTGAGAGAAGATATTGTGCACGGTGCCCCGGAAAAAGAAGGAAGACCTGTTATTTGTGTCAAACCTGTGACGTTCCTATTTGCCTGCAATGTGCAAAAAAAGTATGTGGTACCTGCTTGACAAAAAATGCCCATGACTAGAAAGTTACCTGGTTTCACAATGTACGTAAGCTAAAGACTGATTTTGTTTTTATTGATCATTTCATTCATATTGGACTGATAATTCATAGTAAAGAAGTATTGTTTATTTTTTCTAACACAGTCCTGAATTTTTCGTATTTCTGTTTTCTATAACTTTTGTATTTTTTGGATTGCATTTTTTTTCTACTCCATTAGCTTTTTGAGACGTACCAAGCAAATAATTTATATTTTTACAAAATAACTTTATTGAGAGATACCTACCAAGTAAATATTTTCATGTTACCAAATAAGAAGTTCCTACTTGCGGAGATGATGAATATTTTGGAATATATTCAGTAAATGACCTTTTTTTGTTGCAAATATACATTTTTATTGTTTACGAACTGACTTAAATCATTAAACTACCTCTTAATTGATTAAAGAAGGGCTTATGCAATTTTCCAGTCGAGACCTGCCCATTTGAGGGAGTTGAGTCCCAGGGACTACTCTATCCTCCTAATGAGTGTAGGGTCACTGTCCGGAC
>JAVIWC010004890.1:600000-1097806 GCA_031894815.1 Creontiades dilutus
TCGAATGAGCCCTTCCCCAGGTCCGTAGTTCAAACCATTCCCGATGTGTGGCCCGATTTATGGTGCCAACATTTGCGTTATTTTGGTTTATTATTGTTTTCGTTTTGATTGCAGTAAGCTAGTGATGTAGTGAACGTGGATACTGAAGTGAAATCTGATAACCATAAAAAAACGCTGCAAATTCTTTCACTGGGTTTATTATTCAATTGGCTTGCGTTCGTGATTTGAATTTCTACAAAGCGTGTTTCACAGGTGATAGAGCAATTATTGAATTTCAGGAGGCACACAAATATGATAAACTGATCAATCCAAATAGGTATTTTGGTTGAGAACAGATTTACGTGCTCTATGAATATCTGATGAAATTCAATAATCGCACTATTATGGCAATCGCACTATTATTATGACAATAATGGCTAAGTGATGTATCTCAGATTTCTTAATGTACGCCAACTTAGAATAATGTTGCTTTTAAGTTTATAACTTGGTGCAACAAAACAAATTAAAAAAATTTCTACTTAGCTTTGGAGTTTGCGTGTTTCACAGGTGATAGAGCGATTATTGAATTTCAGGAGATTTGCATAGAGCACTTAAATCGGTTCTCAACCAAAATACCTATTTGGATTGATCAGTTGATCATATTTGTGTGCCTCCTGAAATTCAATAATCGCTCTATCACCTGTGAAACACACACACTCCAAAGCTTAGTAGAAATTCAAATCATGAATAATTGAATAATAAACCCCAGTGAAAGAATTTGCCGCGTTTTTCATGTTCCGATTAAGCCAGCTCTTAAATAAAAATTTGATGGCTTCACAGGTAAACGTGTTTTGAAAAGTACATCCAAACGGAATCGATTCTCAACATTCTTTTCGGTTTACTGTTTTTCAATATGAACCTTTTTAATTGACGAAAAATACCCTAGCCTTCTCAAAATTTATGTATTATTTCTGTAAAAGAATAACCCTTCTACGTAAATAAATGATCGATGTATCGATTTGGCATTAGGTGCTGTCATTGTTGGACTGAATCCCTTTAAATGTGTGCTTTGTTTATTTACTTATTCATAACATATAATTTTTTCCCCTAAATACAGATGATCTCTGTTAGGAAAGAAATGAAATATGTATGACCCGATTAGGATTTCGACTGTCACCTCTTATTTTACAGTAAGAAATAGAGGGATCATTCGAGTACGCATAAATTTAGCTCAACTAAACGACACCTTGATTGGAAATCCACACATAATATTAAGAATGCCACAAACCTAGATTTCTATCGCGAGTGGTGTCATGCGAACAAATACCTCGGAGTTATCCTGGAAAATAATAATGATCCCATTCACTACACGTCACGTTGAATGATTCGTCAATCCATTCACTCAGGCGGTTGACCTACATCGCTCCCGAGTTTGAAACTTTTGGTCTCCTTGTTGGTACTTTCGAAAAGTGGGCAAGTAAAAAATAAAAAAAAAACAGATTATTTTAGAAAATAATCATATAAATGAGACTTCATATCGCTTCACACGAAAGACTTCATATCGTTGTTGTGTTGCTGTCGCTGCCGTGTCGCTGGGCAGGTATTTTTTCTTGGTCGAGTTGATATCTGCAAGTTGATCCTGAGAGTACTGAAACATCAATATATCCAATATATGCTCCCTGACTAACAGAAGGTGAGGACGGCATCCACACTCTTCTAGGTTAAAATGGCAATGTTGGCTATCTTTCCGCCTACCATTTCCATCTAACAAACTCACAGCAGCATTGTGACGGCCACACCTAGGTCGAACCATTGAAGGACCTTCACCAGACCAAGTGAACCCTGCAATTTCGTGGATGGATTTCGAATCCATGCAGTACTCTGCATCCATCTGTGGTCCCATGCAGGCGTTGAGCTCTAACAGTCCAAAACTCAAATGCTGATGAGCAATGCCATCCATTCATTGAAGAGTAGCATTACTACTCGTACATTGAAAATAATAATAAGAACCTAGCCGTATACCCTTCATATTCTCGAGCCATGGATGCCCCAATTTGTACAGAACAATTTCGATCGGCTGCTTCAAAATTCGTTTGGATATTGCTTTGCGCCAATTGAGATACACTGTCATACGGTTTTTCTAAATCTAGGACACTAGGCTAGCATCGGTCATCAACACGTTCAGTGCTACCACATTCATTCCCAGTCCATCCATACCTCTGTGCAGCCCTCTCTGCTGCTCAACATGGGTTACTCAGTATTCGAACAATCTTCCCTAGGATTTTGTGGAATTGGTGCACAGCAACTGATGAAACGGATAAGCTTCAGTTTCAGGCTTATCCTTCTTAGGGATCAATGTTGTCCTTGCCTGAAGAAGGATGAGTGGCACCATTCCCCTACTCATAATGATTTAAAACCACTTTCCAAGACCATGAGGTGTCTTCCACACTTTTGCCTTTATTCCATCAGGCCCACAATCAGTATTTTTCGGTTCTGAGACATGATTTTTGCGGTGGATACAGTGATGTTCTTCTTTTCTGTCGGCCATAGTCTGTTGTTTCGACCATAGCCTCTTTTGCCCTTGCCATTGTTGATCAAATGTGATATAATTAGCTGGTATTTTTGTTGTCTTGCATGACATACATTCAATCTCAGCTTGTGGGCCAAATTTTGCCCCTTCTCACCACACGTTTTGCAGCATTCATTCAGTGCAATCTGGAGAACGACGTATGTAAGGAGTAACTGGACACCTGCACCAACCAACATCTTTGGATCTTATTGGTCCCAGCTTACAGGACGTCCATCACCACACTTTGACAGCAGATTGAAGCTGCTCAGCTATCAAGACTTCCCCATATAGTGTGTCACTGCCGTATCGACGTCTTGTCGCTGTCGCGATAATTTTTTAATTTTATTTCATTTTATAAAAAAAGCACGGGACGACGACTCTTGACTAGCTGGAGCCAGAGCGTAGTGGTCGACACCCGGGCGGCCGCCCTGACCGATCTGAAAGGTGAAGGCCAACCTAGAAAACTTCTTTCTCTAACGCTGTGACTTTAATAAAAGAATTTGCAGGTACGTTACAAGAATGGCGTTGAGGGAGGGGAGGGATAATCTGTGGTCACCGTAAAAGAGTATTCCAAGCTCAAATGTGCCGGCATTCCGACTCCCCAAGCCCCGCAAAATTGAAAAATTCTGACTACTTCTAAAGAAAACTTCGTAATTGTAAATTTTATTTGGCCGTTCGAAAAAAAAATTATTTCAAAGTAATTAAAATGAAACGACGCAATGCTTCTCACAACAAATTGTTACCTGCCTTCCCAAATTAGCATGAATTATAGGTATATAGTAAACATATTACATGTATAGTAATATCGGTTCAATATTTTACCCTTTGTCATAATGATTTGTTAATCATTCTTTCACAGTACTGTTATTTAAAAGTCTGTTCATAATTCCCGTCAAAATCAGGATAAGAAGTTCACTTATCTCCAATGAAACGTGTGAACTGTAAATGTTTCATGAGTTTCTCACCGTTCAATTCCCAGAACCTTCGAGCGAGTTAAGTGTTCATGTGTAGAATCAATTGCGTGAGATGAATACCAAGTTATTGAAAGTTGACGTTGGTATACTTCAAATAAAATATAAACAAACCAAATGATTATGAAGCGGTTCATAACGTCTGTAATTTATTCCAGTTCTAATCAGATCGCTGACCTTTAGATAGTTATTAAAAAAGTTCATGGTACTCTACAAGTAGGTAAGTGAGAATACTTTTTAAAGAAAATTGACTTGAGGGGCATGATTGTTGTAAATTAGTGAATATTATACATTTTGTATTCCAAATAAATGTGAATTTGCTTTGAAATGTTGCCTTCGATCGGAAAGTTTTCCAGGAACCCATGTTCCTGGAGTTGATTAGTAGGATACCATGTATTAACATCTGCAAACAGTACCAGAGAATTCCATAATTGTCAGATTACATTGTCAGTTACGATCAATTGTAGAATTGTATTTTTGAGCATTGCAGTAAGCCCAGCAATGACTCATGAGGAACTCTGCCACCCAATCCGCACATCAAAATTTATTTGAGATCGGAATTTTCAAGAAATAATTGTCTCATGTTCAGGAAGGTCCAACACGTAAAATTCGAAGGTTTTGGAAGTTTTAGTTATTTTTCCGCCTCGCGAAAACGATCAAAAACATTCCCGTACCTAGAATAAGTTGCAATGAAAGTAATAGCAAGGATTTTTTTTTAAATCAGAAATTACAATAGAAACGTTGCCTTTATTTTTATGCACAACCTACTTAAATTACTTGGTTCCCCACAAAACAGTTGTTGGACACAGTTATTTTTGTTTTGCATAGGTAATTATATTTCTGCGGCCTTTAAATCCTACTTGTGTGTATTAGGTTGCTCAAAAAATGACAAAAATTATTTTCGAAAAGACTTTTTTTTTTAAGACAGAGGTAGAATAACGTTGCGGGCTGTGGGATCGCCGTGTAAAACGACCTTGGCATTGGTAGGATCGCGGCGGCGCCTTGAACTTCCCAGTTGAACCCTCCTTGTCAAACCAGCAGCTGGGGCGTGGCCGTTTCAGAGCGTTTGCGAAGGCGGGAAAGTGCATCGCGATCTATGTCCCCTTTCCCTAAAACCTTGAGGGTCACAGGAAAATTATGTGATCGATACGAAAAAACGCTGCAAATCTTCCACTGGGGTTTATTATTCCATTGGCTTGCGTTCATGAATTCAATTTCTAGTAAGCTTTGGAGTGAGCGTGTTTCACAAGTGATAGAGCGATTATTGAATTTCAGGAGGCACACAAATAAGATCAACTGATAAATCCAAATAGGTATTTTGGTTGAGAACAGATTTACGTGCTCTATGCATATCTCCTGAAATTCAATATCGCTCTATCACCTGTGAGACACGCACACTCCAAAGCCTAGTAGAAATTCATGAACGCAAGCCAATTGAATAATAAACCCCAGTGAAAGATTTGCAGCGTTTTTTTATGGTTATCAGAATGCTTCAACCCGTGTACCGGCTACAAAGGCTTTTAGGTGTTCACTCCAGGATCCACATTATCTACATCACTACGTCACTAGGTTACTGATATTAATACAAAAACAATAATAAACCATTATTGTCCCTTCAATTGACTCCTAGATGTCCAAATACAGTTGTATGACTTCGCTTTGTATATTTTTCCGTGAACACCGACCTTCACTAGTCAATTTGGTCGAAACATAAGCTGATATCAAAACTTATATAGCTTAAGACGGTGAGTACTCGGGGCCGTGGGTCATTCCATGTTATTTAACATGTTACGTAAGAAAGCCATAGATTCAGTCAAATACCATATTTCAACACTTTTTCAAATTGTGTAATGGTGCCTTTATTCGACCAATTCAAAAATTTTGATTATATATCACAGATATATACCATTTCACGTTAGTTTCCAACGGTATCCTCAAAATTGGAAATACTCTGCTAGACCATTTTACAGAACGATTGGGCCGTTTGAAGCTCTAATACATGAGAAAGAATCTTGAAAGTAGAACAAGTACCTAGGATTGAAAGGGAGGTGAAAAAATAGTTAAGAAGCAAAAGTTGTTGCGGAACCGACCCCTGGATTTCTGAGCAACCTGTATATGAAGGAACGAAATTTGTATTTTAAAAAAAGAAGAAGGAAAGTCCATTCGGAGCACAGAGAAAGCCCTTGAAAACTCTTTATCATTTTCCCCAAATGATCGAGGTCCACTTACAGATAAAGTATGTACGATTATTTGTTGCAAGCCGGTGCATGTTAATTGGATAGACAAAACATGATCAGAATGTGATTTTTTTTTTTTTTTGGCTTTGCGGGAGGTATTCACGAGAAGGTAGGGGACATAAAGGTGGACGCTTTCGTTGTTCATTGAACAGTAGCCAACAGGCATATTGGCGAGATGCAACAAGAGGGGTCGGAGTGTTTCCAGTCCAAGTTAACGGGTTTTGCGGTGAAATTGGCAGCTCTTCAATTGGCTCAACCTTGAGCAAGGCTCAGGACGAGCATTGAATTTCAGTTAACCTGCAAATAAAAAATGGTATAACTGCATCGATATGAAGCGATCTCCATCGATGAAGAATCGACAACTCTGACTCGGTATAATTAGAAACAGGTATGTGGTAGGAAAGGTTGATAATGGTGATAAAATCTGAATACCCACCAAGGCTAAACGGTTTTCAACCTTTTCGGATTTTGCTACTTAGAATTTCAAATCACGAATGTCATTATCACCGGTAGTTCCATATGCACAAACTTATATTCCTAGGTATTACGAACACAACTTGCACAGTTGGTATCCAACTTTTCCTGGACCTTAAATTTCTGCCTTTCTTGAAATTTTCCCTTATGAGCAATATTCGGCAAATTATAAGAGCAAAACAGTATCGAATACCAACTCACAGCGTAAGTACAAGATTTAGTAGTGATTGCTGTATCGAGTACCCAAGCGTTCGTATCACATTTGAACAAGGATCCTACAGATATACTGGGCTCCTTGCTTTCAATAGTCTGCCAATCGATCTATCGAGGAAGCTGATGTACACCAAGTTCACGTGGACGATCAAGAACCCACTAAGAGACTACCTACTACGCATTTAGATGGAAATTTAGTAGGATAGGATTCTTGTGAACATTGTTTGTATGTATGTCAGTGAAATACAAAGGAGTAGTGTTGTATTTTCCGAGGGCTTTGCCGTTCGCAGCTCATCTTCCGCCGCGAGCTACGCAGGTCATATGGAAGATTAATTTCTTGAATTAATTACCTATTACCTATTTAAAATGAGGGGTAAAACGCCTCCTTATAGGTCACCTGAATCATCGTTCACTTCACGTGTATAATTATTTATGAAAAAAAAAAAAAAAAAAAATCAAGTATCAGAATTTTGAAGGATAGAATCGAGATTTTGTTTTTTATAATTTTTATCTGGAATGAATGGTGCTTCTGTACGTTCTCAATTATGGATAATAAATCATCGTATTATATATTCTTATAGAAAATCCCCCCTCCTTGTAGAATATCCCTTTCCCACCTTCGCATATGTGACCCAAACGTTTCAATTTATAAGTATTTATACATAAATAGCGTATATACTAAGTACCTCATTCCATGGAAGTGGAATCTAAATTTTATTAAATAATGTGGTGTAAATATAGCGTTATAGGTATAAAAATTAGAATTAAGAACAAACTCCGGCTCGGTCATCAGTTATTATTCAATCGAAGAACGTAACATGTACAATGATGTAAATAAACTACCTATCTATCTATCTACCGTTTGTAAGAACGTTAACTTTTCTATCTCCCTATTGTATAAAAAAATATTTAGCTATTGTAAAGTTAAAAAAAAGTTTTGTAAAATTCAACTCTTCAAATTTAGCTCCTGTATTCCTAAAATATTCGCTTGAATCTCAGATTTCCAATGGTGCTCTGGTGGACTCTAAGGTTTTGTAGGAACCTGAATTTATTTACCTTTTTCCCATTGAAGAGGTCAAGAACTTGTTCTCCGGAGCTCCAAGGTTTTATGTCGTAATTATAGCGTAAAAAGTCCCTTTTTCGTTGAAACGGCGATTTTCACAGGAAAAGCAATGTTTGCCCGCGTTCAAACGAAATTTTCTCCTCTAAATTCTTTTGTACAAACAATTTTGAGTACACCCTTAAAAAGCTGAGATTCTGGCTCATATTTTAGGACCATAAGCTAAATTTTAAGAGTAGATCTTTATTGGAACTACAGACTATGAAAAAAGTGGACATTATGAAGATTGGGCAAAATTCACTCATCCGTTTGATTTTTCACCAATTGAACCAACCTAAAATATATTTTCGTTACACTAGCGAGGTAGAAAATTGAACGTTCTTTTCAGGGGATTAATCAAAATTGAATTTTCCCAAGTACATTGGTAGTTATGGCCGTTTTAGTGAATTAAGATCGATAACACAAAAACGAAGCCTCTAAAAAAATTCTAGGAGGCTATTCCTATTCCTATTCCTAGCCAGTGGCAGGTTCCTCAGGTTAACACCCTGTATAAAAAGTTAGATACCACGATGAAAGATGAGTAGTCAAGTCACTCAAAAGCTAGAAGTCCAGAAAAATGACAACAAAATCTTCAAGATGTCCTCAGTTGATAAACCGAATCATTAAAATGTCTCAAGTTCCAATTTTGTTGTCCGAATATTCATGTTCATGTTGACAAAAATCCCTACATGACTTATCAACTAATATTTATTAATGACCTGATAGAATTTTGCAGCGCGTTTTATTATTAATTTCAATTTATTAGTATTATTGAATTTCAGGAGGCACACAAATATGATCAACTGAAATTCAATTATCGATCTATCACCTGTGAAACAAGCACACTCAAAAGCTTAGTGGAAATTCAAATCATAAACGCAAGCCAATTGAATAATAAACCCCAGTAAAAGAATTTGCAGCGTTTTTAATTTGATTTTTGGATTCTACACGTGTTGAAATGTAAAGAAACAAATTTTGAGTGGGGTTCAAATTTCTTTTCTTGTTTGATGACAGACGTTCATTATTGGAAATTATACACCCAAAGAATCAAACTGATTCGTCAATGTAGTTTATTGAAAATAATTGAAATTAAAACGATAAACCACCACGAATTTGCAAATCAAACAGACACGTTGAATGTAGGAAGAAAATGAGGTTTATTATGTAAGTATTATCCAATCCTACCTGTGGTTCTATATTTATAGTTACTGTAGTACAAATAACAGGCTTTCATCCTGTTTCCGATGTATCTAGCGGTGAACTTATGATCCACGGTCTAGAGTAGATAGCGATCTATAAGATTTCATGTCATCATAACACTGAATCCTATAATAGTCTATAACGGAGCGGAAACGATCAGAACAGGGAATTAAGTGCCTACACGCAAAACAGTGCAATGTATCGACATTACAGCTACTTCCAGAAATCAGCCTCAGTGGAAAAGGTGGCTAATGGGAGAACCAATAACTTCCAGTTATTTTAATAGTCTTATTCGAGACAGTGAAAGTACATTTTTCGTCAATAGGAAACGAAGAGTTATCTCCATCAACATTCTATACAAACTTTGCTATTAACGCGAATCGAGTGAATTCTATATAGAAATCGAGTGAACTCGGAATCCTATCTCACTTAAGTTCAGTTTCTTGCTCATTCATTTCAAATCGACGACATATTTCTCTTTCAACACTCTCAATGCGGATGTATCCATATGGATACATTCTAGGTCCACGCGCCTGACGAGTGTATCCATATGGCTACAGGCAATATGAATGCCTTCACTCTCTTCAAAGAGCTCGTGAGAAGGGTGGATACGTCTGACATGGTTCCGTTGGACGTTAATAACTTCAGAAAACTCTGAGTAATGACGGGGTGTTTTCTTTTGCGCACGTGTCGAGTTTAGTAAGTTCCTGAGGCCTTCTTCCACCCTTTCCACGGTTATTATTGAACTAGCACATATAATTTGTACTATTATTATTGTTTTACGGTATTATTGAATTCAATTTATTCTTGTTTTTACCAATAATCTTTTTCTAGATAATGAGGCAAAGACTGCAAAATCATATTATACCTTTTTTTTAACTTTTGATGTGAAAATTTTTGTAACAATAAACTATAATATTAGAATGAATATTTTTGGTATAATGTTACCTCGTCCAAAATAAAATCATTAAAAATAGTTGGAAAATAAAGGGAAAGTGGTGCGGGTTTGCATACCCAAGATTATCGCAGCGTACAGATGTAGCCGATATGGTTCCCATAAGTGCCAACAGGAGCTAAGGCCAGCAGAAACCGTGACGCATTGAGAGTGTTAAGAGATCAATACCATCTTTATTTGTAATGCCTCCGGTTTTTCAGTGTACTTAATTTTTTCCATGTAATTTTTAATCCTATTTCATTACACTTGAAATTTATTTTACGTGTCTTGTCTTCACACGAGTAATTGTTGATTTTCGTGGTTTTTTTGCCATTGTGTTACGAATTGGATTCGTACAATAAAAACTTATTATTCATTAATTTAGTTTAGACTTGACAAAGAAAAAATTATTGTTTTTAATAAATAGGGGAAGTCATCTTAAGGGATAAATACAGTATCTAGAGGGTGGATGACATTTAGCCAAGTTGGAACTACGTAAATACATTTTACGCATTTGGTTTAAACTCCATAGATGTCAAAAGTGGTCTAACATCCAAACATCAACATAAGACTTATGTAAACTTTACTTAGTAAAGTTGAACATAAAATTCCTCAAGTGAATTTATTGCACAACCTCCCTTCTCACATATCACAATTGCATTTAAATATTTATTCGAGCGGACTTCAATTAATCAATTTACAATGAGTGCTTATTTGTCTTAATCGGAACTTGTTTAACGCTGGTCATCGACTAACTGCTCTTCTGAATTGCGTTCGATCGACTGTACAGCGCTTCAAGTGAATAGGTCCTCAATTTGGAAAACCAAGTCCCTTGGAAATCACAAGAAATTTCTAAAGAAAGAGAAAGGATTGGAGTTTTTCTGAGTTCACCTCAATTTTAAGGGTTATGAAAACATGGTTATGACCTATTAACGGTGTTTGGCATGCAGGTAATCTTCAGAAACAGTTGAAGAATATATTATGCATAATTCAGTGTTAATAATTATGGGATGATTTCTTCGTGAATTTGATTGTGACGAGGAGGAAGATGTAATATCTGGCGAATTTCAGAAGACTATGAATCTGGATTTACAAATTTACATTGTTCAGGGACTGACGTAGCAGATTGTACGGGAATGAGGGAATGGTATTAATTAAGGTTCCAAAATTATTTGGGAAGATCAAAAATCCGCATACCTGTACCATCTAAAATATCTGTTCGAATACTATGTGTGGCAGCTAATGGATGCATAATATGGGATTTTGAACAATGTCTAAAAAATATTAAAATTTATGATTTGTCAAGAGATGTCAATCTACTTCTTAATCTTTCTCATCTCACATAAACATCTTCTGTAATGGAGCACAGATACAAACGTGGTAGAATGTCACGATCTTCCAACAGAATCTCTTTCAGAAATACTTCAAACGGTTCAAGGGGGTTTCAATCTTCTACAGAAAACAGGAGCGGGTTTGAGGAGCACGGGGGATCACCACCAGGCATGCGAGTGTCGAACCTGAGGATTTTCGACATCCAGCTGGTCGATCTGTTTGCTTTTCCTAAACCTTGTATTCAGACAACTATCCAGTATCTTATTAGGGCGTTTTAAATTGTCTTGACTGTTGACAGCCGTTCCATCGATCGAGACAACAAACCAGCAACTCTGAATATTCAATGTCTATATCCCAATCTCAGATAGGACAAAATGATTGAGAGGACTGCATCATTTAAACGCAAATTTAAACTACTCCGCAGACTAACAGATGCAAATGTATTGTGTGTATGTTAGTGTATGAGTTGGTGCGTAAACAATGTCCAGCCTGTTATGTTGGAGAAGCAGAGAAGGCGCTGAATCTAAGGGTAACAAACCACAGATCATCAGTGGACTGAAAAAAAACGACGATCTGCCCACAAGCCGCCAAGCCTCGTCGCATGATGATTCATCCGATTACTGTTTCGGCTTGAAAATCTTGAAAAGAATGATGCCCGAAGTGTATAAGATGGTGCTGCTTCAATCAGAAAGGGCAAATGCAAATGTTTCGAAGCGTGTGATCCTCCAGGTTCTAACATCACGAGTTAGCTGGGCAACAATACTTCTCCATTGCAGACTTCTCTGGGCACATCATTGTCACAATTTCAAGAAACCAAAATTAATTTTTCTAATTAATTTGAAGAGGGCGAAAACCGAAATATAAAAAATAGTTTGTGTTGTCCGTTATTTTTTCTGTATAAAATTATTGTGGTTCTATATGTATACAGGGTGTCTAGTAAAATTATGGGACGAACTCAGGGAATCGATCCTACGTTTAATTTGCAATCGAAAGCGTCTATTAACATTTTTCGTTTAGAGGCTTCGTTTTCCCGCAATTTAATTTCTACGATTTTTTTTTACTTTACAGACATTGTCTCACTAAAACAGCCTTAGCTCCCTTAACTTCGCTCTAAACGAGAATATAAGGTAACCATTGGAAAGAGCATAAAATTTCCTATTATAGTAATATTAAATTTAATTTTTTTTAGCTAGAACTAATTGGTGAAAAAAATGGCCAAAGTTCAAACTTTGAAAATTTCTTTAAAATTGTCGTTTTCCTTCCGTCTTTTTCGCTATCTGTAGGATTTTCGCTATAGGAGGTTATTCGTCGGACACTTCTCGGGAAAAACTTGCCGAGACACTCAGCTTTCCAACGCTATACTCGTTTTTATGTTTGAACGAGTTTTTCTAGGAGAAAAATGAGTTTGAATGAAATAAAACGTGGTTTTTTTTTTAAACCAAGATCGACATTTTTCATGATTTCAAAACTTGGCGGTTCGGGTCAAGTTAGTTTCGTATTCTACATGATTTTTCACGCTGAATCGAATGGTGATACTCACAATCCTCTCAGGCAATCGCAATACTAATAATAGAAAATTGTATGCTCTTTCCAATGGTTACCTTATATTCTCGTTTATACCAAAGTTAAGGGAGTCACGGCTGTTTTAGTCAGACAATGTGTGGAAAGTAAACAAAATCGTAGAAATTAAATTGCGGGAAAACGAAGCCTCTAAACGAAAAATGTTACGAGACACTTTCGATTGCAAATTGAACGTAGGATCGATTCCCTGAGTTTGTCTCATAATTTTGCTAGACCCCCTGCATAAGTCGGTTGTACACCCTTTAAAGCTGACCATTCGTTGCTCTGTACAACAGGAATTGAAATTTCGCCAAGTCGATCCAAGAAGTTGTATAATCATTTACAGCAACTGAAGAAAACGGAAGTAAAAAATAGTTGCCCCTGTAACAGGCTCTTGAGCTATTTTGAGCTATTAAGATTGAATCTAGAATGATGTGTTTAGGGAGTTCCAGAAAACAGTGCTGTTCGTCGGCGTCCTCTTAATTCAAAATTTGGGTGGTAAGGTAAATGAAAATATTCGACAAATAAAATCGTTTCTCTTTCATGTGAGCCGAGATTGTGGTTGTACCCGTGGAATGGAAAACGGGTTGAGATTTTTGGAAGCGGTTCTCACAGCATTGCATAAATATCAGCGGGTTTTAGTTCCCACAGGAGAATACCTCCTGCTCATCCGAGCTCGAACGCAACCCTCTCGCCCGTAATTCCCTTGGGAGGAGACGGACGGCAGACCTGCACCGAGCCAACCCCCTAAACCCCGGCGTTCAGGAGAGGGACAGGAGGGGGCGAAAAACTCGAGGAGTGGTTGACATTGAGGTGACTTACTATAAAACGGCGGGAGGGGCCTTCGGTGGGTACCACTTCGCAGTTTGAGAGTTCCACGGTCCAGTGAAAGCTCAACATGTCCCACGCCGTAAGTAATTCATCGATCTCACCCCGAAACTTATAAACCCCTAAATACATATCGCCTTCGACTTAACAAAGAAAACGTAGACAATTTTCAAAACGCTGAAACCAGTGATTTTTAATAATTATGACTTGATTTTAAGGACTATTTGGCATAGCTTATCATCCCCAGACATTGGTAAAATCAAACATCACCCTGCAACACCACCAGTTTGAAAAAAAATTATGAAATTGCATTAAAAATGTTCTACTCCTTAGCTTTTTTCATTTTGAAAATTGAACTATTGAAATGAGTCCAATACCTTCCCAAATTCAAAATTTTCCTCCATGGATCCGTTTTTGGCATTTTAAACACCCTGAAACCCGATGAATAATATTGATAGCCTTCGACTTAATAAAGACAACTTAAACGATTTTCAAAACGCTGAGACCAGGGATTTCACTAATTATGACTTGATTTTCACTAAAACCGAATTAACCCAAGTTAAGGACTATTCTTCCTAGCTCATTATCCCCAGACATTAGTAAAATCAAACATCACCCTGTAAAATCACCAGTAAAAAAAAAAAATAAAAAAAATAATAAAATTTCATTCAAAATGTTCTACTCCTTACTTTTTTCATTTTAACGAATTTTCCAGGACAATTCAACTATTGATGCGACTCTGATAACTTTCCAAATTCAAATAGTCATTCATGGAAATCCATTTTGGGCATTCTAAAACAATTTCGATTTTTCAGGTGATTGTGCAATTTCAAACAATAAAAACTCCGTTCTTTCCACAAAAAAAAAAAATCGAGCATTACAAAAGATTGACATTGTTCGAGTAGATTGAAATGGTGTCTTTTATAGAAAATCATTGCATTTATAATTTTGTATGTCAAACTATTCGTCAGAAAATTTTCATCAAATATAAACAAAGACATTAAAGACGATGCACGAAATTATCCTGATTAAGGTACTTGAATTTCATCAAAATTCGGGATGAATTCAATACATTTTTTAAAGAGGGATACAACTTAGAACGAGTTCTGTTACCACGAACAACACAACGTTTTTCTTGCAAAGAAACCAAATTGAATAATAACATTTTCGCTTGACTGTGCAAAATTTCAATTGAAGACGTCACCAGGACCCGATCTGGAATTTCCATCACTGCATCGCGTAGATCCACTTGAAGATCAATTTTCATTGAACATAATTTTTCATGAAGAATTTTAGTTAATAGTTATTTTACATGGTTAAATTAAGATTGATCCAATTATTTTCTTCTACAAAATGGAACAGTTGAAATATCAATTGGCCCTTAAAACTCCTCCCTGAGTCTAGTAAAAAGTGATATCTGTAGACTAATTTTTAAGAATTTTTTCTATCAGAGAAAGTTAGATTGTTTCTTTGGCCAATCTGGCCCAATATATTCTGACAAGAATTATCAAATGCGGCAGTTGAGGGTTTCCTTCATAGTCCAGGAGCTCAGGGTCAAAAACATGACTGTTTTAATTATTTGTGTCGCATGTACAAAACCAATGTCCCTCATTCCACTGAGTGGAAATGAAATGGAATACAAAATGGCAGCCATGTTAAGTACAGCCAATTTGAAGAAATCCGACTGATTTCAATACTCATGAAACTTGTTTCTTCAGAGCGGGAATGAATATGGATACCATTAAGGTTGTTCGCCACCATAAAACAGAACCTGTGTTGATCTCCCAGTGGTTGTATAACTGCTGACAACTTCACTATATTCATTCTCGTTTCAAAAGTACCAAGTTTCATGAGTAATGAAATCAGTCATTTTTTGAAGTCCCTTAAGCTCGAAATTTAAGTCCTGCCTGTCACTAAGTCCCCATAGATTGTAAAGCAGAAGACCAACTTCAAAGCTCTCTACATTTATTTCGCCTTTCAACAAAACCAAGTTTCATGAGTAGAAATCATACAGATTTCTGCTAATTGGAAGAACTTAACATGGCCGCCACTTTGTATTCCATTGAATGAAATCAGTCATGTTTTTGACCCTGGTCTCTTGGACTATCACTCTTTCTTGATGAAACAGCAGGCTCTCCTGTCCGCTCTGGCGTTAATCACACTCCATGAGTTTGCCTGGGATGGACCACTTTGAGGTGGCAGGTTTTTATGGGATGCTTTACTTATTAGGGACAATAATTGATGACACCTAGGTCCAGCTTTTCCTCTTACTTGTGGTCTTCCCATTATCGACTGTAATTTTTTGTTAGGTCCTTATCTTCTTAAGAAAATTGATTGAGACAGGCCGAAAACTGAAAATCCTTCCAGCTTATCACAAATTCTACTATAATAGATTCCTGAACTATCAATTGCATTTATTATTATCAATAAATACAGTCAAAAGCAGCTAACACGTTTCATACTAGCCAGTGGAGCTTTGGAAAACCTCTTGTATGGCCTACTTGGTCAATTTTCAGGAATATGATTGCAGTTAAATCTTCTGTATATATTAATTTCGTCATTCCACAATTGGACTTGAGTTTGGCCTAGTGAAATACCTGTCTATCTGTACATTTGGTTTGTTCATAAGAGTCGTTGGTTTGTTGGCAGTTAGTACTATGTTTGGCACTGCTGGCTTCGGCCTCTGCCCAGACCAGAAACGATGGGGACGACGGCTCGTACAACGCAGACAAATACGAAAAACCCTACGAGTACAACTCCATTTACGAGCAGGAGCAACAGCCGCAGCAGTATCAGTCCCAACCCCAGGCTTATCAGCCACAGCCCCAGGCCTACCAGCCCCAGCCCCAATCCTACCAACCCCAACCCCAGGCCTACCAACCTCAGCCTCAAACCTACCAGCAGCCCCAGTACCAACCTCAAGCGCCTGCTTATAGGCCAGCACCCCAAACTTACGCCAGGCCAGTGACTGACTCCAGAAACGCTGCCATCTTGTCCGAGGCTCGTTACCTCCAAAATGACGGAAAATTCGGAGCCAGCTACACTCAGGTAAAAATCAAGTAACTGTCATCTTAATTAAATTCCTCGTATTATATGCAATTCAACAAATGTTTACAAGATCAACCAAATTTTTACTCATGAAACTGTGGATCACTTGTCAATTGAAACTGATCAAGTTCATCAATCAGATTAAGATTCAATTCTCACAAACGAGAGCTCTTACTTTCTACATCGGTTCACATTGCACCACAAAAACGTTATCGCATTCATGGTAGTTGTTGAACTTGAAGATTATACAGTTCACATTTTATTATCAAGGGCCTCCATAACAATGGTAGTCAACAAATAATCATGTAGTTGATGAATTGATGATATTTGTAAAACGACTTTCAATATGGGAGAGAAAACACACCAGACAATAAACACACCAGAGGTATAAATAATTCAACTATAACAAACTATTATTAGTCTTATGAAAGAGGAATATACATCTGAAATCCATTAGACACTTACGTACACTTGGGCAAATTATTGGTCTACAATTGGATACAGTTGTACAAGTCTGTCTTAGGCAACACTATAAAGTCCATTGAAGAATCCTGTACGATTCTTAGATATGATCAAATCATCATCTATGATCACAAACATGTTCTGAAATTATGTAAACTAATTAGTGCAGCATCATTCAATCTCTTGCACAGCAGAGCAATATGAGGATAATTCTCACAGAATGAGAAATAAGCTGCAAGTGACTTAGTTCATCAGGAGTGCAATTCTATTTTATCTTAAACCTGAACCATCAATTTGATTTCTATCGATATTTTTCACTCAAAATACCTGGGTGGATTCAAGAAGAAACCGATTGATTCAAGAAATTGTAATTTCTCCCAGCATAGAGGGAAAAAACAGACCGTTCCGATTACATCAAAATATAAATTACGAAAATTGTCATCATTTTAAAATTATTATTCTTTGTTGATTTCGGTGAGGAGTTTTGAGAACTATTTCTCACTTATGAAGTGTAATTATCACTACAGAAATCGGTACAACCCTAGAATTGGAACAATTGTGACCAAAATTCGGAGAAATGTACCCGGCTAATGAAAGCCAGCCGAGAATTTAAGTGGATTAAGCGAAATTAATTACTCAATATGTTAATGCAATTACAAATAATATGGAGTACTTGTTTCTTTCCTAATGATCATAATATATTATATTAAGTTCTATTGATTAATGTTTCTTGGGTTTCTACTGATGTTTTCTCCAACCTGGGGGGGGGGGGGGGATCCTTTTTGTGTAGTTTATGGTTCTCTGTACGTATAAAATATCTGACGTGATCTCAGCGGTTCTTTGAACAAGTAGTTACCAGTATTCTGCTCCGTAAATAAAATATTCAGTTAATTCTCCATTAGTTCGATATGAATCCAGAGGGAATGAGGCTATTCGGAGATGTTATGCGCATAAGATTGTTTAGTTCGGATGGGAGAGGGTTTCAACGTTTACGGGAACAATGTCCTTTCACTTTTCGGCTCGGTCCGCGTGTAAGCTCGCGTTTGTTCCCACGACTTCCTCCCAGAGAATTATTTTTCATCATATTCCCCTCACAATTCTCCGGTCATTAGTGACTTATTACATAAAAGCAGCCGCTTCATGAGCAAATGTATGAACGGAAAGTACGAGTAACGCCGGCAATCTATAGGTACCGACGGCCGCGAACATAATGACCCCGATTACGGTCGGTAGCTCGCAAGGGCGCGTGACGGTTGGCCAAGTCGGTTCAACATAATACTCACCCTAATCACGTCCAGCGAAGTCGGGGAGAAGAGGTCTTGATCAATCGCTTATTCTAATTGAGAAATTCTACTACCACTTGACCTCATTGACATAACAATCGTACATGTCGGGCATACTAAACGCACCTTTCCATCGTTTTGGTTTATTAATTTCAATCATGAACCTTAGTAGTCAACCAAGAAACACCTCGTCCCATCTCTCTATTTCAACGTTTGTCGGTTTACAGTTCATATCAATTGGATACCCAGACACATAGCTACCGAAAATTCACCTTTTCCTAAACGGACTTCATGGTACTTCAAAGTCACCCTCTCCTACAACTGTTATACCAAAGTTGACTAGGTTCGGCTCAAAATCAGGCCAAAAATGTGACTCGCTGTAGAAACTCTTTCCATAAACCTGGAATAAACTTATAATGTTACACTTACGTTTTAGAAATGAAATGATTGGTCATTAGATAGAAATCATTTCAATAAATTGAATGAGCCCAACCAGGACGCGATATCGCCAGCCGTTTGCAGCTCATGAGTGCGCAAGTGTCGTTTTAAATAATACGTTCAACGATAATGCGAATGCAAAGCGAATTTCACACTTAGGCGCATTATGAACTTCTGCTATTTGGCTTCCGTTGTATTGAACTTCCTCGTTTAAACTGTCCTTGCATACATAATTCGTGGCCCAATTATGAACCAGACATTCTACATTTTTAGAAGCATTTTATTATCTATCAATTCTTGCATACGTATGTTTTTCATTCCCTAAAGCATGATAAATCAATAAAATAACAATTATGACGGGAGTAGAGCATCATCTGAATGTTTAGATTGAAAAGCAGAGTTTCTGTTGCAGGGAAGTAGTAATATATTTACCATCAGGGTCACGAAAACACTGTTAATTCAAATGATGAGAATTTTTATTTTATTTTTTTTGCATTTTTTAATCTATTGAAATAAGATTTTTCCTAATTCTGGTTAATGAATTTGTACAACTTGTCAAATTAAATTTGATTGTCAGGAGGACGGTGTCGAATTCAAGGAAGAATCTGACCCTGATGGCACCAGGAGGGGAACCTACAGCTACGTTGATCCCAGCGGCCAGAGGAGAACTGTCTCTTACACCGGTCAGTGTACATTTCACATTTCCAAAATTTCATTAACAGCCAGAAATACCCAAATATAATAAAAAAATTCATAACATATACATTAACTTTTGGGGTTCAACAAAAAAGTTCGTATTGGAAGCGTTTAATTGTTGAACACAGAATGACTCACGCATGAACTCAAGTCAAATTGCATCATTTGAATTAGGTTAAGACCTTATCGAATTAAATTCAAATTCATTGTACAATTTTACAATACCATAGAATCGTTATTTGGAAGCACTCTTCATAAGATGGAAATGTCAAAACCAATAGAAACCTATAAAAGTGAAATATTTTGACTACTGTCTCCAATAATTCAATACGAGACTGTAGGAATATTGAAATAAGTATGTTTTTTAGGTTGAAAAATGGAGAAGTTCTTCAGATTGTTTATACTGTGCGATCAAAGCTTGTTTTCTATCAACCGTTACATTCAAAATATTGTTCCAATGGCAACTGTCCTGCATGGGGTACTGTGGTGTATGTACTGCTTAATTGTCTACACCAAAGTTGATCAATTCGATTCAATGCATCAGCTCATCTGTCAGATTTACGTGTTGTAATGTAATAATTAGCTAACGAAAATGTGCAAGATGGAGGACGTTTTTTGAAAGTATTTTGAAATTTCGTAACAGTCAATCTCACGTATATTTTTTCAATTTCCAGCTGGTAAACAAGGTTTCGTTGCCTCCGGCGACCACCTGCCTGTAGGACCTGCCCCCGTTCCTGCTGCTCCAGCACCTCAGGCCTACCAACCCGCTCCCGCCGCTAGGTCCTACCAGCCCCAGCCCCAGGCCTACCAACCCCAGCCCCAAACGTATCAGCAGCAGCCCCAAGCTAGAAGCCAAGGACCCCAAATCGGTCTGACGGTCGACAACGGCGGCTACCAGTACAACTCTCATTTCTAGTTCCTTCTTCCTAAACAACATCTAGGTTTAAGGTTAACTTATTTTGACCCCCCCCCCCCCCCCCCAATTTCCCCCAATATTCAAAATGCCCCATCGTTGTGATATATGCTACCTCCCTGTCCCTGCCCCCCCCCCCCCCCCTCGATGAAGTGGTCTTTTTATACGTTAATTCGTAAATTAAAAAATTCACAAAACCTTATTCCAGACTTACATTTATTACTATAAACCCCATCACCAACCCATTTATGCCAAAGATCTGCATCAGAAGTTTAATATGTGACAAAAAACATCAGTAATTTTAACCGATGCCTAATGAAAATGAATTTTCATAGGTAATCCAATTACGACTGACTGTAATCAGCTAGGCAGGCGGTTGGTATTTCTTCCATCTCTTAAATTGCCATATTAATATTTCATTGTTTATCCAGAGACGAAAGTGCTAACATTTTCACGTTGATGCATCAAATACTTTGGAAATCGTCATTGTAGGGAGAGAAGACAACAGAATAAAAGTGCACAATT
This sequence comes from Creontiades dilutus, assembly GCA_031894815.1. Taxonomy (NCBI): domain Eukaryota; kingdom Metazoa; phylum Arthropoda; class Insecta; order Hemiptera; family Miridae; genus Creontiades; species Creontiades dilutus. The sequence goes on from JAVIWC010004890.1 coordinate 620,762, forward strand.
TACAATGCCCACGTTTACAGAACGGAACAAAGTCTCTGTTCAATAATCATTCAAACTCCATCCTCAACTCAACAGTCGGTACTCAATACTCAATATTAAATTTCCATCAGTCAATCCTAATCTCAATGCTACTCCTTTATTCTTCCACAATTTATCTAGAAGTAAACAGAAATTATACGGCACGAATGTTTACAAAACATCGAAATGATCTTGAATCAAAACATTTAAAACTTGAATTAAAATTTGGAGGTTTTTCAAAGGTAGTAGGAGGGATTCAGAAAACTTGCAACCATTTGAAGTGGACTTCATTTAGGAGGTTTAATAACGAAGTATACGAGGGGCATCTCAAAAGTAACAATCCCGATCATTAAAAAAAGAATTATAAACTTTAAAAAATATGTGTTTAAATAAACATGATTACTTTTCAAAATGGTCCCCGTCTTTAGCGGAACGATAGGAACGGTCGTTATTTTTGATATGTCTCTCGTACGATGGAGACGTCAGAATATGATTTACATCATAATTTTTCCGAAAATCATTGAAGTACTCGTATCTTCAATAACATTTTGGTATTCGTAGCAATGTTCCTTCAGATGCACGACCAAAAATTTTAACGTTTAAACACCGTTATGGCATGCCGTAAGTTCTCCTTCATCATCTTAGAAATTTAAGGTAAAAGAAGGAAAGGGGGTATTTTGTGATATTTTATAATAATTAATGTGTTTTTGGAAAGCTACGTACCTAAGTAGTAATCACGGTTTTAAAAACTTAAACAATATTCTCGTTAGTTTTGGCACTTGAAAAATCCACTAGGGAGCAAATTGTTTTCATTTACATCGTTTTATGGATCGTAAAAAAACGGTAGACCGTTAAAAGTAATATTATTTTTCAATCTGTCATGAACATTTAGTACATTAACAGTAACGAAAATGACTAGGTATCAATTAGAAGTGTCAGGGATTGGATCCATGACAATGAGTTGACTAATTTATTGCAATTGTTTAAATGTGCGTGATTAATATTAAGTAACATAGTGAACACACAATATTACTCAAATATTTCGATGAATACCGTAAAGAGGTCTTAGTCACGCCCACATTTCTGTAACAGGTAAAATATTACGTTAAACTTTCCGAGATAATCGAACAGGGGCAATATTTTTCTAAATCAAGAAAAAGAGGGTTTTTTGTAAAATCAATCAGTTTGATAATCAGGCACGTTGTGATAACTCATAATCCCCCCCCCCCCCTCATTTTCTATCTGATTTTCACTCCTTCTTCTACATGAGTGATATTCCAAACGGCCTTGATCCATTTTGGAATCGCACCTTCCTAATGATAATGACACAAACGTTGTTAGAACCAGCGAAGTCAGTTGGTACTTTTGTCATTGCGTAGCCTCGGTCTCCGATTAGGGGCGTTTGCGGTGTTTGAAACATATTTGGCATTGAACATCGATAAAGGACTCCTAACTGGGCGTAAGTGGTTTACTGAGCGAAGCCTCACGAATAAGGATGAAACCCCTTCCTTCGTGATACTGCAGGATTTTCGAGGTCAGTGGTAACTACAGGGACTACCTTGTGTAGTTGATAACAATTTCGTGGCAACGATTTGAGATTTAGAATCCATGGTAAAATATCAACCGTAACTCTTTGAGACGACGTTCTTCCATCCTTTCATTTGGGGCAAATGTACTACAATTTGAAACACATTTCTACAACAAAACTGTTATGAACGGCCAATACTGGTTTGTAGGTTTACAAAATCAAATAAAGAAATGTTTTTTACAGCTCTTGAACAGCTGTGCACAATTCACGGGATTCGCATGTTTATAATATTAGCCAAGTGTTACTAACCAATAGATTTTATCGGCTGTAATGCAACTTTTACAATAAAATATTGTGATACTAAATCGATTATTTTTTTAACTTAATTTCCTTATCTCATATATTGTAATCAATGTTGACTTGTAGCGTGTCCTGGAGTTGACTTCTATAATGGATATAGATAGTTCCCCTTCCTTACTCTTGTAACGGCCGCCTTCTAGCATCCTAGTTATCCTCTAGAGGTTGCGGGCATTACAAGCATTCGCCCGTTGGAAGGGGCAATAATACCATCCATCACGCTCTTTGTTACACTTCTGTTGTGTCCTTGATCCTTACCGCGTCAGGGCTCTGTAATCAAGTACCTGTTATCTGTTACCTTTTTATTATTGTTATACGTTCAAGCTAATCGAAAATGTAGACCTCCGTCGTTCCCCCCGTTCCCCGTTTTCAAGATATATTAATTGGCGACGAGTAGCAAAAATCGTTTAATAAATACCTATTGAGCGGAAAATCAAGTTGAAATTAAAATCGAGAGTGATGGTGAGTTAATTCAAGTCAGAAAGTGTCGCGTACCCGTCCACGTGTTGCCGTGTTTTGCCGTATTTTGTCAGCTCAAATCACGCAATTTTTACAAGTTTTTGCGAATTAATCAAGAAACCAGACATCGCAAACATGGATGAAAAACAATTCGCGATTTTCATGAGGGAAATGAAATCTATGATAACAGCACTGAAGGAAGACAAACCTGCCGGTAGTTTGGTACACGTAAGTCCTTCTGAAAACTTTGATGCCAAGAGAGAAAAATAATCATGTTATATGGAGTGATTCATGAACTATTGCATTATGAAAAATCTTGTTGATGATGCCGTAAGGGCGCAGTTGTTGTGCGGATCGATTGGTAGCACACATTACAATGCGCTCTCTGCTTATCTTGGGCCTAATAAGACGATCACGTCGTTAGATTTTAAAACGCTCAAATCAAGTTCTGATCAAATGCTCACGCCGAGGAAAAGCGTAATTGTGTCCCAACATTATTTCCTGAACATAGTTCAAAAAGATGGCCAATCAATCGCGGAATTTGTTGCTGCTTTGCAACGTGATTTGGTCGATTGTGAATTCAAGATCGCGTGCCACTTGCAAAACTGAATCTTTCACCCACTTTTAATCTTAATTCCAAATTTGTATTTAGCCTAGGCTATTCATTTAAAATCCTGAGTTTCGTTCGTTACTAAAAAACTGATAGCTAAATCAGAAATTTTCGAAAAAGAGAACCTTTTGATGTGGACATTTCTTCTGACTGAAACTATTCGATTCATCACAGCCAAATATGATATTCCGAAGAAATGATAGAGCTGTCTATATTTTTCTTAATCACTACTATTCAGTTTTGCAGCGGATCCTAACAGTGTATTATAATAGGTAATTTACGGAGGTTGATTCAGGCTTTTTACTCCATTAAAATAAAATACATAAACGACAATTTTCAACTCTTTATGTAGGAATTATTTTAGGATTCGCCGTCGTGCACTATAAATTAACGACACGCGCTGGTTGGTATGCGAGATAGTGTGATCACTGAAACAGGATGCAAGATCCCTCCAGGATATTAGTACGGGTGATTCGCTGGCCTTGGTTAGAGAGGCTAGGGAACTCAAGTCATGAAGTAGTTCTATTGTCCTTAGTTGGCTCCAGTTACCGCTGCGGAATGCGATGAACGTCAGGCCATTTGATGAAGAGCGAGATGATCTGGACGGTCGTAGAAATGGTAAGCATCCCTGTTTATAGGTCATGTTATTGTGGTTGTCTCTCTGTTGTAACCTCTACGACTTAATGTTGTTTGGCTGACAGCCACTAGGTAAATTCGATCTCGACAGTCACTGTTGATAAAAGTTCGTCCACTGACACGAAACCAGTAAATTGTTGATTCACTCTCTGACAAACTGTGCCAATAAGATAAAGCCGATTTAAATTCTGCCGTTGGCAATCCTGGATCGATGTATGATTTTTTAGCCAAATTTCCTGAACTTTGGTCAAGTAGTTTTGGAGAAAAGCTTTGGACGGCGTTATAATAATTCAACGATTGTGCTTGCAAAACCATAAAGAGCAACTCCCAGCAACAAAAAAGCAAAAGTTGATTGGGCTACACGGCTCACGAGATTGCCACGCCCTTGACATTTGAGACAAGTGCTCAAACCTCTTTGTTGAAAAGCTGGGCGCACCAGACGCATAAATTTATACAGATTTTCCTCGAGTTAGATCACGGATGTCTTCACGGCAGTCTGAATTCTATTACTGCTACTACTACAAACACTACTACGGAAGTACTGCGATTTTTTATTTAATTTTTATATCTATTTCATGTACTGTACATGTACCAGTCTGTGTTTAGTGGGCACCAGTCTGTGTCTAGTTGAGACTGACTTCAAGGCTCCATTTTCTGTTGATCCTAAAGGTTGAAATAAAATGGCTAAAATATTAAAAAATCAGAAAATTGAAAATTTGTTAAATACCTAGCTCTAGTGTTTTTTATGTTCATTATTGATGAACATCCCTGTTCATCAGTTCACTCGTACAGCTTTGCATTCATCCGATCGCCCTCAATTAGTGCTAGAAAATTGACAGAAAAAAATAACAGTATCCTTGTTTCTTGACCACTCAGTACAGAATATTTTTGTTGAGTTTTTTGAGGGTTGGTCAAAATAAAATATGCTTTTCTAGGCCGACGTTTCGTTCAATTTATTGAACTTCCTCAAGGCTAAATAGTAGTTACAAATAATGGAGTAGTGTCTAGGTGATAGCAGTCTACTTACTTTAGGAAGATAACTAGTTTTTAGTAGCAAAAGAAATGTCGGCCTAGAAAAGCGTATTTTATTTCGACCAACCCTCAATAAACTCAATGAAAACAATAACGTCAAATCGAACATAATTAAACATGAAAACTACCTAGTGTTTTGGAACAATCAAATCAGCTGGCATTATTGCAATGGAATTTTGTTTTCAAGAGTGTCTTTTAAAATTGAGTTTTCCGTAACTGTCCTCTTATATTTGTTGACAATTGAAGGGTCGGTAAGTGTGTTATTATTATTTTTAGTGTCGATAAGCAGCTTATTGTAACATTGTAGGTAGCAGCACAGCTTTCGTTATGCACTACGCGAAAAGCAAGCTGTTTATTTATGACATTTTTGACAATCATCCTATCGTTTCTCGGACATCAAGAAGTCTTTTTCAAGCTATTGAAACACAATTATCTGCCTGAAAGCATTAGTTTATTCCTTCCTAGTCGATCCGCGGAGATCAAATATAAACTGGGCCCTTCTATTCTTAAGGCGTCAAGAATACAATCACAATATATAGAAAACTTTTAAAATACATCTGAATGATTTAAGTCGAAGGGCTATTTGATCCAGGAATAATTAACCTGTAATAATGTATAACCTGTATGTAATAATTTCTATTGTTTTCCTTTGTGATTTTCATTTCTTTTTGTACCTAATTTGGATCCTACTTCCAATTTTCAAGTTCAATATTCTTAGTTGGTAAATGATTTATAATTGTTTGCAATTTATTGAAAAAATGAATGGTACCGATTCAGATTTGGTTGCCGAAGGAAAGTAACGAGTAAGAGACACATGTACGAGTAAATTAATGTGATTTCTGGGTTTGAAGAAGGTGAAGTTTGAATACTTTAGCTTATTTACTCACCCATTTCTATGGTTCACGTTCATTTATAAGATGGTCGAATTTTCAACTTCTCAGTAGCTTGAGGAACTTTGTGTCCTCGCAAGAAGCCTTTGTGACCTACGAAATTCAAAATACTTATAGTTCTCGATGTATCTGCTCTCCATTTTGTTACATGAAACAAATATTTGGTGTAGTCAATCATTACAGGTTGAGGCTTACCGTCTGTCTGCCTCGTTGTCGCGGACGTAATTAGCTATGACTAAGGGAGGATAAGAATTCGGTCTGATGATTTCACTACATGTAGCCTCGCCCATTTGAGTGGAGTGGGGTTCATCATATCGAACCGTACGTGGATCATTCCACATGAAAGTATGAACTCAACAAGTAAGGCCTCATACAAAATTAACAATCTTGTACATGTTGCCACCCTACACCACTTAAGCCTCATTCCAGAATTCCAGACCTCTTCAGACACCAAGGGCTGCCCGGGGAATTGGAACATTTCAAGGCAAAAATCAATTTTTTAAAGAGGTCCAAATTGCAAAAGCTTTAAAAAACAACTTTCAAGATTTTTTGAGAAAAAAGAATTATTACCATTATTACGACACCGCCAGAAAGAGCAGAGAATTTCACGTAAAAGTCAATCTTTATAAAAATAGTTTACTAAGTGTAAGGTCTTCAAAACTCACTACACATTGCAAGTGTCATTTTACATCGGTCAACTTCGAGAGCACGTGTGACAGGTTCTATTATCGGAGGGGTCTGAAATTCTGGAATTGAAATTTACTGGAATAGGGGTGCAACATGAAAAAGATGGTGGTTCATTCTTGAAGTGGTTTTATTTTTTGAGACCGTAGTTTCAAGTGAAATGTCTTTTATACAATTTGGAAAGAAGGCCTCTTTTAAATGTAAAATCCTTGCTAAAACCTCAACCCTTTGATTACTTGAACATGAATTGCCGGTCTCTACATGTGCCTATCTATCATGTTTTTCTAGACCAGAAATATTTTCGCAAAATCTTCTTTAGTAACTTGCCTTTTTTTAAGGAAACATTGGAAAACATTGGTAATTTTGTTAATTGCTGTATACCTGATTTAAAGTACGGGCAGTAAATTTGAGTTTCATCGTTTCTTAGTTTTACTGGCTCTAACTGGATGCATCATGATTGATTAGTTGCGATGACTAATGATAAAAAAAAAAGAAATTCAATTTAAAAAGTCTGCTAAGTTGAGTAAGGCTTAAATCTTCCTCACATTGATAATATGAATGAAGAGATCATTGACAATCTTATCTGTAAATAATCTTAAAATATGAAGAAATTGAGGTTGTTATAAAAATTGAAGATACAACACTGCCACGGAACATGTTCTCATAGACGTCAACGCGTTTACGTGAGTACACATCAAGTATCCAGGCGCTGCAAAGATTAAATTGGTTGGAATATAGGTGAATAAGATTTTGGAATCATGCATCTCCAACTATCATCAAATTATAAGCGAGATAGGACCACTAGAACTGAATATGAAGAGAGAAAATTATTGGTATTAGATGGATTTTACGTTTGAATATGTTCGAATCGTTGTTGTAGTTTGTGATCAATGAAATTTATGGGGGACCATTTACAGTCCATCAGCGCGATTCTAAAAAATATCATCGAAATCGGACGTAAACTGTAGAAATCAAACATGTTAAGAGGATTTGCGGACCCACGACACGGACACAAACATACCCGAAACTAAAGTTTTTCAAAATATTCCACGATGTAAAATGCGAGTAGACATTTTGGGGAAGAAATCATTCCCTTGATATTGAACACAAATCTTCCGCCATCTGTAGATAGATTCGGAAGAAATACAGTAAACTGTACAGTTCATGATTTGGGTGAAAATATTGCATAGTTCATGATTTAACAGCATGAACCCTCAAGTACTAAGTACGGTGTTTCAGTATTAAAATAAATGCATTTAAATGAATCTTATAATTATGTATTCTGGGCATTCACGAATTGGAGTAATTAGTATTGTGAATAAGTTATTTTAACGAATGATAAATTGTGTTGTCATACCTTCGGCGTACTGGAGGAGGAGGTGTGCTGCCTCTCTGGCTAGCTGATTGTGTACTTGGATAGGACTGTGGCTGTTGATTCGTGGTCATGTGCGTTGCTTGAACTGCATTTTGATCCGTAAGATAATGGGTTGGACCTGTGATAATTATGGAAATTACATATGTATTAATTGATTTTACTGTTTTACGGTACTGTCCAAACTTTCTGAAGTTGTGCTTGTCCTCCCGTAAGGTGAGTTGTAGGGAGTTGTTAGACTAATTTGTGTTTGTTAGGAAAGAACAGTATTGTTGTGTGCACTATTTATTTATTTATTTTTTTTTTTTAGTTGGCATTACCAGAATACACTATACAGCCATGTCATTTTCAAAATACATATGCAGTGGATAACATATAGACATCAAAATTGGCTTCTAAGACTTACATATATAAAATTACTTACTTACTATATGGAGATCACTTAAATGCTACGGTTAATATTTTTTAGAAATGAGAATAAATAATCATAAATTTCAAAATTATTTAAGGAAATGAGGTCACAGGTTGAAGGAGGAGACCGCTCTAGTACTGATTGTACTCCTTATCTGTTAAAAAGATATTAGTTTCACCTTAATCTTGTTGTGGTTTTATAAAAACACTACTACCATTGTAAATCATCTATCTACTACCTTATCATAGACAATTAAATTCTCTCTTTTCAGATCAGTGTGTGAAAGACTGAAAGGTCGGTTACTAAACTGATCCAATTGAGAACCCCTTTTGGCTAGGCGGTCTACGACTTCGTTGGGGCCGAGTGCACTAACACATTTTACACTTGACTATCATGCAGAAGTTGTTACTCACCAGGTGAATAAATACCTTGTTGATAATTCCCGAGAAAATAGTTCCCATTTGGAATATGTACAGGTGAATTAGTGGCTTGAGGATAAATGGGTCTGAGATTAGCAAGGTACGGTGGCAGAGGTTCATTCAACGTTGGTGGACTTTGCAGACAGTGGCGCGCACTGCGTCTTCTCGATCTAGGCAACATTTCCATTAATATTATTTTAATGGTACTGATAGAAATTTTTACATTTAATGTACGATGTAAATAGATGACTAAAACTGATGAGCTGTGACAGACTTCAATCAGATCAATGTCATTACGAGTAATTGGCAAAAGCCTAGTAGAGAGTGTATAAGTATGTAGAACTAGCCTCATAATCAGTTTTTCATCATTTTAAGATTTTAGCGGATAATTTAAGGTTATTAAGGTCGAATAACCCTCGAATGGCCCTGTTTTTCTCGTCTTTAATTCTACACAACTGCGTACATTTCTGTGGGGCTTAATGCTTATGGATTGTTGCTGAAGAACTTGGAACTCAAGCAATTTGATGAAAATTGTTAATATGACATTGTTTTGAAACGATAAGCAGAGATTTTCTCGCTCAAGAATGACTTAATTATTACAATTTAATGTCCTCCTTTGAACTCTCTTTTGCGGCCTAGTATACTGGACAAATACGAACTCATTGGAACACCGAATTTCAAATAGCTAACTCTTAGCAGACTTCTTCTCTTAATCGACCTTCCTAAATTCAATATTGCCTCTCTTTCTCATTGCCAGCCTAGGTTGTCAGCCTGAAACAATGGTTGGTTACATTTGCCTTCAACAGGACTAAAGAGTCACCGAAATATTCTCACAATATCCTGCATTTATCGAAATTAAACGCATCTACAGATTGACTTAATTTCAAAATATCCATCTCTAACTTTCCTGCAGAAATTTCCTGAACTCTTGGCACGGGAAACTGTGCTTTTCAGCGGTTATGAATAAATTACATCACGTTCGGAAAGTGAGTATTATCTTAGTCATTACCTTCGGCCGCACGAACACGCACAGTTGCAACTTTTCTTTTCGTAGCTCGAAACCGTCCAGTCCAATAAAAAAAATAATGAGAACGCGATAACGGCAAAATACAGAAAACTCGAACTGAAAATGAACCCAAGGTCCACAAAACATAGTTTTTCCGAAATCCACCTGAGGAGCCCCCTCAAAAAATCACAGACACAGTGAACTAACGGTAAATTCCTTATTTCCATGATGTTAATTTATAAAATCTTGTTGAAATAGAAATATTACTCTGCATATCAGTAAAATCGTCGATTCAAAAAATGGTGAAATGTTGAATTTTTTGTGTTTACTGAGTGATCACGAGAATCGCAGTCGTTAGGCTAAGATGATTATGGTCGTTCTAGGCGGAGATGCCAGTCAACAGTTGAAAGTGAGTTGATTATTATGAGTTTTGACGTTTGTTTAGGTAGGTAAACTATGTGTTAATATTTGATTTGTATTAGCGGGATTTTCATTCTATTTTGATTCCTCCTATCAAAATATTTCAACTTGATAGAATGAAGGTTGGATTGAACGAAATCTTGTTTAGGTATCTAGTTCCATTCAAAACGCTTTCATTTATCATCTCACTTCCATTCTTCCAATCATTTTATTGGACTACAGTATGAACATACTACTAAATTACTTCTGAACTCTACTACGAATGAGAATGAATTCACAGTGTGTGAGGACTTCCATTTCACTGAGGAAGTAGGATCTATTAGTCCCTAGTGGATAGTTCCGATTAATTTTGTATTGTTTGAAAAAAGAGGCGTTCAGCTTCAAAAGAGAGGCATTTACTCTTACAATTATTTATTCAAGGAATATTATGGTCTTGAATAAATTATGCTCAACAGTTTTATGGTGGAAATCAAGATGAAACCTTTGAAAATTTTAAGCCTGCCAATGAACTTGCCCTGATGGTTAGCAAAACACGCTCAAAAAGCCTCTGTACACATATTTAGAAGCTGCCTCTGCTACAATCCTCCCCCCCCCCCCCCCCTCATTTCCACAATTAAATCCTCCTCTCTAGACCTAAGAAATTCAATGAATAAGAAGACTGTCAAGATACCCAGCATCATATGCTGGATATTATCCATTTTGTTACGGAGACGGAAGAAAAGACTGTTTGTCTTCTCCTGTCGCTTGGCAGACGACTTAACCTTGAGAAGAACCTATTGAACTATTAACAAATCATGACACCAGCAAATGAATCTGGTCGCTTCAGCAATCCCATAATAAATTTCAACGAACCCTACCGTGGATTTTGTTCCTCAAATGAAGATGTAAGAAGGATGTACTCCTCATCTACCCATAAAACCGTTCTTGTATGGGGAGTCTCCTGGAATCAAACCCACGTTCTTCATAACCGCGAACATATATTTTATCCACACGTTCATAGAAAGGAATTTAATTAATGTCGTCATCTGGCGCACTTATATTACCCAAAGTTCAGGGTTGAGCACCCATACCTCGCGATGATCTCAAGATGGACGGTACATCGGACATACTGGACTCCTTCGGTTGGAAACTTGGAAGCTAAGGAAGAATTCATTTTTTTTTCTATTTTCATTTTTTGTAGATTTACCTATACTTTTTTTTATTTAAATGTGCACACCTTGAAATGTGAACCAAGCAATTTTGAAAGGGGGGGGGGGTTATATTTGATTTGTTTTCCAACAAAATTTTCACTTGATTTATACGCTCCCCAACTAATTAAACAAGACTTGTTAAACTTAGTTTAAGCTCCACGTATGTCTGACTGTTGGTCTGTCTGACTCCATTAAACAAAAGGCCCTTTTTGCAATGTGCACAAAAGGACCAGGCTCTGCAAATAATCACATAGATTGGGGTGTCACTGCAATGAGCTCCGATTAGGATTCCGAAGTTTCACACACCATCTTTCTGTAAATGCTGGTGAGTTCAAACTTACTTTATTGTCAAACGTAACAATCTATACAATCTATCATATAATAATTTATGATTGTGGCCCGGGAAAGTACAATAATGCTTTAAACATACAAAATTAGAGGATAAATTCCTCCATTAATGCATGTTCACATTGCATCGATTATTAGGAGAGATTCCAGAGAGAGGAAACACCAGAATGATTATAATCAGTATATATAATTTTATAATTTTCTTTTGACCTTGCCGGTAGCTGGGAAAGTAAAACGCTGCACATTGTGACATAAAGGTTTATTATTTCTGTATCAAATGTCCCTCCTATGCAGAACAGTAGGCTGGACTAGATCAGTTCTATTACCCATTGACAGTCCGCGTTAATTGAATATTAAAATAATAATCCTTGAATGAACTAAGGGTTGAACATGAAGTTCACAGGTACATCCCGGCTAGATGTAAGTATGATATTTCGTAAACTTTGCTCCAGTAGATTCAAAGAAAAACTTATGTCAGTAGAAGTCTTAAGGCTGATGGGACTAGTTTTTTTTTTTTTCAATTTGATTTTTGAAATCTAGGGACGCACTTATCTTGAAACGCAAACCAAAATATTTTGATGGGAATTGAACACTTTTCCTTGGTCGATTACAAAGGTTCGCAAAACCGAACAAACTAAAGAGGGTCCAATAACAATACAAGACAAACGCATCCTGTGGTAGGTTAACTTAACATTGTTATGCAAAATGATTTTAGTTATTATTTTATATTAGGGTATGTAATTTCTTAATGTGCTCTTTCTATATTGTGAAAAGAGTTCTGTAGCTGTTGAGCAACGTAGCCTTGTGTATATGTTGGGGGGAGTTATCGCAGAAAATGAATATTATTGTAATTTTTGCTGATTCTGTGCCAAATGTTATTATTTTAATTAAATGCCAAAGGGCAAATAAGAAAACTGGCACTCACGTAATATACCGAGATCGTATTCGAGTAACGAATATTTGTACTCCCGCTGTCAAAGTTATGAATATAGTTGAGCAAAAACTACAAATATTTATTGAAACAACAATCCTATTCGGCGATAAAATTGTGCCCTTCACTGTCGCCGACTGGCTTTCGGCATCCGTTACAGATATAAATTAATGTTTTCCTCCAGATGAAGATAATAAGACGACACAGAGGGTTCATCGTAGTGGTAGACCAAGGTTAAGGAAAAGGCGGGGCGGTAACGGGTCCTGGACCAAGGTTGGCCGCTCCCGGGGCCGCCAAGGACGAAGGAAGCAGGAAGAGTCCTGCGTGCTCAGCCGCAGGTCTCCGGCCAACTGTTCTCTCTAAGCCGCTCCAAATGGACCGCTGATTAAATACCTCATTGTTAAATTTCACTCGGCTTTTCTCCATAATAATGTTGATAAATTATACTCATTCCGTACAGCGATGCTTGGGAATTCCGCTATTATGGCTAAAAAGTGAGCAATTCTATAAAACCTATCCCTGTATAAGTATATATCGTATCAGTAACGAATGAAAACGAACACCAACCAAATGTTTATCTGAGTGTAGCTAACAATCAGTAATTTGTTACTAGATGATTTGAAAGTCATCATTAGTCTACCATTAATCTAATTTCATTGGAATCAGATACCTCCACTTCAATCATTTCTACTTTGATGTTCAGAATAATGAAACATCTTCGAAATCGACAAAGTATCAATAACTTATTTTGGAAGTAATGGACGTCAAGCAGGGACACACTGACTGTGGTTAAGCCGTTCGTTACTTCATGGCTAGTAAGTCAAAACAAATCTATTATTAACACGTCGTTACCTTCCTATTTTGATTGTCCGCCCATTATTGATCTCATGTCGAAAAGTTAACTTCCGTGATTGACCGTAAAATTAATCATTTTTTACGTTAACCTGGACTCTTGGCTAAATGAGCACAGTTCAGTTTTCTTGAGTATAATTCAATTTGAACATCATGAGCTGTTTTGAAAGGGTGTACTTTATATCTAGCATAAATTACAAGCAGCATCAGTTATTTCTCAAGATGAACTTATTCAAGATGTAAGTACGCTCTTCCTAAAAAAAGGCAATCGAGAAAAAAAAACTCAAAATGTGTGTGCTCACATCAATGGAATTATGTGAGCACACACCATGATCCTTATTTTTTCTTCAAGTTTGCGGATAGTTAACGCCATGGTAAGAAGCGACCTCCTCATCAGATATTGAATCAAAAGGTGACATTTTTGTTTAATTTAGGAAGAACATAGAAACGTGAAGCTGCTTGCTACTACCTTTCTTGTATCTGAGAAACTCTTTACCAACACTACAATACTTATATATTGATTTTACGAGTGGGATTTCGATGTCCTCAAGTGACTAGATAGTGGATCATCATCGGGAATAAATTTATCCTACTTATTTCTCCTGACGAAAGACAGTCATTGATGTTGTCGAACAGCAAATGTAAATGTGAATGAAGGGAATTTGATAAAATAAGTAACTAGTGTTTTAAGGAGTAAAAAACTTAACAAATTAATTTATTGAGGTATTTACAAGAAGAGGCAGCATAATTTAAGCCTTGTTGAAAGTGTAGCTGAAGCCATCAGGAGACCTGTTCAGACTGAGTTTGCCGGGGGGAAGAACCTGTGGGGAGGAGGTGTGGTGGATCTGTAGGTCTGAGGTGCTGGCGAGTATGAAGGCTGAGGGTTGTAAGAGGGCTGTGGGTTATAGGCAGGCTGAGGGTTGTACGATGGTTGAGGCTGAGGCTGAGGCCTGTAGGCTGGCTGAGGGTTGTAAGAAGGTTGAGGGTTGTAGGATGGCTGAGGGTTGTAAGCTGGCTGAGGGATGGCCCTTGAAGATTGCTGAGGAGGAGGGTTGTACTGGGGCAGAGGCGTGTAACCGGGTGTGGGGGCCACGCCGAGCTGGTTGGGTCCAACGGGAAGGTGAGATCCGGAAGCCTGGAATCCGTGCTTACCAGCTGAAACAAGCCACAACAATCAAGATGATAGACTTGACAAAATTTCCTAAAACAGTTATCATAGGTCACTAGAACAGGATTTTGCAACCTTCAATTACATAACATCAAAATCAAGCTAAAAAGTGGCGAGAGCTTCTACTTCTTCCTTGGGTAGAAGCCTTGAACAGTCCTGAAGCACATATGAGTCATCCATGAAAAGTTGACTTATAGAAAATAATAAATATAGAATAATGATAATCTCAATACTAGGTTGGAATTTTATAAATAATCAACACCGTATCTATGATTAAATTTGTCATACAAGAATAACAATCAATTGATAAACCTTGATTTGATAAGTGGTGGATGTTGACTACACATTCCGGCAAAAAAACTCCATCACTCTTATTTCCGCAGTTATGATAAAACTGACTTTTATCATATGAGCTCATTTAAGCGGTATTTGTCACATTTACAGGTACTGTTAAACCTTTGAAGGCATGAGAAAGCGTTAGTTAGTCCCAATGAGACTACCAATGACTAAGAGAATTGACGAAGACGAGATCGCCTGAACTGAAATGACTTAAATGACAATAAATCTGTAAGCCCAACGGAGCTGCCCCCGTCCTATGGTCACTACAATTTGATACTCATCAATCATCACTAGTAGTTGATGTTCAGTTGGTCGAAGAAGTTCTTCAATCAGCTGTTCATTTAATTTATTTATTTTATTAGTTGTTTACTTAGCCTAATTAAACATTCATTTAGTCGTTTGGGGTGTTATTAAATTATTTTCCTGAAGAGTGGCTCCTGTCCTCAACAATGGAAGAGTCCGCTAAATATCACTCCCCCAGGGGGACCAAAATTTAAATCTCATCTGGCACTACCACTTCGTTTTTCAGTTGAAATAAGATCAGTTACAGTTAGAAAGCTATAATGGAAGGTAACTAATTAACATTTGAGCATTCAATTTTAATTAGTTGTCATTAAATTAATATTATTGAATTGAACTCTTTTGAGCATTATTTCACTCTGTCATAATTGCTTAGTTAGAAAACAGCTACTAATCGAAATAACTAATTATTCAATAACTATTACTCGAAAGTGATCATGTAAAGAACCTTCGTCGGTATTGCAGCGCTCCGATTGAGAATTCACTATGATATATAAAAATAATTGTGAAATAAGAGTAAGTAGGTTGTGACCAACTTGTGTGGCCGATTTGGGGAATTCCACGAGTGAAGGAGGCGCTATTCCGCTCACGATGACCACTGAGCGTCAAAACGCTTCGTAAACGCTGCACGCGAGCGCCTCACATGGGCGGTTGGGCGTCATTGCATCATTTAGAGTTGCCGCAAGCGAAAGTTCCTTCGCGCTACGGAATGAATTCTGCCAAAAGGTGCACTTGTCATTTCAAAACACACTACCGTTTAAAGTGACCGCGATATTAATCAGTCTGAGACGAAAAAAGAAATTAGAATACCTATCGAAATGGCCGTCAGTTCCATCTAGAATTATACCTAATATCTCTCTACCCGAGATTAACATTTTATAGTGGCCATATTTGAAAATATGTCCGAATTAAAACATTTAACCTTAGTGTTTCTTCTTTAATACCGTGTTTTTATTCAAACATTCTGTACGAATATGAAAAAGATAGATCCGGCATTTTTTTGTAAGATTTAAATCAGAAAAATATGAAACGTGATTGCATATTTGATTCAATATCGACTGAGATGACTTACCCTTTCCTTGTTTATTTTTCACAATATTACGTAATATGATTCATGAGCACATTTGAATTTTTTAAATCTCTCCTCCTCTCAATGGAGGAAATATTTAAGGCTTTAATATAAAATAGGCTAAAATATGAGGAGCAATTAGTCACAAACTTCAATGTTCGCTTTCTTATAGCTGTAAATATTGTAACTTGTGTATTTTTTGCTACTTTTCACATTTGCAGCTTTGTGTTATCTTCGTATTACGAACCATTAAATCCCGTTCAAATGCCCCCATTCAGTACCCCAAGCATCAATACCAACATTATCTGACACCGATTAAAATAATAATTTAAAATAAATACACACCTGTGTAAGAAACAGTCTTCTTTTGACCTGAAGGGTCAATGTAGCTGTAGGATCCTCTTCTGGTTCCATCAGCATCAGTCTCTTCTTTAAATTCTACTCCATCTTCCTATAAAACAGAACCAACGAACCGCGGTGATTTTTACAAAAAACTTATTCACAAGTTTAATTATGATTCAAAAAGTACACCAAATAAGCTACCAAACTCACCAAAAGGATTAGCCAGTTGTGATAGTTATATTATCCTGACTGATCCAACAATTATATCTGATATAATATTTATACAGTGATTTATTTGTTGAAGTACATTTGTTCATAAAATGGCTCTGCGGGTTCCAATATGATTTTTCCTTACAGTTACGGGTACAATATATGCAGGGTTGCCCTCAGGGGGGGTATGACGCAGACTGCATCATTGGAATCATTTAGGGCCTGGGGGTTCCAAAAGAATTTTGGGGGGTAAAGTTTATTGAAACAGTGTTTAACTTGACGACATTCCAAAATACATTACATCACTAGATCGAACGTAAATAATAATGAACAGCTCTGAAAGTGGTTTATACAACTTAACTCTTCTTAGCAATCACTTGTTGTTCCCTGGAAAGAGCGATAAGTCGAGTTAAAACTATCAAAAACAGACTCAGATCAACTATGTAAAGATGCACTTGAGTCTATTTCTAATAAAGAAATAATAGTAAGATTTTCTGTTTCCTCATCCCAAAGACAAAAACTGCTTTGTAGGGTTTAAAGAGATATATTTAACAAGCTTAGAAGGTGCTTAGATAACTTATACAAATCAGACTACAAATTTATAATTTTTGACTTCAAACTGTTAATGTTTTTATGTATTTCACGATATTATTAATACTTATTTTGGGTACCAACAAAGAAGTTGAGTAGCGTTGTTTTGTTCATTGTTCGTTCTAGCAGATTTTAGGAAGTTTTGTTTTTTACCCAACGGCGCCCCAATACTTCAACATACCATGAGATTGTAATAAAAGTAGCACCACGCGCCAAATACAATACATTGTTGAAAAATATGTACCTGTGAATACGAAGCTCCAAATTTACCGTCTCCGTTGAGGTACCTGGAGTCCGTCAGAATGGCGGCATTCCTTGGGTCTCCATGGAACGACTGCCCGGTGACGTAGGCTGCTAGCGTCAAGAGACAAACCTGCCGAAACATAAAAGTCGACTCCGTTAGTGCAATTCTTCACAAGCCTTGCCAAAATTTGCACCTTACTTTTGTACTATTAAACATGTTTCAAAACTTTAGGGATGATGAACCATATATATCAGACTTGTGTCCTTATTTTTCGACTAATATACAGGAACTACAAATCTGAGGCGACTACGATATCATGGTCTTCTTAAAATTAAAGTTCTCTTAAAATGAGTCTTCTAGTTTCATAACGTTTTGAGGATATTAGAGAATTGTTGTTATGTATATTCAAGCTGTGAGATTTGTATCGGTGTTACACTTATTGCACCGTAAGGGATAGACAAAGAGTTATTCATGAGTTATTCTTTGAAAAAGAAATAGGATTACAGCTCACTCTGGATTAACAGCAGTTGTTCTGTGATTCTTTTTTCTTCTCAACGTACTGGGAATCTCTGTTCTATAGAGAGACCTACAACGGTATTACAACCATTGCCAACATGAGTATTGCAAAATTTCGAATACGAGTATATTGAAGAACCCCTTGCATCACATTCTTGTGCTGCATTCGCGTCATTCTGAATAATCATGATGATGTTTAGTTGTGAAAATTAACCCAAAAATATTGTAATTCGTATTGGCACTCATAATCGTCCAATTAGAGTGACATACTGGTGTACTAAGAGCTGAAACCGGAAATTGGAAGTAATTTTTGGAGGTTTGGGATACGATTTTGAAAAACTAGCCCATTTTGAGTGATGAAGTCTTGGTTTGCCATCACAATCGGTGGAGCATCTTAGCTGTAGGTGTGTTATAGTACCTAAAGATCAGATATGACCAGTGAGGGTTGGCTCCACTACTCATATGTCTGATAAACATCTATTGGCTCTGGAAGTATCGACCGAATGGCGAATAAATGTGGTGAATTCTTGGAGTCA
Source organism: Creontiades dilutus (assembly GCA_031894815.1). Taxonomy (NCBI): domain Eukaryota; kingdom Metazoa; phylum Arthropoda; class Insecta; order Hemiptera; family Miridae; genus Creontiades; species Creontiades dilutus. The sequence goes on from JAVIWC010004890.1 coordinate 639,241, forward strand.
TTAAATGAAATTTCAATGGACTATAATTGCTATCAATAAATTAATAAAACACAGATGTTGCATATCTTCAATTATCTCAATGGTGATTATAAGGACTTGTAGAAGCCCAGAAATGTCAACAAAAAAAATCTCAATTTGATTTTTGGATTTTACTCATTTTGAAACGTAAAACAACAAACTTTGAGGGGGCAGGGGGGGGGGGGACGTTAAAAATTTGTCTTGGTCTATTGCAAAGGTTCATTATTGAAAATAAAACATTAACTAATACAACAGTTAATGTTTTAGTTCAATTATTACTGGCACTTATACTAGTACCTGTATATTTTCATGTGAATATTAATCATTTGAACCATCTGATTCCACACAAGTAAGTACCGGGTGTAGTTTATGTATTTTTTCCCTGGTTGGAAAGGCAGTGGTCTAGATTCTGGGCATATCATTCTAGGTCATCAGTCGAATGCCGAGTTATTTAATCAGAACATTTCTAGTATTCCACCAATAGTTATTATTGTTATGCGATGCTCCACTTATAAGTGACGTAACATATTTTAATATCACCGTAACCTGTAGTTTTCTCTTGTTGCTACTGTAGGTGCATAACATCATGTTTTCTTCATGCCCCAAAAAATCTTTATGTTGAAGGTATGTTAACCTTGTTATGGTTAACGGTGTGTCTCTATTACGAATCTAGATACAGTTCATTTTCTCTATGTAACGAATCTAAATTTCAAAAGAGCTACGGAATGTGGATGCAGAGAGCGAAAGTCCTTGGGTATCAACTCTCAGGTACAAAGAGGTGACGCAAGTTTCCAATGTCTTCCTGCTCCCTAGCCACTTAACCAATGCCCACATAGTAATAACCATTCCTCGTCACGTTATGCCGATATCCACATCATTCAAACCTCAATCAAAAGCAGGTGCTCATTTCCACTGCACAAATAACTTGTTTCCCGTCTTACATTTATGCAAGAATCCATTAAACATCAGACCTTTCAGGTCATAGCATTGAATAAAGAAGAAAATGAAAAGGCATTTTTAAACCACCGTTTGAATTGTTCCAAAATTAAAGCAAATTCCGATGTGAACATTTCGAACCAAATAGCTACCCCGCGAAAGTGAATTCTACTTTTAAAATTTCCTGAAGTGTGGTGCACTATTTCTGTCACATAAAACAATGGAACCACTAAAGCACAAAATGTTCAACAGTTTTAGAAAATATTGAATTATTAATGAAAATCGTAATGAAGGAAGAGAGGTTTTTATAATTCAGTATTTGGCATCGAATTTCCAGATTCAGATCTACTTCCTTAAAAATTTAAGAGGGATAACGTTTTCTCATTCCACGAATTACGTTCTTCATTGACAAGTGGGAAAATCACAAGTGGAGGTTCATTTTCATGAAAATTTAAGACTTCCGTAGCATGTTTTAATAATGCGATCATGTTATATTTTACAGTATTCAACCAAAAGTTGCAAAAAATTCAAATCATCGTATTTTGTGAATGGAGTATCAAGATGATTTGTATGGGGGTTCGAAAAGCTTTATAGTTATCTAGTTGAAAAATGAACAACGCAGTTCATGGAAATCTCATCGAAATTGGACGGTAGTTGACATTTAGGTACCTGATTGATTTGGACAAGCAATCAAACTCAGATGGGGAAAACAGAGGGGCAAACGTAACAAAAACAAACAGTATTTACATTTCGTTAAATGAACATATCTTCTCTGCCTTGCAAAAAGAAAAAAAAACACCACATCTTACATTTGGGATACTTCTACGGTTAGTAATTCAACTTAAAGGGTACCTAGGGAGTTATTATTGCTCTAGTTTGGGTAAATGAATGGGGATAATGACGGTATCTTACTCGACAGTACCTAATTTGAATGAACACAAATGTTTCTGCAATCAATTCTCGGATCAGATTGGTACCGAGCTATCAATTAACTACATTTCATTTCACTGCTTTTTTTTATGCAATTTTATTAATTTTTTTTTAAATTTTGTAATTAAGTTTAGATTACATTTAACTGAGAAGGTGTTCTAGATTTTCTTTAGAATTGAATGTTTATCCAAGGAGCATCTATTTCCTCTAGTAAGGATTACCTACTAAGACATAGCATACGTACATAGTTCGGAAAATCATAAACATCAAGTTATAAACAGTGAGAAATTTTGAAATAAAAAAACTCAATACTTTTAACATTTCGCGTGAGTGAGATTGAAAGGCCAAGGATCGTCTGAACAGTGCTAATTGCATGAGATTTTCAGTACCACTTTGTAATCACGTTATTGTTATAATTACTCTAGACGTTTACGTTTCCTAATTATCAGTAATTAAATGCGTTAGTACTTACAGTCCTAATCATGGTTGGCGAGGGATATTGGCACGACTGAGAACCGTGTACCCTCCTATACTAGCCTTATATATGGCACCCTCTTTTCTACCGCTGACTTGGCGGGAAGGGGTGCTCGCCACGCCCGCTCCTCTCCAGAACCTCTTCCCTAGACGTCCTCCCTTCGGAGTCTTCCGCCCGGAACATTTTCTTGCGTTTGGATCGTATTTTTCGAAACAAGGAAGATATAGAAAGAAAAAATGAAGGAGGAATGGTTTTTCTTTGTTCCCTAAATTGATGTTCGCGACTCACTCAGGTGTTCGTTTCAAGTCATCTCGTTTACCTCTGTCGCGTTATTCCAACTGCTTCCTTGAAACTTAATTGTATTTCGCTAGGGAATTAAATCTGAGATGGCCAAAGTTGTCAATTTGAAACAAGTTTATTCAGCACAACCTAGTTTTTCAATCAGCATGGTTTTGTGAGACTGTATCCCTAAATCGAATCTAAACATTCCAAGATGATGTACTTAGAAATGCTGTCCATGTACCGATGTATTTTCGACATCTTCATAAACTTCAGATAGAAACCGTAAAGCAAAAAGCTGTGGAACACCACGCCCTATTATCATAGGGCAACTTCAAAGTCGAAATACTCCTTTGAGGAAAATATATTAATAAATATCATTATTATTAAATTACATTCGCTAAAGAGTAAAGCAGTGAAGTGAAAACATCAATCCTAATGAATAAAATCATTTGAACATAGAATCTACTTCTTGAATATTTATCCCTATTTTTACGATAATACTATTAATATTATTGCTCGGTGCAGTATAGAATTTTAAAACATGCCGCTAAAAGTTTGTGTTCGTTATATGTAAGAAACTATAACTTAGACAAATCTACGCAAGCATTAGGTGTACGGTATTTTCTTAAGTGAGTGCAAGATATAATGAGACGGTCCAATGCAATGAAGCCTCTCAGTACTAGTATCAAAATAATTCACGAGGTTTAGGATTGTTATTTCGTATTAAAATGTTTAAAAGAGTAGAACCAAATTTTAAGGGAAATCATCTACTTCTTATATCCGCTTCTAATTTTTGTAGTTAAACATTTTTAGAATTATTACGAGGTAATGATGTTTTTTAGAACTTTTACAACAGGTGTTTGTATCGATCAAATCGTCATTCTTATATTCCTAAATGTCATGTAAAAGAATAAAAATTTTCCAAAACATCAAAATGAGCCAATACCAGACACCAAATTAATGTTCTTAGCTTTGAATAAGAGGACGGTGGAGGAACTAAAAGTGCATTGGCAGTTTCATCAACGAAAGACTGTTCTAATTTTTCAACATTGAAATTTCATCTAGTCATATAAAACATTAGCTCGATTCATTAACCCGTAGACAATTTACATCTAGATTTGTTGCTTGAGGTAACTATCTTGTTTTCATGAATTACAAAAAACGATGTCTTAAAACGCTAGACCAGGGGTTCTTCAGCTTCTCGAAGTGGAGGACCATTGACGAAAACCAGGCGTTTTTATGGGCCACTTGTTTTTGTGGTCAATGATTTCATGAGGGAATAGAGGTCAACGAAGAAGCTGGTCGCTTTGCTAAAAAAGGAGCGGACTCCAACCCAATTGTGCCTGAACCGCTAATACACTTTACCAAGATTTTTATTAATCAACACGTCCAAAACTGCGAGGGCAATACATTGGCATAATACTCTTAGGTAGAGCCAGGCTGATCTTTATCACCTCAAGGAAACACGCAAATACCTTTTTGTCACTGAGGCGCAAAGACCTTCAGAAATTTGTCGGTCTCCTCTGGCCACTGTCCCCTAAGGCAGGAGTTTTCAACTTTTTCCAAGTGGAAGGCACCTGTGTTCAGTTCATGGATGCTGGACTTCTTAGCACTATCAACAGTGGGTCACACTCGGGGTTCACCAACATCCTGCTGACGTTGCCCTTACTGATTACTGTTCTGTAATTGTTCTGATTACTGTTCTGACGTTGCCCTTACTGTCTTCTGTAATTGTATTACTTCTTCTAGCACAGGTACTGGTGGTTTAACCGACCTTGCATTCAGGGAAAATAAGTAGAAAACTCACACAATTCATGTTCAAGTTCTCAAACCCCTGGGTCAATTATATCGTCGAAGCCTAACTTTAGCAGGACATCATTAAAAAACTATTGAAAAACTAACGTGAAAACAGTTAGTAGGTACTGTGGATTTTCATTGATTCATTGATTATGAATTCCTCTGATTTCCTGATGTGATGAAAATGTTTCTTCGCCGGTGGTTTTAATGTAAAGGATCCTTCTACAAGCGTGAAGGCGAGTGCATAAAAGCCGCGGAGCCGACTCCGACAAGAGGAACAACAGCAACGGCAAATTAGACAGCTTAAAAATCTTGTAGCGTCTTTGGAAGACGAGCTTAATATCGTCTAAGAACTAGCTGAAATTATAATGCAAATACCCTAGGCTTTATGCGTATTTATTTATTTTCAATTACACAAAATTCTGTAAATAGTTCTAATAGATACTAATTAGTTACTTACTAGGTGGTAGACATGGTTGGTAAAGATAAAGTTGGATTCTGACTATACTCCCCAAGCTGTGGAGTTTATATAGGAAATTTCTGGGGTTATTGGGGAGCCCTCATTGCAGATTTTGTTGAACTATTAAGGGCTTCACCCATTCGAAATTGTATATTAAGTACCTAAATCATGGAAGTTTAACACGAATATGAGGTACATTACCGAAGAATACAAAATTTTTAGACGGGGAGACAATTATGTTGAATCTAAATGTGTTTACCGATCCACTAAGGATTGTGTAAATTTATATCAAAGTATTAATCCAATGTTTAAAAACTGCGGTTTGGTTCCTGATTCTCATGCAAGTGTAGAAGATCATTACATATTCCTGCAAATGAGGGAATTCTCATCTGCTTGCAAAATAAAATAAATTCTAGTTCGTTTTTTATTTTAGGTTTAAACCAACTCGGTGTCCCTTTACTCAAGTTTGCCCTTGATAAAGTTAGCAAACAGTTTTTTCTGTCAGTCTGTGACTGGCAACTTCTGCTTTTGTAACATCTGCAGTTTTGTCACAAATTTCAACCATGCCGTTATGAACACATTATCGGATATGTTCAAAATACCATTTGAAGTAGTAGCAAGTCATGAAAAATTAATAGCCTAATATATGTAATTTGTTTGTGTAAATGTAAGAAGTTGGTAAGTAAATTTTCAATTTAAAAAAAAAAAAAAGTAAAGTAAACAAGGAATTTCACCTTGGATTTTCGTCCGACTACCCGGAGGTGTCGCGGACGTCGTCAGCCGTCCTCCAGAGAGGATCGGAACTAGGTCTGACGATTTCGCTCGTGGCTTCCCATTGCCTCACGCCCCTGGGTTGGGAGCGTTTTGGATTCACGTGATATCGAGATCAGAGGTGAACTGTCTAATGACAGGACAAGTATACAACACTTGATAATCATTGGTGCCAGCCGGATTCGAACCAGGGCAATCAGTACTCCGACTGAAAGTAAACAGCTAGAGGACTGACGCCCCAGCTCGCTCGGACAACCTGTCGTAGCAAGTATAATATACTAAATTACTATACTATATTATAGTATAGTAAGTATAAGCATAGTAGCAAGTCATGAAAAATTAATAGCCTAATATATGTAATTTGTTTGTGTAAATGTAAGAAGTTGGTAAGTAAATTTTCAATTTATAACCCCGCAACTTCGACAACGTTCGAGCCAGAACACTCACCTCGTTCAGGCCACTGGTGTGTTCGATGTATGGGATTCTCTCTCCGCGTTGTTCTGAGAAATTCTCGTCATGAAGGTTGATACCTACGAGGTCGATGAGCTCGAACCGAGCTTGCATCCGATGTCCTCTATCCAATCATCCAAGGTTTCAATATGTGCATCCAAGACTTCTGTGCGAAATGAAAGTGCTCCAAGGACTGAGAATTATTCGGATTTTAAGACTGAGCTGCCGTGGGTGTAGAACGGAGGAATGGAAATAGATCAGAGAACCTGGTGCTAAAATCTAATATCATTGAAAAGGAGTTATTTCTCTTCAAATTATTACAAGATTTGTTATTCATGTATTAAGTAATTCTTCTTATTAAACATAGTCTGAGGTACATTGTCTAGGCTTTTCGAATAAATAATTTGCTGCTTTTCGTAATTGCATTCTGTTGCCTCAAAAGCTCTCCATTCCAATTTCAGCACCTCAGATTGATTGTGAAAAAAATCCACAGGGAGACACAAGGGCCCTCCAGCTAATCATTGTGTCTCTACATCTTGTAACTGACTAAGATGTCTGTTTTTCATGCTTGAGTTATCCTACAATCCCCCTTTATCATTTCTGAAACGCCGTTTTTTTATTGACGAACCCTTGCTTCACAGTGAAGTCAAAAAACTGCAAAACTGCCAATCGAAGAATGTAATAGAGTAATTGGGCTGACTAACTGGAATTTATGATGGCCGGGTAGTTTCCAGTTATTAAATATTAGTAAATGTACCTTTTTGCGTCTTCTCTGTTTACCTACAGTTATTCATTTACTTCGGTTTCCAAGTGTAGTCTACCTTTATTATTGATTTTGTACTCAAGATTATGTAGGAAGAGCCCTTCGGTTAACAGTGTGTCCCCGTACACTGTAATTTTGTTCACGAGGTCCAAGAGAAGATCGGATAACATCGTCATAAATATAACTCCGTAAACACTAAAACTCAACTAGTCTCTCAGTAATTAACCAGAGCTATCACCTCGTTTCACGTTTAAAGATGTGTAGAACCGTTATTCTCCAAAACTTGATAAAAGTTAATGGAACATGCCAAAATCACATTTGCGGGCTAGTTAGGATGGAATTTCGCGGCATCACTTTCTTAAAGGATGAAATCAAGGCTGAAATATAAAAAAATCAATACGTTGATAGATCTCCCGTCAATGAATCGAATGAGTTCACCCGATCTAAGCTTTCGTTCACTCTCACTCAAGGCCAGAACTTTGACAGAAAAAATGTCAACACGAATGTGAATATGAACTTGCTTGGACTGTCTCTGGGACATCTATCTATTACAATTCTCGGAGACGCAGTAATCAGCTTAATCAATGAACCTTACTGAAATATAAGTGGGATTATTTTTATGGCATCTAGAATGGCTTAAAACACATATGATGCCGCAAGGCGCCGAATTTAGATAATTCATCACCGAATATATCCAATATACGTAGATCGATAATTCACAGAGATGGGTTATACTAATATAGAAATAATAAACCTCTATAGAATAAATTACAGCGTTTCTACTACGCTCAGACTCGTTCACATTCTCTTTCGTGTTAACGTTCTTTATCCCGTCAAGGTGCTATCTCTCAGGAAGAGAAAACTGGTGAATGAAAAGCGGTAGAGGGGGTTCATTCTCTTCATTTAAGGGATGGCTACCCATTTACAAATATAAAAACATTTGCATTATTCCGAAAGTTTTCGGTACACTGATTTGTTATTATTTCAGCAATGCAACTTCACCCTTTTGGGATTGTCAAGATTGATCCCTGTGATTTAGGACCATCCTCCACCCATTTGTGATTTTTCATTCAAGTTTCAATCGTTTTGATCCAGTAGGTTCAAAGAAAAGCTCTTGACAGCGGACGGACAGATTTTTTATTTTTTAATTATTATTATTATTATTATTATTATTCGTATCTAATTTTTGAATTTTACGCATATTAAAACGTAAAACAAATTAGCTAAAACGTAAATTTTGAGGGGTTCAAAATTCGTTTTCATAGTTAATTACAAAAGTTTATTATTAAAATAATAATCGAATGATACACGCGTAGCCTTCATAATTTGTATGTACACAGTAAACATGCACGATTGAAACGCTATCCTTCAGGAAAATAAGATTTGTTCTTTACCAAGCGAAACAAAAGAGGAATTGTGGAAATAGGTGAATTGTGTGTAGAGACGACCCTTACATACTTATTTCAAACCCTTAGATTCTTCATTTGAAAAAAATGTTGGAAACTGATCATTTTAAACTTTTAAATTTGTAAACCTATTGCAATAAGTTCATTTTTTCGAAATTGGCTAACAGTAAGACACTACTAAGTTGAGTTAGATCCAAATGTGTTAACCAAGCTTTGTTTCCATTCAGTTCTTTACTTAATTGACTTCCTGATAAACCGGATGAAAAGTGAAGTCGATCGAAGTAGGATCGTGAGGACTCGCCGAGCTGCATTGTTTTTCTTCACTCCCCTCAGAAGACCGAATCGGGCTCTGAGCCAATTCAACTCTTATACAATGGAGCCTATGGGATGGGAAGCCTTTGGGATTTCGCCCGTGAGAAGAAGCAGGTAGTTTCAATTGTTCTCGTTCCAGCCTGCATCTAAGTCACCAATAATTTGGACTAATTGACCTGCAGCGCAATCGCATAGTTCAAACCAGAAAAGTTCCTACTTTCAGGTAAGCCATGTGAAACTGGATGTATAGAGATGATTGAAACATTGATTGCAGATCATATGATGTGATCCCGCGTATCAAGAATCGATTGGTAGGCCATTTTTCATGATAAATTGCGAATGTCAAAGGAATTTAGCGTTTTGTCGAATAACAGAATCGTATGTGAGTGCTCTACACACCATGATCCATCTGTCACCATACACGATTTCACAACTAGATTAGAATTAGGGTTGAAATAGTACGCCTAAACTTGGCGCTTCAAGTTTCACTTGGGGCGATCCCCCTGGACACCTGGATGCTTTTGGTTGGAGATTATGGCTTAAATTCAAGAAACGTGGAACATCCTTTACCATCTCCTCCTTACATAATGTTTTTCCAGATCCAGGTGTTGAATGAGCAGAATAAGGAGAGCATACGTCCGAACACGTTAAAGGAGGGCACGTTGAACTGAAATCTAAATTCCTAAACCAGTAATTATTCTAATTGCTCCCGTTTTGTATCAGGGACGCCAAATCAGCATAAACGGAAGTTTTGGAGAAACCAAACGTTCGACTATACAATCGAGGGTCGGTAAATCAATCGGAAAGTTGAGGTACGCGAAGACATTACTGCAGGGTAGTCGAATCGAACCACCAAAATCGATTTCACAACCGGCGGTTTGACTTCTAAGATGTCTAGATTCAAAAATGCAATGTCCGTCCGCCTTGTCACGCATAACTGCCTCAAGAATGGTACAAATAATATTGAACTGTTGACCAAAATTTCGATTCATTTGCACTATCAATCCTCCTCAGGAGCCGACATGGTGCCCGGTAGGTTTTCAGCTTGATCGCACAAAATCTATTGTTGTTTCACCTAACTTTTTTGTGTCAAAATCGGTAATCAAGTGAATTTCTCAACCATAAAATTGGGAGTAAAACCTGGAATTTTGTAAAGGTAAAGTTCGAATATCATCAACATCGTGCGATAATTGCAGCATGCGCATGCTCAAATAAGATATATGAGGAACACCCATGACTTCTCTAAAAATTGTCCAAATGATTCGTTAATTTTATTAGTGTTCAAGAATATTTTTGTAAAAAATATTAATGAATTTCAGAAAAATCAGAGATCCAATCATTCCTGCGCAAACCGTTCCAAATTTCCGATATCTACCGTAAAATTAGGAGTAGTAACCAAAATGCTATAAAAATGTTCCAAATGATCCGAAATTTAGCAAAATACTCGTCTGGAGAAAAAAAAGGCGCTTTTTTCATATATGTATCTAAATTAGATATACAGGGTGGACAAAATTTAATGGACCAGGCATTTATCTCCGTAATTTCCGAGCATAAAAAAAAATTTCTACATTTATTTATTCTTGAGATATAAAACTATAGGTAATCATTGACCGTCTTTATTCGATTCAATCCGCAGAAGCTAACCCTGATCTACATCAGTCGCTAATGGTTAAAATTCTATATCAAATTGATAATGGAAGATATTAGATTAATTTAATTTGTGTCAACTACCATCAAATCTATACTGACAACCCCAAATCTGGTAGAAGTTTGTAATTGGATGATTACTTATAACACATCTGCCTAAATGTTTGGTTGTAATTAGCTTAGATAGTAATATCGTATTGTAGATAGAACATTTTGAGAGTTACAGAATACGTACGATATCTGATGAATTTGTCTTGAAGGGCTAGCAGGAGCGACTTATTCTGGAAAGTGATTCCAAGTTCAGATGGTCACTGCTTATTTTATTCTTCATGAAACAATTTCCTAACTCACGCATCCTATCAGCACAATACATCGCTCACCGACGACAATCCCAACAAACCGCTCGATTTCGATACAATCATAACCGCAATACCCGCTGATCGTTTCCAAATATTTCGTGGGGATCGATAAACGTTTTCTGTCCGTAGCGTGAATCGTTTCTCACACAGATGCCTTACGTATTGCGGTTGCGTATGACTTTGCTCGTATTGTATTATCGTAACCCACTCTTTTTTCATATCTCATGGCATATTTCTGTCATAAAAGTCACCGAAGTGAAGGAACTCACTATTCCCATTACAAAAGTACATAAAACTTCCTACAATTTGTGATGTAATGGGTTGCTCTAGTTTCAGTAGTACTAGAGCTCTACAAAAATTGATAATTAAAAAAAAAAAAAAAGAGGAAATTCTAGGTTTTTGCACTTGTTTCAGTCTTGATATTGGCTGTAAGGGTACTCCTGCCCTAACGTTAGCAAAACCAAATTGTATCAAAGTAATAATGTGCCACGTGGTATTAGGTATTAGGGGTGATTCCAAGATTACTGGCCATTTTAGAGTCCAGAAAAGACACTGCTAAGATTGCAAAAAGTTTATAGCTGATATTTTTTATACACTACATTCTAGCAACATATTTCTTGAGGAATAAATGAAGAAACCATCAAAGTTTTGCATTTTCGAGAAGTTTTAAAAGACTAAAGTGGAAAAATGCCTTACCACAATTGTTCCACACCATTAGTCATAAGTTTCCAAGTGTGTTTTATGCTGCTGCTTGTAACTGGATTGCTTAGTTTTTAGTACTTTTTGATGAGAGAGGTGTTGTTTCCATTTGTTTTTAGAATTTCCTTTCGTTTTGTGAAATTTCTAGCTGGTAATCCTATGAAAAACGCGCGTCCCACAAAAAAAGTCAATACAATCATTTGAATTGAAAGTGGCAGTACATAAAACCTAGGGGAGAGTCGGGTGAATGTTATAACGAATGACAGTTGCCAACCCTACCGGTAATGAAAAGGAAAAGCAATAAAATGAAATGAAAATAAATAAAAGGAAAAACAATAAAAATGGTGGCAGAACCCATTTCAAACACCAAATTTTTTTTTTTGAAATGTGAACTCTGAAAGAGGCCAGTAATGTTGGAGTCACCCTTTATGTGTTTTTCGGCTGTAACGCGGATGGCTCACGTTTTTGACTTTTGCACATCCAGATTTGTACTGTCTAGGTAGACTCTAATAACACAATAGAAGAGTACATTTCAATATATCCATATATTTGTGTCTAATACGACTGGCCTACTATATTCTGTCTCGAATACAACCATTTCCACTTTTTTCAAACTGGTTCTATACGTCCATGAAATATTAGTGAAGATACCATATTGTTCATCCAACTTAGTAGACTTTTCCCAGTTAAGTACTTTCCTCTGGAAGGACAGAAAAACAAGCTCAAACTCTCACGTTGCGTTCAAGGCTGGTATGGGAGGTAGATAGTTCAGCTGCTCCCCTTCAGATGCCGGGAGTTACCGAGCAAGGGTCAAGTTGTTCCACAAAATCTCACTAGAATGTGCTGCCAATCCATGTACAGATCTCTTGGCATTCAACATTGCTATCATGCAGGTATTTTCCTGTCGAAATAACAGAAAGTCGTAAAAACACAGGTATACCTATGTAAATGTTTATATTCTGACGAGCTGCTTATAAATACTTGCTCCGTGTGTGAATGATAGTCGTTCAGAAGTTGGATTATGCAAATCAACTAAATAAAAGTTTATTTGTATAAACTATATTGGTATATATTCGTTGCATGTTGTTGAAGAGCAAGGAGAAGGAAATTATGTTAAGGAGGAGGAGGAAATTATGTTATCAAATTTACCTCTCGTATTATTTTTTATTTTTATTTTATTCTATTTTATTTATTTATTTATTTTTTTGAAACTCATTGAATGTTCTAAATTCACCGAGCCAAGTTCTTTTGAGTACATTTTTTTTTTTTTTTTTTACTTTAGCAGGTTATGAGCACAGTGCATTAGGTGCAATTCACAAACAGGTACGATTGCTACGATTAGTGAACTATAGATTTGGCAAAAGTGAAAGTTGGACTTTTAAACGGCAAGAGTACCTGGTTGGCTTAGAAGGATGAAGTTTGTACTCCATTGAGGGGGATTTCAGACGGTATGGAGGTCATGGAAGGAAACTTTTGTAAGCCCGCAGATTCTGAGGCTCAGAACCATCCACAAATGCATCTCAATCTGCATCTTATTGCAAAAAGCGGAACACAGGTTACAGTTGAAGGCATTTTTGATCAGCTAAATGACCCCAAGTGCTATTTTCTATCCAAATCAACTTAGAAAGTTGAAATTCAAATGGTAATTGATGGCGTGTACAAGGGCCTCATACCAGGACCTTAAGTACTAGCGGAAGGATGCAAGTTTTCCAGCCATTTTAGGTTTTTACCTACTTGTAGCAGGACTTTCGATCCTACCAATTTAAAGCTGAACTCATTTCAAGTTCAAGCGAAAAAAGAAAAACGTAAAAATTCCTTTTTTTGCCAAAGTCATTGAATTTTAAATTTGCAAAATTTCGCTCGTTTTGGGACCCGTTCGGCTCAAAACAACGATTTTTCCTTAAACTCGTGCATGTGGATCGTTTTCCCTGGTCGATTTTATTGTTGCTACTGTCGTTTTCAGAATTAGGGGGGAAATTCAGGCGGGATTTAAGAAAAACGGCTTTTCTACTCGGTCCTGTTGGAGATGTCTGTAAGAATGGATCGCGGTACTTGTGTTTGTGTAAGGGTAGTCTGTTTTGCGATTCAGTTCGCAATTTATTAGTGATGTTTCTTGTTATTTTGAAAATGTATGCTTTTCTAGTTGAGACTATTTTTTGTCGTTCCAGGAAATTACACTGTTCTAGTCTTTGCAAACTGAGTGAACATTTTAATGTTTGAAGTAATTTTTTGTTTTCATTTTATTGGAATGAAGTGGAATGGAGCTTCAACAATACCTACTTCGTATACCTGAAATGGGCAAGAAATTGTTTGTACAATTTTAGTAGTTTAATAAAAGATGTAAAAAGATCTGTGTTTCGCTTGAATGCATTGTGGAGATCACAAATTGACGATCCGTGGTCCTTCCGACAGTACCTCAGGTAGGACTTAACACCTTTTGGTAGGACGAACCGCGTCTATGGGCAGGACGTAGACCGAGATGGGTTGCCCAAATACGAGAGTCCTCATGGAAGGACCTTCCGGCAGGACCTTCCAACGTAAAATAGGAAAATGATATGGAATGACCCATGGTCTGTCGTGCAGAGCTTCGTGAGCTATAAGTCTAGATACCAGCCTCTGTTTGCTACAATGGGACTAGAAATGGTTGTTGTTCATTGAATGATATTTAAGACGAAGACGAAACTGTCTTTGGAGATCTAGGAGTCAATTACAAGCTAACAAGTGCAGCTAAAGGCGTTTTAGGCTAATTTGGTTCCCGAACGATTTAACGTGCTGAATAATGTACCACTGACTACCTACTTCCAATATACTGAGACGCGTGATTCACGTAGAATGGTTATTCCAATACAGAAATAATAAACCACGGAGCAATAATTTACAACGTTTCCACTCGTACTCCTTCGTTGAACTAATTCTGAACATCAATTTTTCGAGCACGATAAGCAATGAAGCTTTGCTGCCTAGGCAACATGAAAGCTTCCATGACTTCCAAGACTTGGCAGTTTTTGCATTGTCTGTCCCGATTTTCCTGAATCCTGGTAAAGGTCGGATGGCATAAAATTAAACGTAAGTTGTAGAATCGTTCCTATAAACAGTATCACTTGTAAGTGCACTGCGCATGAATACAGGCCAAATCCATCAAGCAACATTTTTGCATTGCCTATCTACCTGAACTCTAAAAATTCGGGTACAAGTTATATCACTACCGTACCATTAGTTGCAGCTGCACGGCTAGATCGGTCAGACGTTAAAACACGATAACTGTTCATTTCCTAATTTTTCTGTCAGAGATCCATTCCAAAATGTATGATGAACAACATTATGTTTGCTGGTTTTTGGATTGTAAAAGCTTAAGCAACTGCTTCCAATTATACTGATGTTTGGCAGATACTGTCATTATAAGTGGTACGTAATTGGTACAAGATGAGGAGAACTTCGGACACCTGGAGCGGGCGTTGCAGTGCTGATTACTTGAAAAGCAGAAGTAATATAGACTCCACATTTTCAAGATCCAATGATAATTCAAACTTTAATAAGATTAGACGTGAATTAAGATTTTGTTATGAGATACTCAACATAGTTCAAATGAAACAATAATGCGTGTGAGTAATTTATCAATAACATCGCTTGTCTACGGTCTCATTTTCCCCGAGTTCTGCGGACCTCAAAATTGTTATTATATGAGAGGTCATTAAAACACAGATCGGACAGCTCATGAAATATGGCAAGCTTAGCACTTTAAAGTGACAAGAACAAGAAGCCAATATTTTATAGTCGACCCGTACCTTTTCATATAAAAATTCCTCTTTTTTCAAGTTTTGCTTTTTTTATTGAAGGATTTAAATTGCTTCCCCTACACCCGATGCACCAGTCTGTAAAAAAGGAAAGCTCAGGTCTGTTGAAAAATAAACGCTTTGTGACAGGGTCCGTCCGCCTCATTTGGCCACCTACAACAAAACATAGAGAGGGCGTAGCAGCCAGTTTTTGCTCGCTCAGAGAAAAAGATGGTTATCTGAAACGCGGGGAGTGAAGCTACTGGTTTCCATTGGACCTTGGGTGGAGTCGCTAACGAAGTGCCACACATCTAGTCAAAGATAGTCGGTCAAAAAAAGACAGTCACTCAATTCGAATAGCGTCTAAACCCTATCGATTGCTAACCTTATTGATACCGAACCACGTGAGAAATGAACAAGATTGATGACTGAAAAAACGGATTGCCGGCAGGCGGTCCAAATTATGAGTCACGGGAGAATTCAGGTTGCTGTTTTTGTTATAGGGATGTTGAAACTATCAATTCACAACACCTACAAGTTAAGTTGTAACACGAATGTCTGCTCCTCACTGTACTTGATGGAGTAATCTTTAGTTATTGATTTATTGATAGAAAATAGAAGTACTTAAAATAATAATGATGAAATTAAACATCAAGTAAAAAATATTATTGAACAAATTCATCGATTAATTAAATATACAGCTAATTAGTACGTACTGCTAAATTTGTCTGTTAGCAATGAGCAAGCCCGAGGCGCTGACCGGAATATCACTCAGAATCACATTAACTGAAACAATGTACACTAAAGAACCTACGAAAGTAAATAAAATACAATATTTAAAATATCTAAAGGATTAGATAATTAGTTTGAATTGAAAACAAGTATTCGGACAGAAGAAATAATTCGTAGTCAAACATTTAAAATGAGTATTATTGAAAATATTGGACAACAGCCAAACTTTATTTACCTTACCTTGCCTTACCTACATCCTTATTCACTTACCTATCCTTAATAAAACTTGAGCTAGTTTTCTATTAGTTATTTCAATTAGCCAGGGGTACATAAATCTATACACGTACCATGATTTTATCACCTTGAATTGACAACGACGTGGCGATATTAACCGTTAACATTTCCACAGTACCAATGTGTCTATCTGAAAGACGAGCAAACAACCACCGAATTGCTGTCGATATTTTGGGTTTTTGGTGAATCGTACGAAACGTACGTACATATTTTGGGAAAATTGCTGGCTCTTCGGTTTTGTCTCAAGTCTGATTAAGAACATGATTTTTTTAAACATTTATTTTGATGTACCACCAGGTTAGTTCAACAACTGATTAGTAACTTATTTCTAGTATCATACTCGTAATTTAGCAAGCAGTCCTCTTGTACGAGTATAAGAAGAGGCCAGACCTCTTGATCATACAAAGAGATTTGGTCTAATAACTGTTTGTTCGCATTTCACTCGCGACAAAGTCACTTTGTATATCAAGTGCCAGTTCGAACGGCTTCTTTCTCCTTAGTCTTCGAAAAACGTTGTCAATGTCGAGGACTCTCTGTGTCGACGAATTCAGTGTTGACGTGGCCCTCTAACTGCTCAGAGTGTTTAACGGCGATTTTTCTTATTGTAGCAGCAACGCTTTCAATCTTCAAATCATTGTGAATTCTGTTGCGAATGTAGTTGGTACTTAGTACATCGACGTCGTTCCTAAATACTTTGTTCTGAAATGATTGAACAATATTGATGTTGCTATTAGCAACGCAGGCCCACAACTCCTCACCAGAGGTTAACGCAGGTTTTAGAATCTGCTCCTTACGCGAATTACATGCTCGTTCCCTTTCAGCTTGCCATCTACTGCCGTCCCAAGTACTTAGCTTGGTTAGAGTAAGGGATGATGATTGCATCGAGAAAAGCCGGTATATTTTTAACCGCTTTATATTTTAAATTTGCTGATGTAAAACCCGTGTTGGAGTTACACAAAATGATAATGAATTTTTCTTAGCTCAACAAATCATTAGTAAAAATCCACAGATATGCAAGGATGTGGACAATTTAAATAAATGGATGAATTGTATTGAATCGTTAACCAGATTTTACTACCTGTTATCAGGGGACTTTTTAAGATTAAAGGGGGAAATTAATGTTAGAATATTCCATGATTATTGACTTATACGTCAACTAGTGTAAAAGCTGTTACACTAATATAATATTTTTCTATTACTTCAATAATTGAAACACTGCAAGGTGTTACAAAAACGTTAATTATTTCGATAGTAGATACCCATTCTGTGCTGATCGCTCGTTGAAGGGAAATTTTAAAACAGTGTTTATGGTAGATCGTTACTCATGTTCACCGTCACAAATGTAAGCATCTACAAAAAGGAAAATAATGAAATAAATCAATCATGCCTAGCAAATCCGCACCTGAAACAAAAATTACCATAATGACGATTTATTAGAAACAAAATTCCATTGTAATTATATCAGCTGGTTTGATCCTCGTATTCTCGAAAATAATCACAACAATCCGTGTGTATTATAGCCAGTAGTATTCGTCCCTACAAAACACGAATCCCCTTTCCATTTTATGAAATAAAGTGCATCTATAACAGATTTGCTCTTATTTAGAAGTTTATAGAAGTTTAGTTTTAGTTATATTTGAATATTTCAACCTTTTAATTTTATCCTGCGGAGTCAATCAAAACTAATACTGAGAATTTTGAACTAAATGTTCGGTGCATACCTGATAATAAGTGCTGAAGACTTCAAAAGTAACAAATATTAATAAAAAAAGCTTGATCGGCCAATTACCAAGTAAAATTTTAACATTTTCGAATGAAGTTATCACAACAACCTTTATTCTTTTTATTTTTCCACCCTTTTTTCGACTTCCAAATCAGTGATTTTTTGATTTTTAAAATGCTTTATTTATATAAATTCCAAACAAAATGCCGACAATCTAAACATTTAGCGGCAGTAGCACTTAGCTATGAGCCGGAGTTCAGGTAAAGTTTACCTTACACAAAACACCCGATCTGCTGATGCTTAGCAACCAGCAGCTGGTAAATAATTAATATAATAACGATAATTCAATATAACAGTGTTAATATAACTATTGGTACATTCACAAGAAGAATCGATTGATATTTAAAAAAAATGCAAGAAATAAATAAATACTGTACACTCAATTCACTATAACTAATAAATTCCAAACATCCCACACCTAATAATTCCACTACTCTACCAGGACAGTTCTATAATTCACAGCCTTTACAATAAACCTTCCCAGAGCCAACCAATTTCTACCATTCAAATATTCTATTGCGTCCTCCTCTGCCAGGTATTGAGAACCGAACTGTTCTCTCCGAATACCCCTCAAAATATGACACTGTGCCAAGAAATGAAGGACCGTTTCGTCATCCCCGGAATTGCAAATTCCAAATCAGTGTATTGTAAAGTTCCGAATGGAGAAACGTACGATTCTCTCATATTTCACATCGAATTGCCTCACTTATTTGGAAGAAATCATTCACCCTCCGATCAACTGCAATAAATGACCAGCAACTTAAACTCGTTAACATGGCATTCCCAACGAATCTCAGCTTACTTCTTCGATTGCAAATTTATTGTTGGTGCACTGAGGTTGCTCATTATAGTTTATCCAATACCGCGAAAATGAGTTTTATTGTGTTGAGATACGTGTAAATTACGAACGAAAGAACGAATTACATCGCCGTCGATAGGCGAGTAGTGAGGCTTTTATATCGAAAGGTCACGGCTACTCACAAGATAATTACAGCACAAGAGCACATTTCCACTACTTTTCTTATTTTTAATCGCTGGATGGTGGACTCAAAGTGCCAAATAGATATATTATCTTTTGGATCAAATCCAATATCCTATATCACCAGAGATCAGCAATTAACTAAATCAAACCTCAACCGATGAAAACCTGGGAAGTTAGTGGCCTACCGTTGATGAAATAATGATATAGCAAGATGATGGGAAGAACTCTTCGTTTTGGGATATCATGACGAATAGTAAGAGAAGATTTGAGGTACCTTTAATCAAACTTGATGCATCGTAATTTGCTATGTCATGGACTGGTAAAAGACTGTCAACGTGGACAAAGACCAGTCTCTAATGGTTGGAACCCCTGGAGGATAAGTGAGAGCCTTGCGCTGGAATAATAAAACTTGTCTTCTTGATAGTATTTCTCACAATGTTATTGGTACTAAAAGTACCACTGAATTATGTATTTCTTTTGCACATCGGATAACCATCTACTTTGACCTGCAAACTAGTCACCATTACACTTACAGGCATTGTGCTTTTCTGACCATCATACATTCCTCTATCACCCCTACAACTTATTGTCCGATAGTTATTGTCCCAGGAGTTTTGCACAATCCGACTCCTACGTGTTCTACAACTCATTTCCGTTCAAAAATGTCTCCTAGCAATTTTTTGCCAGAGGCCTCGTTTCCGAGCTATTCGCGATTCAAGATTTTTTTCGTGTTTTCGATCTTAAGTCATTAAAACTATCATAACTCCCTCAATTTTTGAGATAGCTCAAATTTGATGACACCGTTGGAAAGAGCGTTGAATTTTCTATCTATTTGATGTCAGAAAACTTTTTTTAAATTGCATTGAAGATGTGCGATTGCTGCGCGAAATGGCAGTTTTGTCAAAATCTCAAAATCGCCTGTTTTTCATCTCGCCTAGAAACCCCATGAATGCTTGACGCAGAACTGTGCAGGCCTGGTAAAACGTGCGCCAAAATGTCAGCTTTACGACGGTTTTGTCGTTTTGGTTTTAAAAAATATTTTTGGCTAAGGAAATAGTGTTTAACTGCAGAAAAACGTGTGTTTTCTGTTAAAATTGAGGTTTTTCCGAAAGTCTCGAAGATGAATGCAACTCATCGCAGTCCGAAATGAGTTGTAGAACACGTAGGAGTCGGATTGTGCATAAGTCCTGGGACACCCTGTATCATTAAAAAATACCTAATGTTTGGAAATTGGGAAAGCTACGGAGGAGGCATTGTCTTGGTCAGGGGCTAGGATATGCAATGACCCGCACGACCCCCGGGTCTTGAAGGAGGGGTTGCTTTGTGCGCCGTGTATTATCAACTCCAATCTCATTTGGCAGTAGCATTGGGTGTTGCAATGTTGATAATTTGTTGTTTCTGACCAAATTCAGTTTTAGTAAAACGTTTATTGACTCGAACATGTTATCCAGCTCTTGGACAATGGTAAGATATTGCGGTTTAAATCGAGGTCATACAAAGAGTTAGATTTAAACAAGATTGTTAAGATTTAGATTAAAAAATAAATATTTAAAAATGAAAAATGAAAATGAATTCAATGAATGAAAACGTTCGTTTGTGATCAGCGTCTATGGCATTTCCAAGCTGTCTAGCCAAAGTCAGGATAATCGAAGATCCGAGAGACAGCTATTGTTTGTGTTCAATTAAGATTGATTGCGATGATTTGCTCTCAGTTGAGTTGCATTCATCTTCGAGACTTTTGGAAAAATTCCAATTTTAACAGATAGCACACGTTTTTCTGCATTTAAACATCATTTCCTTAACTAAAAATATTTTTAAAAACCAAAACGACTACACCGTTGGAAGGCTGACGCTTTGGCACACATTTTACCAGGTCTGCACAGTTCTGCGTCAATCATTCATGGGGTTTCTAGGCGAGATGAAAAACAGGCGATTTCAATGTTTTGGCAAAACTGCCATTTCGCGCAGCAATCGCACATCTTCAATGCAATTTTAAAAAAATTTGCTGACATCAAATAGATAGAAAATTCAACGCTCTTTCCAACGGTGTCATCAAATTTGAGCTATCTCCACAATTAAGGGAGTTATGACAGTTTTAATGACATTAGATCGAAAACTTGAAAAAAATCTTAAATCGCAAATAGCTCGGAAACGAGGCCTCTGACAAAAAATTGCTGGGAGGCATTTTTGGTCGGAAGTGAGTTGTAGAAACCGTAGGAGTCGGATTGTGCATAACTCCTGGGACACCCTGTATAGTGCCGTAGGAATCAAATGGGATACTGGTCCAACACACCTCAGGTGTAATAAGCGGCGGAGAATAATTTAGCTACACAGCTATTGCACAATTTAAAATGTATTATTGCTACAAAATATTCCAAATGGTCGAAGCTATTTCATGATCAGCTTCCATTGATAGGGGAATGTGATAATGAAAGAAAAAATTGGAACTGTGGTAGAATGAAAGATCTTTCTACCGTTCCAAAATATTCCAGTTAGGTCCGTGCACCAGCCAATTTCATGTAGACTGGGTCAAGACTACACCATTTTATTTTCAATAATTTCAAAATGAGAAACAGCTTGTTGAAGATGATCCCATACTTATATTTTTTATTTTGCTGAAAGTCAGTATGAAAATGAATGGGATATGGTAGGTCTCCAAAGGAATAAAAGTCAATTCTGCTTTCACTGATATACCTTACACCTGATGACCTGCATCCCAATCGTAAGGGAAGTGGGAAGAACTATGGCTGTTCGAGCTGGAACAGATATCTAGACCAAGCGGTAGCAGTTACAAGTCGATCCAGTTCAGAATCGCGTTCCTTAGAATGGTTCAAGCTCGATCTTCACAATCCTCAAATGTCCAGTCCCACATAGGCAACAACGTTTTTTTTTTTTTTTTTTTGAAAATATGAAATGATTTGTGCGGGTTAACATTATCATAACACGATCTTTGAGAGAACTTCTTTATGGCAATACCTATTAGGATTTATGCCGTTAAGCAAAAGCTACTTTTTCAAAACGGTTGTGGGTGTCTGAGCCTGAGGTACGACCCAGCAAGGAGATATCCGGATATAACTCACACGCCACCGCACTCCCACTTCACGACTGGTTCATTCTTTTTTTTTTTTTTTTTTAATCTCTACCATTTTTTGTATAATTTTAGTTTTTAAATTGCGATGAACGATCTCTGATACGAGTAAGATTTTGTCATAACTAGGATTTTTAATCTAAATACGTATATTTTATGCAGATATCTTTGTATCATGCTGCCTTTGTATCTTATTGCAAAATCCGGTCATTCGCCGGAGATCAAACATACCAAATAAAAGTGTGAGTAACCACTCACTCCTTGGGGTTGACTGAAAATGATGCCGAGATGACAGCCACATCCCCAGCCGATGCAGGATTTAATATATTCATTTGCGAACCAAATTTTGTAAACTTTGGTCAAGTACACCATTTCTGTTCTTGGTCGATTACAAAGGTGCATTACTTACTGAAAATAATAAACCAAAATTGTGACGTGTTTATTTTCATTTTTATCGTGGATTGTTCAAAACCTTGGACGTAGCCTTAATCGTATGAAAGGCTCTTATATGTATGGTTATACTCTCTGAGACGCATTACATATGCAGAATTACATTATAACTCTTGAAGAAAAAGGTGAAAAAAGAAAAATGGGTGTGGGCAGCAGTGACCACAATCGGTAATGGGGAGTTGAGGTGGACACCTCCTGTAGTGATGATGGCACGTGAGTTGTGGTAATGGGTCTTCACAATGAGCTCGGGAGTGGGATGAGTCAACGTACTCTAACTGAGCTGTCACTGCCCCAACGTTTGAAACAGATCTGCTTTCAGCCTCCTGCTTCTGCCGTCCTCCCACTTCCTCTTGAGGGTTTCGTGGGAGTCCCTCGATCCTTATTTCGTTCCGCGACGAGGATTTTCCGGCGAAATGTCGGCAATTGACTACAACGACCACACAAGATCTGTTTCGGAATCGGTTTTTTTTTGTTCCTTGTTCTTGAAACGCGTTGGGCGGATAACTGCGTTTGAGTAGTCAATTTGCATTGGGCCGGTAGGCACTTCGATCGCAGCAGCATCGCCAAAGCGCCGGTCAATGAACTATTTTGAACACGCGAAAAAATCTATTCTCAATTGTATAATGCAGACTTTTTAAAAGTTTTTATTGGACCGAAATTAACAATTGAAATCTGCCTTCTGTTACTACAATACATTATTCAGGACCTAAGAAGCTTAACCTAGTTCCATGTCTATTGAATACAATTCATTCACTTCCCACATTAGCTCATGCGGTTTTTAGACGGTACAACCGCAAAAAGAAGATCAAAATTAAAAAACAAAACAGTTTGCTCATCTTTGTGATATTCTTTGTTTTTTGAAGAGATTGAAAAGATTTTGAAGTCAATAGCTGGAAGGCGTAGCAAGCAGTAACATGGCCGTCTCTTATCTGTTATTTTTCAAGCAATCATTTGTTCTTGAGGCCTCTGACCAGTACTTTTTCGGCTTTCCGACGGCATGAACCCGTTGCCTGAAAGTAAGTGAACGTAACCACTATTTTTTCAAAAACTTTAGACGATTTTTCAAGATTTATCGCAGAGTGGTGCGTGAAACCAAATTTGGCCGTGTATCGGCTAAAAACCCTTTTAGGAGTTCACTCCAGTATCCACATTCACTACATCACTAGGTTACCGCTATCAAAACAAAAAAAAAAGTTGTGGTAGCCCACCATAAATCCCACCCCATACCATACATCGGGAATGGTTTGAGCTACGGACCTGGGGAGGAGCTCATTTGATTCCTCGTGGAGTGTTCTTCAAAAAGAGTCCAAATTTAGGCCGCCTTGACTTTTTTTGAGGTTTTCAGGGATTTTACAAAACTTTGACAATCCTTAAAGGGCACTACGGTCCTCGGAGAAACAGGGCACTCACAACAACAGATGACCACTCCTTGCGATCAGACGCCTTACCCCTTCATCTTCTCACACCAATGGCTCTGAGATCCTTCTCTACATCATCAAGCCAGCGTAGTCGGGGTCTTCCTTCTAATCTTCTTCCCCCAGGAGTGCCATTTAAGACGGATTTAGGATGGCATCCGCTCTACATGGCCAAGCCATCTAATTCGACCGCGTTTGATAACTGCGACAACATCGGGCTGATCATACAAGGCTCTCGGCTCAGCATTATGCCTAATTCGCCATTCGCCTAATTCACATATTGGTTCATACATTTCACGAAGGAATTTTCTTTCCCAACAATTTAAGAGGCGTTCATTGGATTTTTTGAGGACCCATGACTCACTTGCGTAAGTCACCACTGGTCTAACAATGGTTTTGTAGACGGTTAATTTAATTTATGAACAAATACATGGAGATTTAATTTAATTATAATTCTCTGAAAAACGAAGAAAATAGTGATTCGAAACTATCTACGAAGAACTAAACAAAACTTTCTTACTCCGCCAATCAGTAGATGAAGCTCCGTCACTTCTTCCGAGCTCCCCCGGTGCATATTGAAGAGGTCCGGATGATTGAAAATGCAACCCTCGTACTCATCGACTCATTCAGCCTGAAGCCTTCTCCAATTACCGCTTATCTTTATTAAATCTTTATTAACAACGAAGTTTTTGCGTTTATTTTGATGTAGCACAAGTAGTTATCCATGAAATATTGTGCAGGCAACTATTTAGATATACTGTTCAAATGAATACAATAGTTGACTATGGAAGAAGTTCATTCGTTTTGGTTTATTATTCAATGATAATCCATTGAGTCGCTCTTGAAAAAATCTGCAAATTCTTTAACTGGGGTTTATTATTCAATGATTCGTGATTTGAATTTCTATCTTGAAGCTTTGGAGTGTGCTGTGTTTCACAGTGATCCACGAGGATAGAGCGATTATTGAATTTCGTTATTTTGGTTTATTATTGTTTTTGTTTTGAGATATTCATAGAGCACTTAAAACGGTTCTCAACCAAAATACCTATTTGCATTGATTAGTTGATCATATTTGTGTGCCTCCTGAAATTCAAATAATCGCTCAATCACCTGTAAAACATCGCAACTCCAAAGCTTAGTAGAAATTCAAATCATGAACGCAAGCCAATTGAATAATAAACCCCAGTGAAAGAATTTGCAGCGTTTTTTATTCTTATCGCCTCGAATGGTTTTCCCAATCAACCAAAATTTTGGACAACGAACAAACAACTAGATTGTCCTTATAAAATAATGAACGACTCATTAAGTTGAGAACATGCGTAAGCATGTTCAAGCAAGCAATAATAATAATTAACTACCCAAATAAACTTTATAATAAAAAACTAAATTTGTCAACCGACTTATTGGCGCCGAGATAATTTGATGATAATATGATGGTGACGCCCCATTACCACTTATTAGTTGTTTCATAACAAAACTCATCTGGAGCCACTCAACTATTTCCGAGGTTTAAAAAACCCATCGGTCTCATTAAAATAAGTAGGTATTATAAAAAATGAAAGAATGAAGCCATTATGGCCAATTGGTTCGGTAGCCGGACGCCAGTTCTAAAGGATATTTTTCTGCCGACGGATCGATAATCGAGTGGGGGTGGTGTCCGACCTTGTTGGAATGCCGTCCTTGCCTCCCGTCAAACGTAACGTTCGATTCGCAACTCCCCCGTGCACATGCCGCCTTCTAAAGGTCGCGTTCACAGCTGAACGACGCCCATACTACTTGTTAATAATGTTAATTTCTCTCGTTATAATATTTTTCACGCCCTCTGCCCGTGCGCTATTCATTTCCCTGCGTGAAGTTCCTTCACGCGGATCCGGCGTTCCTCCAATTTATTCTGATTGATAGGTGAAGTTTTGGAGTTCAGCTTCACCTTTGATCCTCAGATTCTTCGGTGATTGGTTTTATTCGAATCCTTTTCAACCTATGCCACAAATACTTGCTTTTTTTATTATGGAGGTTGACTAGTTGAACCAGCACTAGGACGAGCATCGGCTATTGGATATTCCTCCTATCACTTAGAAGTTCCACAATGTCACCACTTTCATTAATTTTTCACTTATTTTGATATGATTTAGGATTCTATTATAATCTGTAAGTTTCCCAGAGTTCCACCGGTTGATTACTTTTGATTTCTCCGAGTCCCAGTCGTTGGGTATTTCCATGTATCTTCCCTCGAGTTAGCGAATTCTTCCTGTCGGTTTCTCTAAGCAAAGAAAATATTTATGTAGGAATTGATTCGCGAAAACAGCAGCTTTATAATGCTTAATTCAAAGACTCTCCATATCACTGCACGAAGGTATAATGTTTGGCTATGCCATCACTTTTATGTAGGTGCCAAGGTATGGTGTCGAGTCTGCTGATGCTCTTCCTTGGAGAGCCATTGGTGATAGCTCCATTGAAAGTTCGCCTTTGCGCATTGAGAATCAGATATCTTATAAGTAATATATACTATCTCAAACAGTCTTGCTCACCTGGTTCTAGAAGTACCAGGGTGAGGTCACTGGTCTGTATGGTGTCCTTCAGGACCTCTGCCCATTTGGTCCTTTCGTGACCCAACTTTCAACGAAGGACCGAACTGTGGTCTGCCGAGTAGCTACTGGCCATAAACGTCTTACTTACGTACACCTGCTTAGTGCAGTAGCTCATTATGTTGTGTATGGGAGTTGTGGTGTTGATGTGCCACACTTTTTCCGACCTCAGATTCCTGCCTGGATCCCCTCAGTTAGTTGCTGTCCTATCTGAGCAAAACAGATTGCACTCCTTGATAACTTATCTGAAATCCACAGGGCTCTAGCTTTATTTCACTTATATGTAAGTTGTGAATCAGTTCATTAATAGTACTTTAAAATTGTTCCTGTTTCTGGGATTCCCTTGACACCTCGAACAAAGCCACTAATGACCCTCCAAGTTCAAATGTGGCTAAATTGTTTTTAAAACACTAACAGTTTATGGACAGCGTTATGTACTTCTGTTGGACAGCGGTATAGAATCAAGACGAAATACACTTTTCACAAAGGTGCCATTAATGGGTGACTACGATGAAGATTGGGCTATGGATAATGATCGAAAGATCTCAAATTCAGGAAAAACAAGAAAGTGGTGATTTGAAAATCAAAAATCCAAATGAACAGAAAAGGTAGTTCATGTGTTCCCTAATATTTTAAAAGGTGCATCCAACACATCATCGATAAGAACGTGTGTCACTGGTTGTCGAACAGGTTCAGTTGTCTCACCACTCCATTTCAGTCTACATCTCATGGTAGCAGATGCAGATTTCAAGGGCACCACCCTTGATCTCCTGACATCAGAGAGATGCACTAATTGATGAATTGCATACACCCTGAACATGCTCGTGTTAGTACCCGACTCGTACAAATTAGTGACATAGGTGGCAATTCATGTTTCTGGATAATTTAAGTGGGCACTTTTTTTCTAGCTTTTAGAGCGCTTGAGGCCTCACGTTACGTATTTAAAAGAAATGAATAGAAAAAATCGAGAAAAGATTCTTTGGTTTCTTTCCGTGACTCCACGTCACTTTTGACAGCTTAATAACATTGGTAACATGGAAATGAGTTTTAAAAGATTATTTAATTACTCTTCATGTTTTAGTAATGACGAATTCGTCAGTCTCGTCCTGAGTTATTTATCCTGAATAATGATGAGAACTAAGTTATATTCATGCGACTAAAAAAAGAAGAAAGTCCCAGTCAAGCAAACTGACCTCGAAGGCATATTATGAATTTCTATCCCCCTTCCTTTTCTCAACCTTTTTTTTCTACACACAGTTTTGACGAAACTATTGTTCACGTTCAAATGTATAGTAAATCAACATTTTCAAATAAAATTTAGCTATAAAAGTCAATTTTACAAGTATTGACAATTTTTTCGCTTCTAGCGAATTTTCATAGACAATGAAGGTGGGGTGGAAGGGACCCCTCAGAAATGTGTTTTAGACAAACCTAATGTTCAAAATTCAGAAGTCAATTCTATTGAAATAGATATGAATTGAAATAGATATGATTTCCAAATAAAAATGCCTCATTGAACTTTTTTTAGTTTGTTTTCGAGTTATTTCACTTCTAAGTTTTTTTAGTTTTTCCGAGCTTCAGTCACGGAAATGGTCATGATTCCCTTTAGCTCCTCTCTAAAATCAATTTTGAGGTCAACGACTCTTTTTCGGTTCAATAAATAGACGACAACGGGGTTTTTCATAATTAGGTGCCAGGAAATATTTTTCGAACTACGATTTAGCGCTGAGTCGATTGAGACTAGTCCCAAGTCCCAGAAAATCGAGAAAATTAGTTGTAATTGAAAATCCTACAAAACTGGCTACTTTTTGAGCTATTTGTTTAATTTTAAACCACATTTTTCTGCCGCTTCTTTTGCTGAGGAAGAGAAATACTTTGAATACTTGCTCATATGGACTCAATCCATTTGTGGAACTTTTATTTTTTTTTTTTTTTAATTGCAATTTTTGGAACATTTTATTTGAAATTCAAGCATCATTTTGTACATAACTGTTCCTAAATTAATAAATCCATTTCATAGTTCTAATTGATAGCAGGTATAAACAATCCAGTATTCTAACTCCTAAAACTTCCAAAATTGTGTTCTGCAAAAGTATATTGGGTAAAACGGGGTAAATGTAAACAAAATTTCAATGTTTACTGTTCAAGTTCTCCTCGACTCTTTATTTAACTCCAAATAAGTTAACAAACTGTGGCACCTGCTGAGTCAGCCGCCACCAAGTTTTTTACCGTAATTACATTAGGGGCGAAACCAAAGCCTGTTTACATTTACCCCACCTATTTATAACTACAGTGCGTTTTGGAAAATCGATTATCACAGTTTTGGAGGAGGTTCCTCCCAAGCAAGGCACTCAGGTATTTGTGCGTTTATATCTACAATGATTTCATCCAATTTTATTGATTTTGGGAGGGGGGGGGGGGGGGTCAAAGCGGTGATGGCCCATTCGTTCAAGGGTCCCAACTAGAATTTATTTTTTCGATTAAAAATTTGCTCAAGTTTTTGAAAATATTGCACAACTTTGAACTTTCATTGAGAAAGAGGGTGATTGGAGGGGAGATGGGTGATAAATCGTTGTATCTGTACCATTTATTTCGTTTTTGTCTGTTTTCTTTTGGTAGGGAAGGTTTAATTCTTAGTTAGCTGATTTTCGTTGTTAGTTGTAGAACTCATTTCAGTTTTATATTTCATTATGAAAGAGGGCAACTGGAGGGATTAGTTCCGTTTTTATTAATGAATAATAAACGATATATTAAGGGTCGTTTGTGTGATTTTATAAAAACCAGGCATGGGGGCGATCCGTGTAATGCATTACTTGTTGTACTTAGGTTTGGTACGGAAATTTTTGTAAGAAACACATTTCTATGAACTCACTTAAAGGCGTTAATATCTCGGGAGCATGTCTAGTGAGATTTTTATGTAGTTAATTCTTGGGACAAACTGAATTTCTTTGTCTTTTAAGATTAAGAATGTTTTGCGATAATTTAATAGATTTCACAGATACTACACATTTATGTTACCTATTTGCCTCATCAAACTTCGTAGCCTTTTTTTGTGTTATATGGTAGGTGGAGGAAGAGAGTTATCTTGATGAGTGAAAATTGAAATACAACGGTTTTATATCTAAATAGCCGCTAATCAATACCTTCCCAAATTGTTCATGCTTAGGTGTGTTATCAGAATCCTGATCGCCAAACTCAATTAGCGGTCCGGTCAAATTAACGGGGTCACCTTGAAATAGAGCCAGTCAGTCGCGACGTTTCGGCGCTTTCGAGCGAGAAAAAAAAAGATCCTCGTCTTTGTGATTTCTCCGTAAGGAAGTAGGAAGTCGTTCGTTTTATTTTGGGGCCTAAAGTTTACATTCCAGTAATCCGAAACTCACTTGGGCGGCGAGGGCGGGGCAGTCCAAATTGTCGGAGACTGATACCCATTCATTAATCCCTTCAGAACAAAACCTGGTAACTTTAAATGTCTAGGCCGAAGTCATTTGAGGGAGGCGTTCTTAGGTAAACTGTATTTAAGACAGACGATGAAAACCTATGAAGGAGGTGATGTTATGGAGTAGCTAACCCTTCCAAATCCAGGCGATTAACTAGCAACGCCCAGAGAATACCTTTGAAACTTATAGGATCCTGATGTTTGCCCCATCGCTTGAGTTTCCAGAAACGGAAAAAGGTATTATCCAATGCGAATTCGCCAAGATTTTTATTGGCAGATTAGATGCTGCTGATTAGAGCAATGCGCTTGAAAGGATTCCTTACTTCATTTAGTATTTTTTCGCGAAGTCGAGTACTTTTAGCGGTGCAAAAACTATAAAGTTCAAATAAATTCCAAGAACATTCAACTTCAAGAACAAATTTCAGCGACATAGAATCTAGTACCACCTAACGTTTACTGAAATTTACAATACAACTTTTTTTTTGGCATTTTCCAATTGAAATTTTTGTAAGAAAGTTGATAATATTTTAACCTTTTTTTATATACGATATATCGTGGGGTTCCGAGTAAAAGTGACCAAGTAACATTTGCAAAATTTTACAGGGGAGCGATCTGAAGTTTCACCTATTTTCTTCTTACGAACACTGGTTGTGTGATGTCTCATCCGACTATGTTTCGATTTTTCTGTATCCTGTAGGTAGTTAGCTAGTGCCCGCCTATGATATCGTGCTTCAAAATTCACTTCAGATTAAATAAGAGCTGTTTATTTGGAAAACTCTATTTGATCATTTTTACCTGCCTGGAGTTTCAAGCTTTACTCATTTGGTCAATTCAACTCTTCGAAAATCAGTCGCATAGTTACATGAAATTGAGGGATTGAATACTTCTTTCGTTAATTTATCGTGTTGCCAAGCATCTAAACAACAATGACATACCTATTTCTGTTAGAGAAGGTTATCCATTACCTATCACTGTAATTGGTCATTTTCACCTGCCCACTATGCAATCTTACAAATCTTACACAGTAAAAGTGATCAAATGGCAATTGATAACATTTACATGCACCAGCGAGAGTACATTTATAATCCATCTCGTGTTTTGTGGTTGAGTTCAAATGCCATTCGGTCACATAAAACTCTTTGGGTCAGGCAGGTAAAATTTATTTTCAAGTATTTCTTGCACATCAGTTTGAAGATAACGTTCTTAGCAACAACACACAGTAGACAACGTTCCTTAGTACCGGAATGACAAAAAAAGCTCATTTTGAAAAAAATGTTACTTGGTCACTTTTACCGGGAACCCCACGATATGAACCCCAAAGTTGTCATTATGACACTTGAAAAACGTATTCAAAGAAATACGTGATTGAATGTGAGATGTCAGCATAGTAATGTTTAAAATCAAGAAATAAATTTACGCTAATAATTTTACCCGGAACTGTGAGAAAACTATTTCTTTCGAATTCGAAAAAATGGCATTCGAACTTGGTGAATTTGAGGTAAGAAATGGAGCATTATTTGAATTAGTATGAGAAAGTTGTGGCCCTTCTAGACGCGAAGATCACGTATGGCAGCCTGAAAACGGTTATGCCATAATCAGTCTAAGCGTAGAATTTACTGTATATTGTGTTTTTAATTTCGAAATTCAAATTTCTAAATTTGTCTGTAAGGAATATTTTAATTAAAAATATGGTGCATTTGTTGTTACTGAAGTTTAGTTGGTCTTATGCACAAGTAAAGGTCGTAAAGATGCCCACCCAAAGAGTCGTCCAGCACCAATGTTCTCAGGAACCAACATCTCCCAAGACTTTACACTTCGGCTGTCAACATGCCCTGAACTCCTCCTTTTTCGGTGTCTTGTCGATGTAACAACGACGCAGTACCTCCCATATTTTTATTGTATTTGAAAACCTCATCTCCGCCAGAAAAACTGGTCGGTCGTTGCGGTTATTTCAGCAAGTATAAGAGGATGGGGCGCAAGGGCCAGAAGAAGCCGATCGTCTTTTGACCTTAGGGTCCCACAAATATATTGTGGTACTTTGCAAGGCGAGGTTGACCACACCCCATTCCTGCGTCCCGGAGACCAGGCAGCCAAGGATTAATGTTCCGGGGCTTTGAAAAACCCGTAGGGACTCTCTTATAACAGTCTCTCGAACGAGAGGACAAAAACGACGTAAAACTTGCCTCCAGTGGACAAGACAATAATTTTCCTCTTCGTCAGCGGTGCCTCCCTTCGACTAGGGGGTTATTCAAGATAATCCGAGACCAAAATGACCGCACAATGGGCGATTCCTCCTACGATCCCTGCAATAAAAACAGGCGTACAAGGGTGACACTCGCCATAGGAAGGAACCCCGTTATTCGGCCGAGAGGAAAGCTGTGATTTTTCCCGGTTTTGTTTTACAACCCCGCTACAAAACCTTTTATCAGAACAACGATCTCATGTATCGCAGTTTGAAATCCCGAAGAGGAAACATGGACTGGTGTACGAATCGACACTGTTGTCATTCACAAAATTTATGTTGGGAAATAGAAAACAAATCATTTTCCAGTTCAACATGACCATAAACTTGAGAACACCTCATAAATTGAATATATTTCCCAGCTGAATATATCAGGGATAGCTCTTCCATGTGTATGATGCATTATTATTTTTGTTTGGAACCGTATCACTACTCTACTATTTCGGCGTCAAATTGGACTGGTGGAGCATTGTCCTAAATTTCTCATAAACATGTTTGTCTTCTGCAAGCTACAAGAGAATGATTTTCCTGTAATCAGGAGGTGGAGTTTTTGAGAATCTAGCGTGTATATTATTTCTACACAGGATGTTCATAATGAATGAATATGCTATCGATATCGTAACAAAACAAATAATTTTTTCAATCTTTTTTTTTGTAAGGAACTCAAATGTGTGGATTGCGCTTTTGCCCATAATGCACAGGAACTCTGCTTTTTCTTGCAAAAGGTTCAGCACGGAGTTGAATTTACATCAATTACCGTAACTACTTAGTAATGTTGTTGTTAACACGTTGGCTGCCAATGAGTACCAATTCGGTACTCAGAGAGGCCTACAGGCCATGTGTACCAAATTGGTACTCCATCTAAGATCCTGACGTCATCGACTCTTGACACTCTACGAAGTGTTTTCGGAACTAGCACGCTGTGTACATCTTCTAAGAGGTGTGTTGGCATCTATGTACATTGCTTAGCATCCTACTTTTCCTTCTGGCATTTCATTCCCGTAAATATCTTACTTTGAAGTGAGATTTGATTTTGCTATACTTACATATCGCTCCAGGTGAGTTTTTGGACGGATCCTTCTCATCCTTTCAGTAATTTTCAGAATTTTTTGTTTGCACGTTTTTCTCTTTCGTAATTAGCTATGTCAATTAGAATTTACTTCTAGGAAGATTTTCCATTTTCGTTTTGAAAAACCGATGATTTAGGTACCTACCTACCTTCTTATTTGAGACAGGGTTCGGCCATTTTTTTTAATAAATAGTTTTGTGCAAGATGTTAGCATTGACTGATAATCATTACAACGTATTTTTACCTTTTTTATGAGAAAATTAGGGGTGAGTACCAAATTGGTACTCAGCAAAAGGTACACTCCTGGGCCAGTGAGTACCAAAGTGGTACTCAGGGTTTTTGAGTCCCTGAGACCATGATTTCGTCAAAAGGTCGCCCGGTCCATCAAAATATCATTTTTCAGAGGTGTTTCTTCAAGAATTTTCAAAAAAAAATGTTTGGCCTGAGCGCAACCCTCGGCTTACGTAGCCATGGCAGTCAACGTGTTAATGAAATTGTACTTCCAGAAAACTGCGCGGGTTGCAGGTCGCTCTAAGTGAGTTTACTAGAAAGTTAGGTAGGTTAGTAAATATTATGAAAAGTTTGCTTGGTTTCTTGCAACTAAGTGAGGAAGTTCAATTTTCCAAGTAGATGTAAGCAATGGGTCATAGACAAAAAGCCATCTCTAATTTTTGAAGCACAAGCCTTGAAATCTACAGACCTTTAGTGAACCTGGAATGGGAAGAAATGAAAATCTGGTACACAATTTTACACTAGTAGGTATCCTGACAGCCTGGATTGGTAGCAATCAGCCATGATTGGGCTCCAGCCAAAAAATAACTAATTGTCCCGCACCCTCCTCAACTAAGTATATCAATTGTATTATATTTTATACTACGAGGGTTGGATTTAATTTCATGTTGCAAGCTCATATTTTCGTCAACAGTGTCGTTAATTTTTATTATAGCAGTTCGGCTCTATATATTAGAAAGTGGTTAACATACAAAATCATGTGTTCAGGAGGTAGGGTAACGAGACCAGTTACAGACATGCTTCAGACATCATCTTCAGGATAACTCAATTTTCCGACCCTTGTAATGTATTAATCGTTTTCCACCTATTTTTTTCTTTTTTTTTTTATGCAACAACATCTCCTCTAACGTTTGGCTGCTTCTGGGTCCTCTAAATCAGTTAATTCTATTATTAATCGCTCAATTATGAAAACAGGTTCGACCCCCCAGTAACAGACTCCGAAAAATCTGATGATCCTGAGTAACAGACAGGGTAAAAGGATAAGTAACAGACACAGACAAAATGTTTTTTTTTCTTCAAAATATGCAAAATTTAAAAAAAAAATGGGGAAAAAATGAAAATTTCTTGCTGGACCAGTAACAGACATGGGTGTCTGTTACTAGAAAACAAGGTTTCTGAGGATGAGTAACAGACAAAAGTTAAACTAGTATTGGAATTAATTGTACATAAAAAACGACATGAAAAACGAAAAGAGCATAGTTTGAACATCAATAAAACACCTTCAGCATACCCAGATGTCGAAATTCAACAATGGAAAATTATGGTTGAAAACACTCACCTCCTTAACAAAACCAGCTAGCTGCAGCACCAAAATCCAGCTGACCTCGTGGTGGCTATTCATAACCTCCCACCACTCCCTTCCAAATACCAACTGGCTTATGAAATTCACTCAGATGACGCTAGATGGTTACACCGTACTCATGGACTGTAGCAACATCATTTTACCCGCCTAAAATTCTTATTTTCCGAAAATAAAAGTTGTTACTGGACCCTTGTCTGTTACCGGTCTCGTTACCCTACTTACAAAATTATTTAGCTATAACAAATCTTTGCTATCTTCTGTAATTTATGGAAACACCTACGTTAATTGGTTTTACGTGCTGACTAGTTTTATACAGAACTGATTTTGTGAAATCGAAATATGTAGAGCTGTAACGTCGGATTAAGATTCTTTTCGCTCCGGAGAACGAGAAACCGACTCGACTGGAAAACCCCACTATAAAAATCTCCCAATAAAGAGGCGTAGGTGTGACCTAACGGCACGGGGGATTAAAGCAAACACGTTGGTAGAAGTGATGGAGGAGGGAGAGGGTACCAGGCAATCTTTCTGACGTCGACGATTAACAAACCAACGATGGAGACAATCTTTATTTATTTTGTTCAATAATGAACCTCTACAATCCACTAAGAAAACCTTTTAAACTGTGTATACCCTTGATTATACTCCTTGAACCCAAAGATGTTGAAGTATTACAATTTCGAAGGAATTTAAAATAGAAAGGAAGTTTTTTCTTCCAATTTAGATCAGTGGTTATTAACAGGAACGGAAAATCCTCCGGCGTGGGGGTTGGGTGGTTTAGAGGTACCGAGGGGTACCAAACTCATTTTGGGCTGCGATGAGTGCAGTTCTGTACATGTATTTGGGTAATTTCAAAATTTCAGTCACATTTGGGTATCGACTTTTCTAAAAAATTTGAAACTTGATCAGTCGTCTTGTTCCTAATCAATCACTGCGGTTCTCTCGGCATATTACCTAAGTGAGCACACATAATCTTGAACCGTATTGACTATACGCCATTTTGAAAGAAAAAAAAACATTCTTGTAGGGAGTGATGTATATACTACTATTTTTTCCCCTCTTGAGCCTCCAACCTCCATGGGAATCACAGCTCAAGTCTTTCAATTTAGGTGAGTGGAACGGCACGAACTAGGCTAATTTTAGCTATAGTAAATACTAAGGTTCCCTTGCCAAAATCTCACTTGCTACAAGCAGATCTCACTCCCTACGATTTAAGGGGCTATTGGCTGGATATTGTAGGGAGTGAGGTTATAGCCTTTCACCGCCTTTACAGGCCACAAATCAATTGAAACTGGTTGAACCAAAATCATCTCAAGTTTCAAGATCAAGTTTCACTTGCAACAGTCAGAATGTTTTTGGAGTAGGGTGGGAGTTAAAAAACCCACACTGCTGCCTCAAGGGATGGTTTTCCCGTTAGAACTGACTGGGAAGGTCTAGGCAAAATCCAACCACCAGCGTTAGGACCATCTAGAATAAAGGATGCCTACAACACAGAAGCAACTTCAAAAACACCGATTCCTGTCAGTAGGGGGCTACTTTTCAAAACATTGTAGGGAGTGAGGAAAAACCGTGTGACACTGAAATAATGGGCTGATAAGGCTACTTGATTTGATCCAATTTTTTTTCCTGAGGCGGATATCCATTGTAGATGGTATGTTCTTTCATAGTGTAAGTGGATATAACAGCCCCAATAAATATTTCCTGAGTATTGACGATGGAAGTTGTATACCTCTGGTTAGTGACAGCTGTAGGGAGTGAGAAATACGGACTTAAGTATTTTCTCCTGGATCCTGTAGGCACAACTTTTACATACTTTTCCATGGAACATGTACATCCTTCTTTATAGGTGACAATTTTAAAACGCTTACAAAACTGTATTTAGTTGAGATTTGACGGCAATACTGATCAGTGATGTACTGAGATGATATCCCTATTTCACTTCAGAAACTTTTTAATAACTCCTACAATCAAAAAGTGGTGGTCTTTCTTTGCCAATATCGGCGGGTACAATGGCACCCTCCCAAAAATGCTGCAATCTTAGAGGTGACTGCATGACATACATAATGCACTATGCTGTTTCTGCCTCTTCGCAAAAGAGCCGGCATTGTCCTCATCTCATGGTGGTATCCGTATATTTCTAGAATTGCTCATTTCGTCTTGGATCATATCCTAAGCCACGTCACGGAGACGTAGTTTCTTACCGAAGTACAGGAATGAGATCAGGCCCCCATCCCCGTGTACGAAGCATAGCAAAAAGACCCTTCTGGCAGAGGAGTTCCCGGTGGACATCTGAAGGAGCCGGGTGGGGATCCTGTGGCTCCGAGGATTCCGCAGGAGTCAGCTGTTCTCTCCGTTCAGTTTGTGCCAAGAAGTGCTAGGCGCCGCGCGAGTGCCGTCCGAGTTGTCTTGATCGCTATGGCCCTACCTCGCTAACACTGATGATCGCCCTCTCACCACTACTCCTCCTCCTTGTAAGTACTCAACTATGTTCGTAACACAGTAATTAGTAAACTGCTAGAAGAAACTGTAAACCAACAAAAAATATTAATACACCATTATTGTTCTCGCAAATCAAATCCATATTTTTAATATCGATAATAAACTGATTAGTCTATTCTGCTTCTATTTACTAATAAACTAAAAGTAGTTGTGACTGATAGAAAATTAAGGGACCAGAACAATGTACAACCAATTGTTTTGGTCCCTTAAGTTTCTGATTAAATAATAAACCTCAACGATATGATAAAGCAGAAATGCAAAATTTTTAGCATAAATGTGTACTAACAACGTCTTAAAAAGCACCATGGTCCCATTGGTACGTACCACCACTTAAAAACACCACCAAGAAACACAATTTTCATAAAAACAAGCGTTCAAGAATATTTACTTCATTTAAAGATGTAAAACAGTCAGGATAGTCCTTGATGACCATTCGCTGTATATAAAAGGACCTTGAAAATTGTACATTCGAAATTCATCCGTAATGGCATTTCGAAGAAACGGATGCTGCCTCATCTGTTAGTGACGAACTTAGTCCCATTTCGATTCCAGTGATTGATTCATTGATGATTGGAAGTAATTCACCTCATTTCAATTCTTCAGTGGCAATTTAAATTGATTGATTTTTAATTGAAATGTATTTGCCTATACAATGGTGCCCTTTAAATGCCAATAGTCTATTTCTGCTGGTTTGTTTATCGCTCAAAGTTTATGCGAGGCTGTTGGTGTAAATCAACAGGACGATTCGTCTTTGTGACTTCCTTTACTTAATAATTGCCATTCGTCGCTGAACGGCACGTGACTCAAATTGTAATCATATTCAAGAAATTGAAGATAAATATCTTATGGACAAACGTACTTCCATTTGTGTCAATGTGGTACGGTCAATGTGGTATAGACATCGTTTAACTTCTGCAGTTCGTTTTCCTCTATCGTATATTAACTATTCTAATCATTTGAATGGTTCATCCTCCATAATTTTCTGAAATTCGTTATCACCACATAATTGTAACTACATTATCATCTAAGCTGTAGACGTTTAGTTGATACAGGTAAACGTTTTTACCAAGACATGTTCCTCCGTCTAATGTATATTAAAAGATTGGGTTTGGCTGCGGGCTGCGAATGATCTTACGTCAAAAAACGCCTTCTTTGTTGTTCATTAAACAAGAACAAATCCCTCCCCCTGGCCCCTTGTTGCTAATGATCTGGTCACTAGTTAGGTGGTCTATACGGAAATATGCAATTCCTTCATACACACCTTCTATTCATTAAAAATCTGGTGTGCTGAACTAGTATTTTTAATACAATCTCAATTAAAATTTGACTGTACCGTGAATCTGAAAGGATTTCCAACAGCTTTCATTATTACATCAGAAAGTGGTTTCCAAGTTATTTATCAAAGATTTGCGGTTATTTTCCTTTGGTTAGCTTTTATGTTCTTCAATGGGGAACAATCCATTCATCACTATTGCTCTGACTATGTTTGAGTTGAAAGAAAAAATGACTGCTCAGTGCTAACCGATGCTATCCCTGAATGAGTCGCCCTCAAGTGGAGGATCTCAACACATAGCGTTATACACATAGAAGCCTGCATCTACATATTGGGGTCCTTCCTACGATTTTCTCTAACGAGTGGGTACCTATTATTGATGCAATGGCTTCAAATTTGGAGCTTTGGTCCTTCCCTAGCAACCGTCTAGTTTGCTCTGCACCCCCTACCTAGTGTGGCATCACTAGTATGTGACACTTGCGTGTAACACCCTAATAGAAGGTCTAAAGGCCCTAGGACAGTTCTGTTGGTGTTAAAATGTTTGTTTTCAAACTACTTACAAACACGTTTTCGCTCAAAAAACAAATCTTGATCAACTAAACGTGGTACTTTTGCTCCCTCAAATAAAAACGGAGTAAGATGGAACGTTGCCTATATTTCCACGAAAGTAAAGAGTTACACTGTTAAATCGATTTCGACGGTTAGGTCATCATCAGTAACAAACATGAACTTCTCATGAACTGTACATGTTTATTACTGATGATTAGTCGAAATCGATTTATATCTTACTGTCGGAAATATAGACAACGTTCCATCTTACTCCGTTTTTATTTGAAATGGGTTTCCACAACTTCGTCGCGAGTGACTTAGTCCGTACTTTTGCTCCCTTGTAGTTTTTAGTGAAATCTTATATATCTAGGGAATTGGATTGTATAAATAACTATCTATCCAAAAGCATGGCTTCTAAATATTAATTCAAAATTAGGGATTCAGTTTACTCATCAATTAATCGCGATGGCTGTCCAAATAACAAATCAGATCAGCAAAAATCTTGGTACATTTCCATGACGTCAAGAAATTATTATGTAAGATCGATCCTGATGATCAGGCTTTAAGGATTCTATCAGTTAGCCATCAGCATAGGAAAATAATAGGTAAATGAAGCGTTTCAAGTTATTTTATAATACAAATCAGGGAATGTCTTTAAGTTTCACACACACAATCTCTTTCATACTTATCGCTTGCTTAACACTTGAAATCAACTATTGCAGCACAGAATTGGAGGAAAGGATGTGCAATGAGATGGTTCAAGGCTCGGTCGAGGGCAACAGAACAGCGAAATATGAGTCATTCTACAAAATTGGTTCTCTAGTTTCCGGGTTTAGGAACAGAAAACGACTTTTAACCTCAGGGAAATAATTATTTTGAGGTCTACCGAAAACTTCCCACTTCCCACAATTTTCACGGCAGTGACGAATTATAGGGGATGAGAGGCGAGAAGAATCGAGGTGCAACTTAGAAACATGGTTTTACTCAAAATGTGATCCCATGATTTAATCAGAATCAGACTTATTATAGTCTTGGAGACACAGATGTACATGATAATGTCTTGATGTTGCGTTGTGTGTATTAAACGTGTATGATTTCTCTCTATGCCACAAGAAGATCGCGAACGGAAGGAAAGATCATCAAAACCAAGAAAAATCGTTGGTGCAAAAAAAAGAAAAAAAAATTGAAACTCTGCCTGAAATGCGCAAGCCAAGAAACATTTTCTTACTGACTCGCGGTTCATTTTTCATTCCAAAAAATTTAATTAGTATTGATATGTATTTATAAGGTGTAACTCATAGTGTCTCTTGAATAAAAACGTGAGTTTTAAAAGATTGGAGATTATTATTTGATGAGTGACACCAATTCGAAAGACCGATGAGGTTCATCAGTTTAATTATATTATCGTTTATTATTTTCCATAATGAACAATCGTAATCGACCAAGAATAACAAAATTTCAACTCCGTAAAAAGCCTTTAGAATATAGAACGAACTATAATGAAAGATAATGAAACTTGGACAAAAAATCACATTTGGGGTTAGTTGGGATGGAATTCTCGGCATCTATCCCATTCAATCCCAAAGAGTGTGAATTGAAGAGCTCGAATTTCAAAAATCTGAGCTAAAATATCACCATCATTTTTATGTTCGTTATGTAGACGTGATTGTAAAGGATCGAATGAGCCCACCCGGACTGCTTAACGTTCATCCGTTTGCTCTTCCTAAGTGCTAGAACTTTGGCAGGAAAAGTAACGGCAACACGAATTTGAAAAGTGAACATATTGGATTTAGTAAAAATCGTCTAGTATCATGTGAGATATTATCAACTGATATAATCGCTGTGGAATTTTGTTTCAGGTGTTTATTTGATATCAAGTTTTTCGACTCCTGTGTAAAAAACACATAAAAAAGAGCCCCATTTACTGTTCATCACGTTAGATCGATTAGGAAAGAAATAAGCCTTGAGAATCTTGAGCTAATCACTGATCTCCGTAACTTGAATTGACTTCTAAAAGTCGGAAGACAATTGGATGATTTTGTCTTAAATGTAACTGCGTGAACACCTACCAGGGAGTAGTCCCTTCACACAAAACGGAAGCTGATCTCAAAACTTATACCCCTGAGACCTGCACGCCAGACCATGGATCGTTCCAAATCGGTTACGTTGGAATGCCCTTAATTTACCTCAAGGAATCATGCTGCCCTTCAGAATTCAGATGAAAGTAAGGACGTAGTACGTCGATAGCTAAAAATCCACGAGTAGAGCAACTGAAATTCAGAGGTGAAGAAGGGAACAATAAAACACCTACTAACGCTTCACTTGCACCGCATTTATTTTGAAGAACATTTGAAAAACTCGAT
Source organism: Creontiades dilutus (assembly GCA_031894815.1). Taxonomy (NCBI): domain Eukaryota; kingdom Metazoa; phylum Arthropoda; class Insecta; order Hemiptera; family Miridae; genus Creontiades; species Creontiades dilutus. The sequence goes on from JAVIWC010004890.1 coordinate 680,670, forward strand.
TTTAAAAGGCTCTTTATACAAATTCCACAGCAATCGTAGGAGCTGAAGCAATCAGCACGTGATCAGCAATTGTTACTACGTCCAAATACGATCACATTTATATTCGTGATGCTGTTATTTTTTCTGTCAAATTTCAAGCCCTTAGGGACAGCGAACGGATAAACAAAAAGCAGTCCGAGTGAGCTCATTCGATTCTTTGAATCCTCTTCTACCAGTAATAAACATGAAACCAAGAATGTTTTCGATATTCAGATTTTTTAAATTTCAACCTTCGATTGCATCCTTTAGGATTGAATGAGATCAATGAGGAGAACTTAGTCTCAACTAGAACCAAAGATACAGACGGCGGACGGACGGATTGCTTTTCTTCTTCATTTTGGGATCTTACACATTTCGCTGCTCAAAACGCTAATTTCGGGAGAGAATTACACATTTTTTCTTGGTCGATTACAAAGGTTCATTATTGAAAATAATATACCAAAAAAAAATCAGTTCAGATATCGCATTTATCAGGAATCCTAGAGTATGTAATAATCGGATGATTATTATTGCGATCTGTGCAATAAATATCAGTAAATTACGACAAATAAGTTACAAATTCTGATTGTTTGGTAAGATCAGCGTTTTTTGGGCACCTATGCAATCATACGTAAATGCTCATTTTCCATTAACAAAGTTCATTGATAGGTAGTCTTATCTTGATTGCGATCTTATTAATCGAATCAACAAGAAAAGCTGTAGTGACCTTGCGAGGCGGTTCAAGTGTAGCTGCTCTGTGTTGCGAGATCTTGACCTCCTACTCTTGTAGTTGGGCACGGATTTTAATCTAGATGATAATGCCTTAAACATTACATTACGCGGATGGTGTTCGCGTTTGAGACAACATTAAGTTCACATTTTAATTGATAATTCGCAAAGCATCCAATCAATAGCTTGATATACAAACTAAATAACTTCTTGTGGCACAGACAGGCTGATTGAACGATAGGCCGACCCAGGAAGGTCTAAGACGCCAACCTGCACTTGGAAATTTTGGATTTTGGTACGATACGATTTGGCAATCTACAAAAAATTATTACAAGGTTCCGCAATGCTACCTCGGTTTACTCAAAGGCAAAATGGTTTTTTTCCCTTCAAATTATCATGATACGACTAGGAAATTCTTCGAGCTGTTGTAATATCGTGACATAAGACCTGCAATGAATTTGGGAAATAGAGCTGAGGATAGTTTTGGGGAAACCATTGATTGAAAAATCATCATAATAGGCACAAAAACATGGAAAGATGGTGATTTTTGCCAACAATTCTTATTTGGATGGTGTTAAACTGATGATGTGGTGTAGAAATTCAACAGCCTTGTAACCATGCAAGAATTATAAAAAAGTTTGCTCTCCGAAACTCTGATTTGCATCGGCTTTCACCGCTGCAGAGCTTGCTGATCAATTTTGATTATGCAACTGACTGAATGTCTGTCCCAATTCCTTGTTAGGCCCAAAACTGTACTAATACACCATGAACTGTATAAAGTTCGATCGCGAAGAAATTTTCAGAAACCTTGCGTTTTAGCTCCTAGAGAACCCTATGTTAATTTCATTGCTGCCAGATGAATGGGTAAATGTGAATTTACTTTTACTTTGGTGGTGATGAAGTGCAGTTTCAGGGCAGAGAACCAATATATCTATTGGTTGGATAATAATTTTTTCCCATGTTCATAACTAAATGCTAATGAACCAATTTTAATTAAATCAATGGTCAGTTCAACGAAGAATCAAACAAAATTATTGTTGCAGTTAAGTATAATTGTTGGTAAAAGTTCTTTGTTTTCAGCATTTTATGATTTGTTTGACTATGATGTCTCCTTAGTCGTGAAACATGAGAGGATCTTAAAGTCGTATAAGATTCTCACCATATGTTATGGTCCAATATACGTATGGTGTTGAAGGAGGCTTATTGTATCAGATTGATTTTGCGAGGAGGTACGTAAATAATTTATCATCAGTAAGTACTGTTGCTAGATGAAACATCCAAGCAACAACAATGTATATAATTTTTAATGTTTGTGTTACCGGAAACAACCGTTGTGAGTCTCTTTGAACATTGGATTGAACTGGGATTTGCACTTTTGTTGAGCTCACAAGTTACATTTAGGTGGAATCAAACCTTTGGCATATCAATGAGGGCGTAAAAAGCATTATTTGCTTTGTGCTTTTCCACCAAATAATCTAGACGAATGTGTCTGAACAGAATTAGGAGTATGGCACAGAGCGCTTCCAACGACCAGCAGCCCTGTGATGAAATGATCAGAGGAATGTAGGTGAACGTGTAGTTGGAGCACAAATTTTGACTGTAATGTGAAAAAACATCTTGCGAATTAGTTCTCATTTAGTTCAAAGAATCGTTGTTTCTCTTTAGACAACCCTTTATCAGAATCGTTGCAAGAAAATAAACCTCGGGGACAACAGACTCACTGAGAAAATATTCACTGTCTGAAGATAGGTAGACGGATAGGAAGTTGCAGTCACGAAGGGGGCGGGCTGCAGACGTTAAAATGTCAAGTATGCTCTTCGGCATTTTGTTGCAAGTTTCCTGCGGGGGCGCAACTTATCCCATCATCGCTTTAAAAGCGTGAACGAAGGTGAAGTAATAGGATGATTGTTTGTAATGCCGATTCTACTATTGCCTGTCCGAAATAGAACATCACTGGTTACAAAAATATGCAATCATAATTTAATTGGGAGTTTCATGTTGAAGAGTAATCCTCCGCAACCTTTTTCATATCGAAATTCAGTATCACAACGTCAATATTATTCCAGTCGCATAATCTGGAGGTGCTCATCAATAATTTAAGTCATTATTCATTGCGGTTGATTGGATATTTACTGGAAACAACTTGGATTATTACGACCTTTCTACGGTAATTCAAAGTTTGTAGTAGGGTAACCTGTTGTACCCAGGGCCACTTTTTCTTCAAATCGTAATTTTAGAATCAAAATACTCTTATTTCGTGCTAGTTTCAAATTTTATCGTTGAAGCAACTCTTTAGTAACAATTCCCGTTTCCTTAATTATTTATTAAGTGATTGTTTTTTGTACAACAGCTTGGGAAAGTGGCCCTCCGTTGTACTCAGGGCCGGAGGGTGTTGAACCCAGGGCCACCATAGTTCATCACTAACTTTAGAAGGAAATACGCCAATAACTTGAATAGCCGCTTTATTTATACCTTAAAATAAAATATTTAATATCAAATTTATTTTTATACAAGATCTGACACTCCTTAAAATCACTTTGCTGGTCCTACATCGGAATCACATACTTAAAACACAGACTGACTTAAGGTCGAATAGATTTTGATTAGGTATAGTTCCAAAATCATATTAATCACAGCTTAGAATATGCAAAATCATACGTATATCAAATCATATAAGTTGAAATTATGGGAAATTCTGAAATTAATGTTCTATGTAACTAGTTCAATATCACATAAAAACACAGCTTGACTTGGGACGACAACACTAGGACAAGAAAGAAATTTTAGAGAGCTAAAAAGTTCGGTTGTAACGTTAACCAGAGAGACTATATCGTAGCTAATATAATATAGCTTCATATGGCTTATAATTTTCAATAATGAACCTTTTTAGTCAGCCAGAACATAGCGATAAATTGTGAACCTTTCTTGAAATGTAGGCTAAAAAAACGTGGAAATGCGCCTATAGTAGGGAGGAGTGAAAATCAAAATACAAATATACTAACTTGATGGAATCTGAGATTTGTCAACAAGGTCTATCGAAGTAACGTAAATCAAATTACATTTAGACCTTGGAAAACTTCATTTGGCCCCTCCTTAGAAAAACTGGATCTGGTAGAACATTAGAAATGTGCTCGTTCTTAATTTGATAAAAATCTTCCTGTTGAAGCCAAATGAAAAAAAACCTTTATTTTTTTCTAGTAAACTTTACGGTTGATTGATCAGAGGGCGGTGGTTGTTTTTATACACACAGAACCGCGTGGCATCTGAAAAAGATTGATTTACTTCTAGTAATAACAAAATTGATCATGTTGGTTCAATTTTATACTCCTAATCTTATTTATACAATATTGTTTCAGACATTGTACCCGGGGCCGGCACCTGTTGTTGTACCAAGGGCTGGCCCTGGGTTCAAAGAAGTACCCAACACAATATTAGAAAATTAAAATGTAGCATATCTCCTATAACTCTTGATTAAATCCTGGAAAATGATTCAGAATTTATTAAAGAGATGTTAAACATAGAGTAGTACCACAGAAACATGAATATTTTGACTAACGTTGTTCACGTCCAGCTCAAAAACACTTGCACTTTTTAAAGCGGAGTTCGAAAACACCTCACAAAAACTTTAAATAGCTCTCACATGGGTTTATCACTTTTATAATGCACACTTGATATGGAATTTTTACATGTGCCTGGAAAAGGCTATGCAGCATGATAAATAAATGACTGTTATGATTTTTTCTTCTGCTTCAACTTTTGATCGGCCCTGGGTACAACTGTTTACCCTACTTTATGTCAACGTACTTTAGTCATCGAGGGAGATCGAAATTGGGAGATAGCTTCCTATAAATCGTTGTAATTACCAATTGAACCATCAATAAGTAAATAATGTAATAAACACTTGATAGAGGTCTAAAATCATAAAAATACTAATTTTTCTTTTGAACCAAGATTTGCATAAAGCGGATTAGAAAATCCAAGGTTAGACGAGTGCATTGGCGTTCTGTTGAATATGATGAACTAATATTTTGTTGAAACGAAGTAGATGCAGGTGCATAACTCATCCCCTTCCCTCGCGTTAAAGTCCTAATGATGTATTAGAAGGCAACATCACCTGCAGCGGCCTGAGCACTGTTCCCAACAAGTGAATGATGTGCGTGAAATAACCTCATCAGAATCAGTGAACGTGCTAGCACCTCCGGCTATCGATTAGAAGCGAATAATGAAGAGTAGTGTTTTTGTTTGAATGGGGTTTTAGCCTTGCTGAATGGATGCCTGTGATAATGCATGAGGAGAAGTGATAGCCTGGCTGGTGGTCAGATGTTTAGAAAGGCGACCTTCCTTCCTTAAAGCGGCATGAATGCTAGGGCGCTGTTGCACCATTGTCAACCGTACAAAGCGACGGGGACGCGGAGGAGTTGTAGAGTTTAGTTATCACACCATTTACCAAAATCACAATAAACAAGGATAAAACCAATTGGGTGCGAAAAGTCAGCTTCTTCCAGTTTTCGCATAATCAATGCATTGCTCAATTGTATTACGGCATCATCCATTGTAAATGAAGCACTGATAGCAGAAAATTTTGTTTTCTGCTATATTACGCATGTATTGCGGAAGGGTGGGTATGGTCTCTCCCATGAGTCGTATGACTGATGGTATGTGCAAGCTTGAAATCGTTTACGCTGTTAGGAGAATAGGGCATTTCATACGGATTTCATTGCTCACGTGTTAAAAATTGGAGCAAGAGAGTACTGGCGTAATTTCGCTTATTGCGAAAGCGCAGTGATCATAAATCCAATGCAGTTTGAATTTTCCGTGAACTACCAACGACCATACGGTAATGATTCCTGCAACTATTAAGAAATTCAGGAAAGATATTCAGGCTGGTTTATGCACCCCAAGTGGCATCTTTCATCCATCAGGAGCTTAACGAAAGTCAGAGATTTGAATTGGTGCCTTTGGCTTATGACGTCTTATATGGGATGTTTATGTATTGATTCTCTAAATCCCCGGGCTACCGTCCTAGGAAATTTGTTAAAAATTAAATAGATCGAGTAAAATGTTCTTAAGAACGGAAGTAGGTTATATTTATTTCAGAGAGGTAAGGTTGGATATGATTCAACCATGTTTTATGTTGAGCCAAATATTATTTGACTCTTCCGTCATTTTATTCCAATTCACCACTTCATTCATTTATTCTACTCATACAAAATGTTTCTAATAGTGGAAGGCGGGAGTTTGCATCTCCCTGACTGGTTCAAATTAATGAAATGAATAAGTTTGTAGCATTTCAAGTATTGAATGGTTTTTTTAAATTTTGGACGATGTTTCGCCCTTCATTTGGTACTTCGACATGCCAGATATAAAAAGACATGTTTGTTGAAACATGCCGTGTAAAACTGAGCATCCACTTGAGTGTCCATTCATACCTGGCATGACTAGGTCGCCGGAAACTAAGAACCATTCAAGACTTGAACGGGTACTTATTTATTCCAATTTCTACAAAGTTTTGATAATTTATTTAAGCTAAAGCGCAATGAACCCTTACATTAACAGAAGAGAACTACAAAAACAACTGATCAATCCAAATAGGTATTTTGGTTGAGAACAGATTTTTCGTGCTCTATGCATATCTCCTGAAATTCAATAATCGCTCAATCACTTGTGAAACACACACACTCCAAAGCTTAGTAGAAATTCAAATTTTATTGAACCTATATACCCCCCCCCCCCCACAATAAAAACATCTATAATTTATCAAGTCCTTTAGCACTCGTATTGCGTTAAAACTTCCCCAAATCCAAATCAAAACGATGTAGCCAAAGGTAGACTGATGTGGAGGAGGCACACAAATATCATCAACTGATCAATCCAAATAGGTGTTTTGGTTGAGACCGATTTCTATGCATATCTCCTGAAATTCAATAATCGCTCTATCACCTGTAAAACACGCACACTCCAAAGCTTAGTAGAAATTCAAATCATGAATGCAACTCAAATGAATAAAATTGAATAATAAACCCCACTGAAAGAATTTGCAGTGTGCGTGTTTCACAGGTGATAGAGCGATTATTGAATTTCAGGAGGCACACAAATATGATCAACTGATCAATCCAAATAGGTATTTTGGTTGAGAACAGATTTACGTGCTCTATGCATATCTCCTGAAATTCAATAATCGCTCTATCACCGCTGTGAAACACGCACACTCTGAAGCTTAGTACAGATTCAAATCATGAACGCAAGCCAATTGAATGATAAACCCCAGAGAAAGAATACTTACTTACCCCACTAATAATATTGAATAATATTTACCTATATATCGTCAGCGTTTTATGCATATCAGAATGCTTCAACCCGTGTATCGGCTATAAACTACAAGTATCAACATCGGCTATCACTCCAGTTTCCACATTCACTACAACTCGACGCTTTCGGCATCACTAGGTTACAAACAAACAATAATAAACCATAAAACGCAAATGTTGGCACCATAAATCGGGCCATACATCGGGAATGTTTTGACCTACGGACGTGGGGAGGGTCTCATTCGATTCCTAATGGCATGTTCTTCAAATAGGTAAATATTTAGGCCGATTTGACTTGTTTTGAGGTTTTTAGGGATTTTACAAAACTTTTACAGCCCTTAAAGGGCACTTCAAATTGAGTGAGAGAGCTGGCTCAAGAATTGGGGCGTCGTCGGACCAAGATGGATTTTTCCTGAAAATTTCAGATCTTTTGCTCCAGCCGTTTGTGAGAAATCGTGCGTAAGGCGGACGGACGGAAAAATTGTTATTGCAGATTCGGATTCTACACCCTTTGAAACGTGAACCATGAAATTTTCAGGGGGGGTTAGAATTTTTTTTCCTGAGCGATTACAATGGTTTATTATTGAATAATAAACCAAAATTAGCTAGTGCAATACTTTCTGCATTATGTAAACCTAGTGAATGTTCATACTCTGCGATAAGGAACGGAGAAGAAGGCTGGTTCTCACGGTCGACGAAATGAACGGTATGGTACACTCTATCAACCTTTGTGTGTGGTGATACAGTGATAGAGGTCCACCTGTTTTCCATAGTCAGTTCAAGGCTCGCATAACACTCTCGCCGGCGGGATTGACAGACTTCGCGGAACATAGCGTCCGAACTCATGCCAGCGGTCCATCCAAGATCCCACGGTCCAGCTCAGTGTCGGATGATGCTGCTTATTCTGCGCGAGCGATTTCTGGCTTGAAGCCGTGGGAAGATGCTCTTATCAGCCGAGAAACCGCCCTGGGTTACGATGCAAATGCAGAGGTGCGACTTTTTATTCGTATTGTAACCAACTGATTGTGAGGTGCAGTACAACACCGCTGGAAGGCTGCTTATTTAAATACCCGATGTTAATGTTGTGCCTGTTTATATTTACCGTTATCGATTGTCAGATCTTAAACCTTAACCAGATCTTTTGATTTAGACAAAATCAAAAATAAGTTTCATATGAATATATGCAACTCTTGTACATGGTTTTACCTTCAGATTCAATGTGAAAATATTTGACGTTGGCTTTGCTAAATCCGATCTCTAGATACGAGCAGAAACAGCTAAGGACTCTTCCCTCAAACTGTTTGGCTCCTATAACTACTAGTAAATGGAGTTGGAACCGTCATCACCAATCCAGTGCAACGGAATACATGGAAAATCGCTGCAAGTTCTTTCACTGGGGTTATTATTCAATTGGCTTGCGTTCATGATTTGTATTTCTACTAAGCTTTGGAGTGTCCGTGTTTCACAGGTGATAGAGCGATTATTGAATTTCAGGAGATATGCATGGAGCACGTAAATCTCTTCTCAACCAAAATACCTATTTGGATTGATCAGTTGATCATTTTTGTGTGCCTCCTGAAATTCAATAATCGCTCTATCACTTGTGAAACACGGATACTCCAATGCTTAGCAGAAATTCAAATCATGAACGCAAGCAAATTGAATAATAAACCCTAGCGAAAAAATTTGCATGCATATCAGAATGTTTCAACCCGTGTATCGGCTACAAAGCCTTTTAGGAGTTCACTCCAGTATCCACATTACTATGATACATCACTACATCAATACGTCACTAGGTTACTGATATCAAAACAAAAACAATAATAAACCAAAATAACGGGAATGTTGGCACCATAAATCGGACCATACATCGGGAACGGTTTGACTTACGGAGCTGGGGAGGAGCTCATTCGATTCCTCGTGGAGTGTTCTTCAAAAAGAGTACACATTTAGGCCGCCTTGACTTTTTTCGAGGTTTTTAGGGATTTTACAAAACTTCAAGAATTGGGGCGTTGTCGGACCAACATGGATTTTTCCTGACAATTTCAGATCTTTTGCTCCAGCCGTTTGGGAGAAATCTTGCGTACGGCGGACGGACGGAAAAATTTTTATTGCAGATTCGGATTCTACACCCTTTTAAACGTAAACCATGAAATTTTCAGGAGGGGTTAGAATTTTTTTTTTTTTTCAAGAGCGATTACAATGGTTTATTATTGAATAATAAACCAAAATCAACTCACCGAACCATGGATTGGTAGCAAGTGTGAAGTCTTAGAAAATCGACAAATTTCTTGAGTCACACTGTGTAACCTTTTTCGCCTAAATGTGTCTCCTTAGAGTGTTAAACGTAAAACTACCTTGTCTAACAATTTAATACTAGGAGATAAGGCGTTGATTAACAACCAGGTGCGCGACAGTGTGGCAATTAGCTATACAAAGTTCTGTTGACGATCTCCAAATGGACCTGTCGCTGACATCTACCGCGGCCTCTACAACCTATACCTACGTTTCAAGTTCAAGCCCAAACAACCTTGATCCGTTGAATTCCTCCACGTAACTCCCGCGAGTTTCCACCGTCTCGCTTTGTGCACTCGACGTCTCTTCTCCCGGCCTTTTCTTATTTTTCTCTCCTTTTCTTCTCATCGTTTGTTTTGCTCTTCCCCGCCCGCCCGAACGAATCCGATCGTAACCAATCTACATTCCGACTGGTAAAGTGGGATTCGAGAAAGGATTCTTGACCTGTATCAGGTGAAGCTTCGACATGATTTATCTCTGCTGCTAATTGGGCTGAATGACGGCCTGCCATTTTACGTATCGAATCCCAAGATGATTTATGAATAATGATTGTTTCTAAAGTCATGGTTACAAATGTTATCATTTCAGGAGAAGACAGCTAGACTATGACAATTAAGTTGATAGTAAAACTATCGTTACTCCCTACATTACAGTTTAATGGAAATTTAATATTTTCTCCTCTGTAGCACCAAGTTTGATCGGTGGATATGGTATTTAAAATATTAATGTACCAACTACATCAAACGCCAAAAAAGCAAGCAACTGAAATGCGTATAACAGCTCACCTCTATATGTCATGAAGTCCGTATACACGGGGTTACATTAACGTTGTTGAAAAACGGGATTTAGATAGATCTAATTATTATGATTTTTTATTTGACATTACTCTTTGAGTGAGAGTTTGGAGTTTGGTAAATGGTTTAGTGATTTTGGCTTGCTTCACAAATACTTCTTAAAAATGAATTGAGTATATTCAACTTAGGGTTAACATTAAGAACAATTTCCATATTTCTGTGGCAATATATTTATAAAAAGCCTCTTTTACTCCGTTTTAACACCACACCAAGAAGGAAGGATAAGAAAAATGTGAAGGCCACTGGACTCCTCAGAAAACACTAGTTTCCCTGCAAAAAACCATTAATTCTGACATTCAAATCACGATTACTTGTGAGAGTTGATAGTTTAGCTACCTGAGATTCTGCGAGAATATTTTCCGTTTTGCGACAGTTCGCTAATGAGGTACTTTACTGTAGTTTTTGCTTTGAAAATTTCATGAAACTTGGAAAATCTTCAAATCCAGGTATGTCCTTTCGAACGAAACAATTCGGCTTCTTTACCGTAAGGGAATGTTACATGGATATTTGTGTTCTTTGTATTACGGGTTCGATTCTTTGGAACGAAACTATGACCATTTGTCTGAATTATAAACTCATAACTTTGATAAAATGCCAAAATTAATTTATCTACATCTGAAGCAAAGCTGTTTTTCAAAAGAACTTCAACCGATAAAAGTTTTTTTTTTAACTTTATTAGCCTTTTTGTGTTTAGCACTATTTAGTATAATAAATATACAGTATAGGATGTTTGACATGATTCATGTGGTATAACAATTATAGTAACAAGAGGAATCGATACAGTAATCGAAACCTAAGTGCCGATTACGAGAACAACCGGTTGTTCTGACTTAGCTCTTAACTTAATATTATCAAAAAGTGCAAACGAAAAAAATGAGCTCGAGTTTCTAAGAAATCATGCCCCCACTTCATGCGTTGCAGACTAATTAAAACATTGATTGCCCAATGGGGACCCACTCCATTAATACCCAGGTAAAGATATGAGTCTTGATTGTACACATTTTGGTAGCGAGCTCTGATGAAGGGGAGTCATAATTAGAAAATTGGCCAGAGGCAGCGATATCCGATTCTGCAACAACGGCGATGCCCAAGGCCCACGACAACCATCCGTGAACGTCCAGACTCGTCTGACCTGATCCTCGGCAGAGCGTCCACGATTCTTTCAAACGAGCAAATCGTTTGGAACGCTCCCAACAATATTCCGTACTCAATCAATTATTTATTCACTCCTTAGTGAAGGCTATGTAAGTTAACAATGCGTTTCATTTTTTGCTTTCGAAACCATCGAGTACACTTTTTAAACTGTTCCTCGAAATGAGTGTACGAAGAATGAAAATTTCCGCGTACTATAATGACCCTCAGTATCTTTTTTTTCAAAAATTGACAGAGTATATTTCGTTGTTTCAATTTTTGAAAGTTTTGAGATTGAAGAAGGGTCCTAACTAGATTTAGATAACTACGGTGATCACAAATTGCCTGCTGGTTGTTTTGAAGGTAAAGTAGGTCACTTTTGCGTATTTCTGTTCTAACTGCCAATTTTAACTTTTTGCTCCGGTAATATTGATGTTGTGTGCAATGTGTTGATGTTGATATTCCCTGAAAATATCGTCTGAATCGGAGAAAACTGTGGCAATTAAGCTTGTTTCAAAGATTTGCGGAAAGACAAATTAAGTGATCAACAGAACTAAGTTTTAATAACAAAGAATTTGTTAATAACTGATTTTGCATATTTGAAAATTTGAAGGATGTCGGATAACGTGTTTGACATACCCATTTCAACGGAATCTTTTCGAATCCTAATGTGACGATAAACTGGTAAATAAAGGAAGGAATGATGGTCTCCAATGCTTATTGAACACTAAAACGTGTTCATAATAAAATGGATAACTAGCAATTGTCCAACGGCACCATCAAGACAGAGGTTGGTACACTCAAAATTATGGTCCTAAATACACATGCCGTTGTATAGGTCAGTGCCCACTCTGATGAACAATGCAAATTTTCCCTGAATAGAAAGAGAATGAAAGGAAAAATTGCAGTTGTGAATTTGTCTTGTGGTTGTGTTGAGGCTAAAATACATTTTAAACCATGATCCTCTTTGAATGATCTTGTTCGTGAGTACAGTTTCGTAGATCATGAGATTTTGGAGATTCCTTTTGATTCTCGGAAACTTATCTGCCTCCCTATTCACAGTTATGTGACCGATGTGTAATAGGTGCACTGAATCTTTACAAGTTGTTGCAAATTAATGTTGACTACGCTATTAAATTAATAAGAAGTTGTTAGACTATTTGCTGAGAGTCAAGGAAAAAAATCAAGTTTTCTAAAAAGTAAACTCTCACCTTCGGCAAAGCTTATCAACTTAATCATAGCGGCCCCAGTGTCACATTGTAATTATCGGAACCATTAGCTTTTTGATTTACGAGGGAACCGAGAGAGGTAAGCTCCCTAAAAGTAGCGGAGGACTTGAATAGCTACCAACGGCTCGGCCAAGCTTAGTCTCTCGGTATAACTTTAATTTTCAATTTTTCGGATAAAATCATTTTTATCAAGTGTGGTACAGTTAGTGTTGGAACAGGAAGTTACATGTTCCTATGCCGATTGCTTGTCCAGTTATCGTTAACGCTAGATTTAGAGGGATGAGTCGCAAAAATCATACGCAGTCGAATTTAGCAAAACTCGCAATTAAAAACAATACCGCAATACTACATTTATTAATACAGATGCTTCGGACTCATACTATATTATCACCCTTCTTTATTACATTCGTACCAGTGGATCCTCAATCAGTACCACTTAGCAAATGTAAGTATCTGTAACTGCTGATTTGTTACCGGTTTTTGTATGATCACACTCACAAACAGCAATAAATACTTTTAACCATTAGATCAAATTCTTGATTGAACAAACAGCAAGAAAATCGGATGAGAATTTTTGTAGGTATGAGCACGTCTTGAATGAATATGTCGTTACGCTTTCCATCTCCATTACCAAGATCGAGTTCAAAATTCCTTTTGGATCACGGCCTCAGAGAGGTTCGGGCTGGGAAAGAAGTACAAAACAATGAAAATACTGAAGCTATAATGAATTAACCCGCCTTCCATTAAGCCCCGCCCATAATTACATTTTAAAGTTCTGAAATAAAATTTAAAGTTCTTCAAAAATCGAAAGTATAAGCCTATGATCATCGCTGGATGAGGATGCTGGATGATGAACGGATTGTCTATCAGGAGGGCTTCCTAAAAATGATTTTTTGAGAGAATAACCTCCCTCTTCTTCCCCGTTTATAAGGATCATCATTTGGCTAGTGACTCGATCGTTGTTTTGCGATCTTCTGCATGCAGGTTGCTGATCTACAAGTTCAGATAATTCGGAGGAAACATGCGACCTCTGTCGGTAAGGCCAGTAAAATGATCACAGTTTTGAGTGGTCTCAAAGGCTACATCAGTCCTACCCAAAATTGAAACATCCACAAAAGAGACGTGTTTCTCGTTGAGACGTTAATTTCTCAGTTCAAATTGTATTGTCCTGAAGTTGGATTCGACTCTTGTGATACAGGACTCCCTTTTCTGTTTCTTGAAACCACTACCCTTGAGCTTAAACCTGACGCTTTCTTATTTCATGGTTGTCCTTAGGGTGTTACACGCTTCCCCCCTTAGCCCTTAAAGGGGCGACTAGATCTTTCCATCTCCTCCTAGTTGTTCGTAAGTACAGTTTCCTAGGCAGGCATGAACTAAACTAATTATTTCTAGCATTTAAAGCTATTTTGCCGTCTACAGATTTTCATTCCGTGAAACTACAGTTGTTATTGATCCTCTTCCCAACTATGTGCCATGTGATTTTTAGTTAGGAGCAGTTTGTTCGTGGCCATGTTCTGAAAGAGCATGTGAACTATATTGTTCTGCTTCACACAACCTGATCGCTTTTTGCTCTTCGATTTCGTTGAACGATCCATCCTTGCAATTAGAGCCCTCCTGTTATGTGAAACGAGGGTAGAAAATGGGGCGTGAGAGACTGTAATTGCCTAAAATATTGCCGGGCCGGACGAAAAGGGCGATTGATTATGAATTGTAATTTCAAAAGTGGATGCCATCAGCTCGTTCTGGCGTATTACAAATTAATTGCTTAATAGCCATACTTACTGATGAAAATCCCAAAGGCATTCCATCTTTTTATATCTTCATCAACGGTAACAATTTTTAATGTTTTTATTTTTAAAGGTAGGTTTGAGAGCACGAAAAATCATTTTCGATATATTATAAAACAACATTTCAACAAAATTATAGGGTATGTATATCCTTTATTCAGTGTATTCTAGTGTGTTTTAAAACCTTGAAACCCTCATTGAACTCTATTCTATCATTTACTCTTTATCATTCTATTATTTTTCCTCTTGTCTGGACTGTTAATAACGTGGTAAAATTGAAGGTTATATAAAAAAATGAACTAGTTTTCCATGAAAACACTTGAGATCCTTTGATGTGAGATCGATGTTGGGTAAATTATTATTTATTGTTGGGTACTATTTTGTCTAATGTTATCATTTTATCCGAAGAAATATAGTGGGTGGAATTGGCAATTTTTCAATAATGTATTCGCTGTTCAAAGTTATCAATTAAAATAAAACCGATTTTCTATTGAAGAAAATTAAATTTCATAACTTCATTAACCAAAGCCGCTGCCCGTCAATTTTCCTAACAACATGGTGGGGTATGGAATTATTTACTGAACCTCATGTAAGAGGATAAAGTATCTCAAAGGCAAAGGTTAATACCATAGTACAACCACAATAACCACGTGCTAAAAGATGTGCATTCACATAACCTAGGATTATGATGGCAATTTTTCTTTATGAAGCCAATAAAATGAAAATCTAATCCTTCGATACGAATTACTGTAATCTCAGTCGACCCTAATTCATTTTCAAATACCAAGTCGAGGTGTCCGTGACCTCCGGACAATAAGTAGGAACCCAATGAGCTAAGAACTCCAACCCAAGAAGTCAGATTATGTTTATGGCCCCCTAAGAAAGCTGGACTGAAATCTCCACTGCTGCAATGGCAAAGCAAACTTTATTACAACCACGTCCTTAACCGTATCGCTTACACAAAAGGTCAATAGTTCTTGTAGGTTTTACAATTTTGAATGGATTATCATAAACCAGCCCATCTATTTTACCTATCGGTCAGAAGATATCGGCTGTAGATTACTCGAATAATAGTTTGTAAAATGATTCATATGCAGCTTATCAAACGATTACGATCGATACTAAAGTATCACTAGCATGTACTAGAAAACGGTTTCATTGCTCTTGACCTGTTTCGCCATGAGAACAGACACAAAATCCATTTCAAGTCAAGTAAAAGCTGTTCGTCCCAGATCTGATCTTCATTTTCGGTTTTAGCAGTAAATGGGAGAACGAAAAAAATCTCCAAGTGTGGATCTAATTACATTATCTGACCCCCCTCATTCAATCAATACCTAAAAGGGTTTGGCTTGTCACATCGGTTTGAGTTACAGAACAATACACGAATCAAGGTTGTCTCATATAATCTATCTACCTGCTTGGAATTTACAAATGTATCTATGGATTGCTCAATAAAACCCATTGTATGGTTCTGGATTGGCATTTAGAACTCAATATAAAGAACGTATACCGTTCAGTACTACGATTTGGAATTGGAAATCTGGAATGAATGGAGTCCATGCCCAATATAGTATGTGCCCTCCACATTCTCATTTTTCCTCACGGGTCAAAGTAGCAATATATGCATGTAAACATATTGATTAAACAGAAGACAAATAAGTAACCTCTTTTGTTGTAGTTTGGTATTAAGCCTCCACTGCCATCATCACTGCTAGTCACACAACTACCCCAAAAATTGCAAATTCTTTCACACACAACTACCCCAGGCATCACCGCCGCTAGACACACAACTACCCCATAAACTGCAAATTCTTTCACTGGGGTTTATTTATCAATTGGCTTGCGTTCATGATTTAAATTTCTACTTAGCTTTGGAGTGTGCGTGTTTCACAGGTGATAGAGCGATTATTGAATTTCAGGAGATATGCATAGAGCACGTAAATCTGTTCTCAACCACAATACCTATTTGGATTGTTCAGTTGATCATATTTGTGTGCCTCCTGAAATTCAATAATCACTCCATCACCTGTGAAACATGCACACTCCAAAGCTTAGTAGAAATTCAAATCATGAACGCAATCCAATTGAATAATAAACCCCAGTGAAAGAATTTGCCGCGTTTCATGCATAACAGAATTCTTCAACCCGTGTATCGGCCACAAAGCCTTTTAGGAGTTCACTCCAGTATCCATATTACTACATCACTACATAACTACATCACTAGGTTACTGATATCAAAACAAAAACAATAATGAACCAAAATAACACAAATGTTGGCACCATAAATCGGGCCATACATCGGGAATGGTTTGAGCTACGGACCTGGGGAGGTGCTCATTCGATTCCTCGTTCTTTAAGAAGAGTCCACATTTAGGCCACCTTGACTTTTTTTTTGAGGTTTTTACAAAACTTTGAGAACCCTTAAAGGGCACTCTAAATTAAGTGAGAGAGCTGGCTCGAGAATTGGGGCGTCGCCAGACCAACATGGATTTTTCCTGAAAATTTCAGATTTTTTGCTCCAGCCGTTTGTGAGAAATCGTGCGTAGGGCGGACGGACGGAAAATTTTTTATTGCAGACTCGGATTCTACACCCTTTGAAACGAAAACCATGAAATTTTCAGGGGGGTTGGAATTTTTTTTCAAGAGCGATTACAATGGTTTATTATTGAAAAATAAACCAAAATACAGAATAAGACGTGTCGACAATTCTTACAAACTTTGTCCACCTGAATAACTCCCACTTGATTAAACTTTACATTAGCAAGAAGAAAATGCATATAGCGATTAACCCCGCACTATTCTTTAAGTGAGTGAAAATTTCGTCACGGGGGTTTCGTGACATAATTTCGAGTCAGGGCTTTTGAATCGGCGTAATGAACACAATGACATCATTAATATCAGATAGTAGGTAGTATCGTGTGTACTAGGACGAGAACTTCATGGCAATAAGCACTTCCTGTCATACATGTTTGCCGATGTCACATCACGACCCTAACCGCACACCAAAGCATCGTATTCAATTTCATTCAAGTTGATTTTATGGCGAAGAGGATCCTGAGATAACAATGACTTATGCGAACATTCGTATATATCTTGTCGAGGTTGCTACCCAGTCAATGATTACCTGCATACCTGCTAACATCAGTTTTCACGCTTATGTAGAATGTGGACAAATGAGGAAATCATGTCAGTTATTAATATTCATAAATAGGATGGACCTAACGTGTATTACCCCCATTAGCTAAATAGGCGGATGAATACTCATTAGGGGCCGTTCTGTTCGTTAGCATCCTCTCATCTCGCCGAAGGTGAAGCGCCATGCTCCAGTGTCATCAGCGAGGAATTCTGCTGGAGCGAACACGAGGTATCTGGGGCTATCACGATATGTCTTAATACCCCTCGAGTCGAATGGGAGGAAGCATCCTATCCTTTTCCTTGTCTCGATATTTCGCCATCGTGTGAGCCTTTTTTGAATAAATTATCCATTCCTTACAAGTGCCTAGAAACATAAACAAAACTAACCACGAGAACTCGAAAGGTTCGATCTGAACCAAGTCTTATGATTTAGGCCTTCTGTATTCGGCAAGATCTCTGTGGAAGGGAACACTCTGCATCGCTGCCTTTATTGAGAAAACAATGTAAAAGTATAGAATTTCAAAAAACGTAATAAATTGAGTGATGGTTTTGTCAAGAATCTGGACAATCAGATATTTCCATCTTGTTCTGCGTGTGAAATACAGTTACAAGGAGTGTAGCAATAAAATCAGCTTCATAAAAAGAGGACACTGATTTTGAAGCAAGCTGGAGGTCGAGAGACCATCGATTAAGCTGTCAAATGGAGCAAAAAAAATCATATAGTCGAGGTGAATGCTGTTAAGTTAGTCTTATTTATTAATTTTACATATTGGTTCTATACCTTTTTCTCAACCTTCTATTTTATTTTTTTCCAATGTTTTGTGATGTAAAGTCAAAGACAGCGTTAATAACTGTGAAAACAAATTACCCACTTCGCCGATTGAATCAATAATTAATAGCTTTGGAGTAATATCTAAATTTGAAATGGCACCCTGGAGAGTTCTGTTGATTAATAAAGGTACATAGTTTACACGCAACTGTTTTTCATTCTACACGCACTTAATGCTGTGGAAACACCTTTATCCCTCACTTGATTAACTTGGTTCTTTAGGGCCTCATATAAATCTTTTGAAGAACTGGTAGGAGGTTCAGCGGTTCCCTTCCTCAATTTAATTAATTTAGCGAGTGAATTACGCAATTCATATAAATAGCGTGTACGTACGATTCTTTGCACTGAATAT
Source organism: Creontiades dilutus (assembly GCA_031894815.1). Lineage (NCBI taxonomy): Eukaryota > Metazoa > Arthropoda > Insecta > Hemiptera > Miridae > Creontiades > Creontiades dilutus. The sequence goes on from JAVIWC010004890.1 coordinate 699,337, forward strand.
ATCATTGAATATTGGTTCCTAGCCCCTCTAGCCAGGTGAGGGGAGCATTCTTTTAGTTTCAGGAACTGGAAAAAAGTTCGTTAACATCAAAATAAGGCCTCCTAAATCGACTTCTCTCTCTCTCTCTCTCTCTCTCTCTCTCTCTCTCTCTCTCTCTCTCTCTCTCTCTCTCTCTCTCTCTCTCTCTCTCTCTCTCTCTCTCTCTCTCTCTCTCTCTCTCTCTCTCTCTCTCTCTCTCTCTCTCTCTCTCTCTCTCTCTCTCTCTCTCTCTCTCTCTCTCTCTCTCTCTCTCTCTCTCTCTCTCTCTCTCTCTCTCTCTCTCTCTCTCTCTCTCTCTCTCTCTCTCTCTCTCTCTCTCTCTCTCTCTCTCTCTCTCTCTCTCTCTCTCTCTCTCTCTCTCTCTCTCTCTCTCTCTCTCTCTCTCTCTCTCTCTCTCTCTCTCTCTCTCTCTCTCTCTCTCTCTCTCTCTCTCTCTCTCTCTCTCTCTCTCTCTCTCTCTCTCTCCCTTTGTCTGTGTCTGTAGCTGCTGCCTTACTTATCGTGATGAGGTTCAAAATCAGATACCAGTCGCTTAGTCGTCCGGCAGGAGGGATATGGAAAGTTAAATATTTTTTCAGATCCCGAGTGACGGCAACAAACCAGAAATAGTTGCCATTAAGCCCAGTGGTTCTGCATTAATCCTGCGTGTCCACCTAGTCTGTGACTCCATGAACATGGAGTAATCGTGCCGAACTAAATTTTCGTTGTAGAGAGGTACTTAGTAGAATGTGAGGAAATGAGTTACTCGATTTGAACATCTCGACAGACGTGCTTTTAGGGATACCACCACTGTCCTTTGTGGCTCTGTCTTTAACTGGTGGTCATTTTGTTGGTGAACTTCCTTTTCATCCCTCTCTCCCTCTTCAATCTTAGTCAACTTCTCCAATTTCTAAGAACAACGTCAGATAGACAAGAACGTCCTAATAACGAGCCATTTCCACCATATGCCATGTCGTAAACTACTTTTGTTCTTAAGCAAAGTGGAATAAGTATTGATATTAACAGTAAACTGAATAAAAGCAGTGTTTCATGTTGGAGGCCACCAGTATTCTATGCTTCACTTTTTCACTCATTATTCAACTCAATTATTCAACCATTTATTTTATTTTATTTATCTGCGTGTGTCCTCACCCCGACTTCTCACCTGATGACATAAATCTCATTAAGCGTATAGGATACCACCCAGCGCAGGTTGGTAGTCTGTGCCACTGGGCAACATGTAAGGAGAGCAGATCTCTTAATTTCATTTGAATAAAGAGATCTGCTAAATAAATTTTATCCTCATGTTCCTGAATATAAAAAAAAGGAAATTTATATCGATCAAAAAGAAGGTATGGACATTTTCTACTCTGTAAGTCTATTCAACCAGGATACGGCAGAAGGCCAATTAAAAAACTCGTATCAATAAATAACATTGTTTATTTTACCTATAGCAGGAAAAAACCCACGACTCCTCTAGATCGTGTATCGGCTCTTAATACCCCGGATGAATTGGAACCCCTCTGAAAAAGAGAAGCAATTATTATTAGGAAGGCTTCTCAAAGATAAACGGAGCTGGTAATTTGGTGTAATAAGGCGGCATAATTGTTTGGTGCTCTATTGTGGCGACGGTGTAGCACAAGCGGGGGTGGGGGGGTTGGTCAGCCGGCTGGCCTTGCTTACTCGCCCGATGCAAATGTCAAGTCCAACAGACCGCGCCCAGCGGAAAGCTCACCCCAGGGTAATGTGTGCCTTATCATCCCACGTCATTTTTTATTCTTTTTTCATCATTTTTTCCCTAACTCAAGGTCACTTAAAATTAGATTTGTTGGTCTCCACCAAGCGCCGATTTTCTAAGTCACATCAAAAAAGAGTTCCGAAAAATGTATTGGTTGCTTGGAAGATACTCCAAACTATCCCTACATAACAAATTGCTTCTCTACAAGCAAATTCTACGACCAGTTTTTACATATGGAATTCAAATCTGGGGCTGTACAAAAAAGACCAACATGAAAATAATCCAAACATTTCAAAACAAGGTGCTAAGGAGTATCGTCAACGCTCCTTGGTACGTACGTAATGACGACCTCCATCGGGACCTCAAGATAGAACCAGTCAGTGAGGTGATCAAACTATTTGCCGCTAAACACGAGCAGAGGCTTCATCAACATATGAACCCAGAAGCTATACGATTATTAGACAACAGCAACGTCATCCGACGTCTGGATAGAACAAAACCTCTCGACCTTGTGGCGTGACAATGTGACAAGTGCTTGAAGTGATCATATAGAGTAGTTGCCATTGGGCTACTACCTCTACAAACTGTAGTTATTGTATTAATGTAAATTAACTTGATGGGCTATGCTCAGTTGTTATGTTATGTTTCGAAAAAAGAACTTCAATCTTATAAAACCAATTAGTGTTCTGATGCAAGCACAGGTGAAAGAATATGGAGACCTTGCTACCTCGAAGCCTATTTCCCTTGATTGCATTTCGATACATTTTAAAGACGTTCCTTAGATTCTCTTTGGACCTAACTATACATCAACAAAACTGTCCTTATTTTTTTATAAAAACGGCTTATGTAAGGTCACAAGCGGCCTACATATCGGACAGGTACTGTGAGACAGAGACTTTGAAACCAATTTGGGCAGGATTCCGTTAATCTCCCGACAGCTATCGGTGCACAAAGGTTTCTTGCCTACAAGTAAATTTGTTGGATAGATTCCAAGGAATTGAGAGCAGCCACTAGAACCTTTCAGGAAATTCATTTTTAGAATAGCCGCAACAATTACCCTTGTACTAGATGATGTAACCTGTTTTGTGAAATCATATGATTAGATCACAGGGATCAGTTGCTAAACCTTATTCCTTTGGTGATCGATCATCCTCGTTGTAGATACCTTTATTAGATGCACAATATTGGAAAGACGAGGTACCACTTTCGAGAGAAAAGATGAATGCAAACTCTTCAACCGACATATTTTAATTTTCATGGGTATTTCTACTTGAATTTAAATGAAGCGAAATTCTTATCGAACAGTAATTAGAAGCGGATTAAAATTTGCCATTGTAAGTGAGTTCGTTGCAAGAACTGCGTTCTTTCTCTTACACTCCGCCTCTTGAAGCTGTTTTTTCTGATCACATTATGTATTTTTATTGCATCACAATCAAAGCTGCCGGCAATGCTTTGTAAATATATCAATGTGATAAAATGTTTTCTGTGGCACGCAAAATTGAAAGTAAAAAGAAATCATAAAATTCATCTCATTGGGTTCAAATCCTCCATTTCATTCATGAAGGCAGACCTAGTAGGGAGCGGGCATTCTTGAATGGTAAACACCCGAATTAATCTCAATCCGCTTAACTTCCGTGGGGGTGTTTGGCAATGACAGCGCCTACATCCTTTTGAAATTCAGATCGTGCTGAGAAATGCGAGACTAAGTGAATGAATGGGCATTCGTTGATGATGATTTCAGTCCAGTTCCTGATTCATTGGTATGTCTTTAGTTAATTTAGAATGGGTGAAATTCAATCATCTTCGATTGTTCAAACTTCGATAAGAGGGTAAATTTCATGTGAGGAGGTCTATCAAAATAATGTCAGTTGACCGATATTTCATCGTGAGAAAAAGAGAGGGACGTTTGGAATCCCCAGCCAATCACAATTTGTAACAAAACACCTTCGAAAATCCACACTCAGAACGAGTTGGATCGTCAAATCAATCTTTTCCTTGCACAGTGCTACCTATCTATTTCCATCATTCATCTCTATATTTTTTTGACATTCCATTATAAAAAAAAACACACACACAAACACAATACTTATTACTGGAACTTCTCTTTAGGAGAAAAACTTGAACATATACAAATATAATGTAAAAATGTAAACAAATTTTGTTCTCTTGTCAACTTCTTGAATAATAATTTTATATGCTTGTATAAAACTAGTCTCCAATCATCTGTTGTCCATACTGGTATCACAAAATTTATTCTTGATCCTTGATTACTACTGGGACTACAAAGGGAAATTGTACCGATTACCTGTGATTAAAAGTACTCGACCAATCACTGACGAGCAGTCCAGTAGAAATCCCTCGAAACCTCGAGCAATCCACATAAAACGCCTGCTTGAAATTTTAATTGCGAGTTCAATATTGACTTCGGTGATAGAATTGTTAACATATTCCTTCAGGGTGCCCAGTAAATCTCAGTTCTAACTATCATCAGCTTTGTAAACCGTCATTAAATGTAATATTTGTGAAAGACAGCCGTTCCTTATTGATGAAGTGGTAATTATCGTAGCTTAGTAGAGCTTGTTGAAGTTTCACATCTACCAAGACATAATACATGTATCCCACGATTCCGTCTGGGTTTTATTATTCAATTGGCTTGGTTCATGATTTGAATTTATGCTAAGCTTTGGAGTGTGCGTGTTTCACAGGTGATACAGTGATTATTGAATGGCACACTCATGATCTACTGAACAACCAGGTTGAGAACAACGTGCTCTATGCATATCTCCTGAAATTCAATAAGCTCTATTGTAAACCGTCATTAAATGTAATTGAATGAAAAAAAATGGAAGAATTTGTAGCGTTTTTTATGGTTATCAGAATGCTTCAACCCGTGTATCGGCTACAAAGCCTTTTAGCAGTTCACTCCAGTATCCACATTACTACATCACTACGTCACTAGGTTACTGATATCAACACAAAAACAATGATAAACCAAAATAACGCGAATGTTGGCACCATAAATCGGGCCAAACATCGGGAATGGTTTGACCTACGGACCTGGGGAGGGGCTCATTCGATTCCTCGTGGAGTGTTCTTCAAAAAGAGTAGAAATTTAGGCCGCCTTGGTGTTTTTGGAGGTTTTTAGGGATTTTACAAAACTTTGACAACCCTTAAAGGGCACTTTAAATGAAGTGAGAGAGCTGGCTAAAGAATTAGGCGTTGTCGGACCAATATTGATTCCTGAAAGTTTAGCTTTTTTGCTTCAGCCGTTTGGGAGAAATCGTGCATACGGCGTACGGCGGGCGGACGGAAAAATTTTATTGCAGATTCGGATTCTACACCCTTTGGAAAATAAACCATGAAATTTTCAGGGAAAGTTAGAATTTTTTTCGAGGGCGATTACAATGGTTTATTATTGAATAATAAACCAAAATTAGTTTGAGTTATTTGTCAAGGATTCCCCATTCGTTTTGACAGCCGTGCAAAGGTATGGCCATGAATTACGTGTTCTTCAATAGACATTCATTGTATTTCATCATGATATTTCAATTTAAAAGATTCTGTAACTCAAGCACATAGTTAGAGTATAAAATGGTACGTATTAGTGGATTGATGGTTTTATATAGCGAGAAAGCTAAATCCTTTTTTGCACGAAGCTCATTGCCGAGTACGTGTGTGTAAGATGCATATGTGAACATATATAAATACGAAATGATATGGAAACGATTTTTATAAGGCTTTGGGTGAACGGATAGTGTACAGATAAAAGTCAGCTTGGGAGAATAGTGATATTTTCAGGGTTATTTTATAAAATGTGTGTGTGTGTGTAATAAAATAGACTTTGTGAAGGTACTTTTGATACTTTTAATGTGACAAAGTATAATAAACAACACCTGATACCAAGAGCGATCGAGACTGTGACCCATCTAGAGCATTCGCACGAAGTCACACCTAGGTTCGCCCTTGATTCTTGCCCACAATTACCCTACATTCCCATCTGATGATCTCAAGTGATCGGCCTCCTGCTTTGTTCAGTCACTGCCGCTTCCCGGTATCTCGGTAGCACGTGAAAGTGCAAGTACATTGAGAATGACCCTAGCAAGTTTGTGACAATAACCAGCCCTACCTGAATCGGACGGCATTGTTGGGATTTCTGTTCCATCGGAATCCGTGGGCTTCCTTGGACCACGCAATTTCTCTTTGAAGCATATCACGAAGTTATTTATGGTCACTGGCCGCCCCGAGTTCTCAGATCTAGACCTTTCCCAGGTGTGCTTCATACCACGTCAAAGACAGCCGTAGCGTGCCGTTTATCTTACCAGCAATGGAATCCCTCCATCAAAATATTTCTTTTGTAAAGTGTACTTACCTTTAATAAGAAAAGAGGTAATGAACGGTCAAGAAATGGCCTTGTCAATCATTCTTCATACCACTGCGTACAACCAATATTTGTTTTATAACCTTTGAGTCGTTGCATTCCATAATCAATTAGCTCTATTCTCAATTGTTAAAACCATTCTACACTCCTTTTCAACCATTCTGCATCCCTTTTAACCTAGCTCGCATTTCGAAACATGAAAAATTGATTACATACTAACAATTTGATTTGAAAACATCAAGTATTTTGAACGGACGATTCCCATACTCACGAGGTGTCTCGATGTAAATATCCTTCATTCTAAAATGTCACGGTTCATGCTCCGACATTAATTTCTTTTAGTTCTATGTTAAGCTAACACTCTCCAAGTTATCACCATTTTGTGATAATCGTAATTTATTAGGAAGGTATTGTTAAACTATTCTTACTTTTTCCACTTCACAAAAAAATGTAGCATCATGTATTTCCCGAGAAAGTAGCATACGTACTTATCCACATTTCAATGTTTTCCCTGAAGTCGAAAACAAGAGTAATAAAGGTTTTTGTACAACAAAAACAATCATTGATAGTCCAGAATGACGTAGTTCTGTTCTCCAACTCACATTAGCTCATGCTTGTGGATTGCAATCCATTCATTAGTTGTTTAACAAATAAACAACTACTTCTAACAACCACACGCATCAACATAAATCATATCATTGATATGATGTATGTAATGTAGCCAATGTGTTGATATCACATCAACGCCCGATTCAAATTGGCTATATCTATAATTTGTACTATATCAAGATATTTGTACTATATCAAGAATTCACGGACTTACATTAATGACGAAGTCATTTTGGGACATCTATGAGTATATTACGAGGTGCGGACAAAGACTGATCACCCGGAGGGCCCATGTGGTTTTGTAATTGATCTGAAATATAAATTGAGGTATTTTTATGGTACCTAGAATTTTATTTACATGGTATGGAGGGACAAGGCGCCAAGTTTAGGTCATATGCTCATTTGATTCATTGAACCGATGCCTATGTGATTTCGAATGTTTTCAATATTCCGATTTGTTAAATATTTCAGCCCTCTGTTTTCACCCTTGAGGAGTGGCAGAATGTGATGCCGTTTTTTTCAATGTGATTTTTGGATGTAATCATCTTGAAACTTGAAACAAATAATTTGAGTAGGGGGAGTAGTTAATTTGTGTTCTTCTTCGTCAATTACTAAGGTTCATTATTGATAATTACAAACTGAAAACCTTCCCACTACCCCTTAAATCCCATTTCATACGTGAATCCAAAATGTTGACAGTAGTTAATGAACGCGCTATGCACGCAACTAGGTGTCGTTTAACCGTGAACTGGAAATCCGTCTACACCACGTTATGAAACGGGTTATGGCAACAACACAATCATTTCACTGCTTGATACAAAAGCTGTTCGAAGTGAATAATCTATCCACCACTGCTTTTCCGAAAGTTGCTGATAAATTATAAATATGACAACAGACTAAACAATAAAAATAAGATTTATTTCTGTTATGGGTTAAACCGATTTCGTATCTAATCCTTTTAAAAACCCATAACGGTTTTTCGTCTGGACCTACTCAGCCGGAAGAGGACGAAAATTCCCCAAATTCCAATATGACAATGTACATTACTGGGAGAAGATATAGATGTTTTTGACCTTTGGGTCCTCGCAATTTTCTGAAGAGGAAGTTCCTAATGCGCACACTAACGACTACTCGTTTGGAACCAGAAACAGCGGGAACACAATTAGCTCAGTCATGTCTGTCCCGAGAGATCCCACAAGCGGATATACCACTAGTAAAGTAAATAGCCCTTAAAGGATTTTCATTTATCATTAGAATCTTCGCATTGGATAATCGAACTAACAGTTCTTTCAACAGTTGTTTTTAATGATGATTTATTAAATCTATATTTAGATATCATTACGGGTCAGGATAGGAAGCCGAGTTTGTATAACTGCATGGCTAAAGTTTATGTTGGGTGCGGTAATATAAATGAGGAGCTTACTTTCAAACAGGCACATATCCATTCCGACAAAATATTCAGGAAGTGAAAAAAACGATTTGCAGATTAGTGGAGATGTTTTTCTGCAGTTTCTCATCGGAGTAATGTGTGAGAAGACACAGATAAAGATGCATCAGAATATGAATCAATTTTCTCCAAAACACGAGGCTGTATATCCATTTTCACTTTGGAAATGTGCCCTTTTGATCAAAACTCATGGATTTGTGCCTTTTTGAAAAAGAAAGAATTCGTTCTCCATTCTGTAGGTTTTATTGAAAACTTTACCTGACTCCGTATTTCCATTTGTCATGCCTGCCATCTATCGAGTCTCGTGTAAATATTCAACGTCAAGACGAAGGCGCAATGCTTCTTCTTGGATATGTGCCTTTTTTTGCAAACCCACGACTTATCGCCTGACGAAATTCGGAGGATATGTGCCATTTCGATTGCAAGGCACTGAAAAAAATGTAGGGGACGGATTTGTTACCTTTTGATGCAAACACATAACTTTAGCCAAGGGAATTGACGTGGATGAGTTCTGTTTTGTTCGGAAATGATAGGGGGATCTGATTCAAGTCATATACAGAGATAGAAAATTGAGAAAAAAACGTTTTCTTCCACATTTGGATATGTGTCTTTTTGAAAGTAAGCTCCTCAAATGTTTGTTTAACGTTTTTTTCTGGTCTTCGACGGTGAGTGGTTCAAAATTGCGCAATATTCTAGTCGTTATAACAAAACTGGCATAGTAATTATTTTCTAACTATAAAACGTACAATATTGATTTCGAACTATCCTGGAAGGTCCTTACCACTCAGCCCCCTGATAATTTGGCGATACGCCTTCATAAACTGCCCTATCCTCCTCTGCTGATTTGTTTGGTGAACCAACTTATTATTATCATGGTTTCCAACACAAAGTTTATTAGTGGTGGAAATTCGTGAGTTATCAAAACTTATAAAAATTCCAGTTTGACTATTCATACCTCCTGAAAACTAATTTTTTGCCGTTATTGAGTAAAGATGTTTATTGGAGATCTAAGCAACCTTATTATGTAAATATATAACAGTTGAATATGATACATTTTCAAGAAGTACGCCTGTTAGATATATTTCATCATGTGTCCTTGATAGGATCCTAATACAGTTATCAAGAAGGAACGATTGGGGAACATAGTGGCTCACAAATCTCGTAAACGGAGTTATTAGGCCTGCCAATTAAAATATAATAAAACCTCAATTACGTTTTCGGAACAAACTCGAAGGAATGTCAGTGTATGAAAGCCTATTCTATTCCCATTAAATCACTTCGTTGGCAATGAATTGGTAAGTTACAAGTTTTTCCACAAATATCAAATGATAAATGCTATTTAGACGTGTCGCTGACCGCCAGACGCTCCTGATGGTAATAGGCACGTTTGGCCATAAGTGATAAGGGGCGAGGAGACGTCCTTGCAATGACGCGAATCACGTGACGTCACATTCCTTTCTCCAGATCCGCCCTCACAACAACCCTGGGCGCTCGAACAGCTGACTTCGGTTACCGAAAATAGAAACAATCTCAAGCAAAATCATGGAAACACATATCCCTTATTTATAATAAGTCCGGTAAGGAAGTCCAAGTTTACGACGAAGGAGTAAATGTAGATGATTTGATGTTGCCTAAAACCATATCAGGTATTTGCTCGTCAATTCGCTCCCACTTACTTGGGAATATGTTCAGAAACTTTTGTAATATACACGAAATAACTTTACATTTCCATATACGATAGTTTTATTCAGTAGTTTGGTATAATTCATTAAACATTGAAAACATACTGTTAGACTTCCTCAGTCTATACCTAACTATGTATAACTACTGGCATACTTTAGGCATTGACATAGTGGTGCCACCACACATCTCTTCAGTTTGTATGTTACTTTTAGTTTTGTAGTTGACGTTAAACTGTTCACTCCTCCCTGTCCATATACTCAGGCTGAGTGTGTTTATTCACTCATTCAATAATTTTAATTTATGCTTGCAGTTCCTCTCTCCCCTCTTTGTTATTTATAACAAAACAAATTTATTTAATTAATTAGCGCAGTTGAGATCCAACAACTAAGCAATAGAGAATATGACCAGCCTGAGTATATGGACAGGGAGGAGTGAACAGTTTAACGTCAACTACAAAACTAAAAGTAACATATAAACTGAAGAGATGTGTGGTGGCACCACTATGTCAATGCCTAAAGTATGCCAGTAGTTATACATAGTTAGGTATAGACTGAGGAAGTCCCCGCTGCGGGACGAAACGTTTCTGACGTGAATAAACAGATATAACGCTCCAAATTAAGAGATTCGGAATGAATGTGGTCACTCCACTACCCACACCCACTATTAATAATTTTAATATTTTTGGCATCTTAATTTCAACTTTTGGCGACTCCATTTCAACTTTCGGCATACCAGTTCGAGCTTTTGGCATATCAATTTATACTTTTCACAACCCCAACTATTCCAACATTGCACCCCATATAATGATCAATAAATGCTTTTTCTCTCTCATTATACTAAATGCGTTTTGCTTCATGAAAAAAAGCTATAAATTTCATGATATTTCAAAATATTGAATTAACGATTATAATCATCATAAATTAACATTATTTCAATATAACCAAAAGCTATTACAAACCTTAAATAAAAGTTGCTACTGTTTCAAGATTGCAGGATCTACACACTATGGCACTTATTAATGTATGATGGTTGCAATAATGGGCAAAACTGATTAACACAAGAACTCAACTCGAAGGAATGTGACACGATTTTGGACGTATTATAAAAACTCAATATACTCAAGATATCGGATGAAGGTGTTGAAAGTAAAACGATCAGCGTAGTTAATAGGATCCTGGGAATAAGTTGTAACTATAAAGTTGTACGCAATCTTGACCGAATGGCATACAACCTTTTGATTTGAAGAACTGGAAAATGGAATGAATTACAAAGAGCATTGGTAGCACTGACTAAAGGAACGGACAAGTAATCAACATTATCAATTAACCAACACTAAAATCTCCGTCGGTTCACATGGATTGTAGCTCGGTTCCATTACAATTGAAATCGTGCAATTCCCCGCAGACCTTGATAGTAAACATCGTTGGCACATGTTGTGCGCACCTACGAGCTTGATTATTTTATTTGGAATGCGCAGCGAGGTGTGAGGGTCATGGAAGGTAGAAAAAACCCTCAGCGCCGCCCACACATTACATAAAACTGTGCCGAACGGGTTGGGAACATAAGGGGGTCAGTCGGTCGGTCTATAAGTAAACTCTCCGTTTAGACCTAACCAGGGAGCAATTGACTCCGCAGTAATTGGTTAAGCCCGTTTCTCTGCTGTTTATCAACTTATCTCTTGAGGCTAAGGAGGGTTCGGGCTGATCGAGTCGGAAATATTGGTTGTTTCGAAAACCAATGAACGGCATTGGCAACATCGAAAGGTTCCTCATTTATGCTCCTTATGTGGACTGACAATGACTTGATCAAGAGACCTCGAGTGAATAGCGTATTTGGGAATTTCATAATCGAATCTGAACAGCTGGCTTGGGTTTTAAAACGATGCAAAATATTTAGCGAAGGTTAGGTAGGCCTTCTGAGCTTATGAGGTCTACTATGTATGTATTCTGATAATATCATACGACCTTCTTGCATGCATAGAAATCATCAAATAAGGTTGAACCAGGTCTTAGATTGCTCTGGATGGTACAGTTGAGTTTCGATTTATATCTAAATTAAAGCCGAAAACTACCATTTCTTTTATTAAGTTTTCGAGATTCCAATTTAATAGGTAATATTTGAACGCATCAATTTCACCCTTCTAGGCACTAAAGTTTATGTGATAACTCAGGTTTCGAATATTTCGGAACAAAGGATTTTTTCATCTTTTGTTGTAAACCTCATGTAACGTAAACTAATAACAATAGGAATTGTTGAAGTAATTGTTGATTTAAGTTATTATTATTTTATAATTTATAGAAAGGTAGTAAATACCTCTGGTTGAACTCTAAGGCAAATGACCGTTGTACGGATGTACCGTTGAAAATCATGGCAGAGAGTACAGTGCATCGGATGGTGTACAATGAGAATTAACGTGGCATGTTCATAATTATGGGAATGACATTGGTAATAAAAACTTTTACAACCAATTTCTGGACTTTATCAGACCTCTTCGCACCTCACCTGTTCTTGAATTTTCACGTAAAAGTTCTAGGCCATGCAAATTTTACTTGAAATTCCGGCGAGTTGAATCTCGATTCCCTTTTGTGATTTTTCTATTCGGCACCTTTGACAGATCCAAGATATCATCAGCGGTTATATCTAAACATAAAAAAAATAGGTGCAACTATTTGTAGTACAAAAAAAAAACGCTGCAAATTCTTTCACTGGGGTTTATTATTCAATTGGCTTGCGTTCATGATTTGAATTTCCACTGAGCTTTGGAGTGTGCGTGTTTCACAGGTGATAGAGCGATTATTGAATTTCAGGAGATATGCATAAAGCACGTAAATCTGTGCTCAACCAAAATACCTATTTGGATTGATCAGTTGATCATATTTCCGTGCCTCCTGAAATTCAATAATCGCTCTATCGCCTGTGAAACACGCACACTCCAAAGCTTAGTAGAAATTCAAATCATGAACGCAAGCCAATTGCATAATAAACCCCGGTGAAAGAATTTGCAGCGTTTTTTATGGTTATCAGAATGCTTCAACCCGTGTATCGGCTACAAAGCCTTTTAGGAGTTCACTCCAGTATCCACATTACTACATCACTACATCACTACGTCACTGATATCAACACAAAAACAATAATAAACCAAAATAACGCGAATGTTGGGACCATACATCGGGAATGGTTTGACCTACGGATCTGGGGAGGGGCTCATTCGATTCCTTGTGGAGTGTTCTTCAAAAAGAGTACAAAATTAGGCCGCCTTGACTTTTTTTGAGGTTTTAGGGATTTTACAAAACTTTGACAGCCCTTAAAGGGCACTTTAAATTAAGTGAGAGAGCTGGCTCAAGAATTGGGGAGTCGCCGAACCAACATGGATTTTTCCTGAAAATTTCAGATCTTTTGCTCCAGCCGTTTGGGAGAAATCGTGCGTACGGACGGACGGAAAATTTTTATTGCAGATTCGGATTCTACACCCTTTGAAACGTAAACCATGAAATTTTCTGGGGGTTAGAATTTTTTTTCAAGAGCGATTACAATGGTTTATTATTGAATAATAAACCAAAATACATTGGATTCCGGTATTTGATCAGGTATACGAAGATAGACCCATGATTATAGATGCATAATGCAACGTGAGTAATCAATGCTAATCAAGAATAACCGAAGTTCGACGTTATTCATAACCTTCAATTACATTCCAGTACGAAACCTCCTTGATTTCACGAAACACATTCTCAATAATAATTATTTATTCGTTCCGGTCCACGCATTTACCAATCGCAGGTGAAACGGAATCGGCTCAAGTTGGGGGTGTCCCATGTAAGGAACACAAGAAAACGCGCGTGTCCTCGTTGCCTCATATCAAACGTTGCGACGCCCAAGGACGGAATGCGGGGCTTGGTGCGCCCGTCTCCGCGGTTTTCTGGCCCGTAATTAGTTGTCCGCCGATTCGAATCTTTGCATGTTTAATGTAACCATTATTATTCACCCGCAAATATGCGGCTGTCTGTTATACCTACTTCCCTCCTAAAGTGAAATGTAGTGTGGCACGAATTAGTATGTTTTAACCAAAATAATGATACAAGCTAGTATTTAATTATTAAAAAGTACCTTAAAATATTTAATTCAATTTACCAAGAAACGGTGACTTTTCAAGGAAAATATCAATTGGAGTTTTCAATTGAAAAATTCGTCATGAATCGAAAGGTCTCGTAGAAAAACGGTGTTTAAGAGGTTTTTCTGCGGTGAAGCGGCTTTAACGATTTGCAGACAGTGATTTATTGCAGAACTCGCATGTTTTTGTTCCGTTTAGGTCCGGACTGTAATGATCTGCTACTGGAACGAGTGACTATCAACGTTGTTTTAGTGTGGCCATAAACTCGCACGACTCGATGTGGCGAGCAGCGAGGGGTTTGGGTCACCGACTAAAGAGACATTCATGAGCGGGATGCCCAGCTGTTCCCAGATAATAGAGCGGAACTCCGGTGGTTCCCGATAGTGTTGTTCCAAAAGATAATGAAATAGCTGACCGATTGTATTTGGGTTACTCCTGTTACTTCCTAACAATTTCATTGACATCGGATAACTGGTTGAAGTAATCCCAAATACAGTGGAGTGTCACATTATTTTTTAAGTTCCTGGGGTGAAACTATTCCATATGAATCTAAATCGCACTATCACTGAAAATTGCATCGAAATTTGAGAAAAATGCCTATGGCTAGGATTTGACTGCTTACTCGTTAGAGTTAGTCAATTATTCGAATGTAATTCAATTCAAAGGGCTTCCCTGGGACCGACATCACACATTCTTCGGAAGTTTCACCAAAACCGAATGGATTGTGAAGAAATCGTACATTTCGAATGTCACAATTGTGCGTTTGAAGATGCTAACATTTTAATCTACGGGTAAACTCTTAGAGAATAGGAGATTTCACTATTTCGTCACGAATTCCTTTAAAATTTACTCAAATATACCTTGAGCTTTCATCAAGTTTGTTTTTCTTCCTTCGTGATCAAGAAATTTCGTAACCTTTATTGATTTCTAAACAAATTTGAATTTAAATTAAGAAAAATTCCAATCGAACGAGAGAGAAGGAAAATCGACAGACAAACAAAAACTTCAACATTACAAATACGTCTGAGAATGAAAACATAGACAAGCTTTGAACTACGATCTCCTATGACACGTCTCAACATTTTACACTTATCAATTTCTATATTTACAGTACAATATGTTAAATTTTGGTTAAATTTACATAATTATGCTTTTTACACCTCATATTTTTGTACAGTAGAAACTAGAATAAATTTTTAATGCAACTTTTGTGACACCTTTATACTTCTAACCTCACTTATCGGAGTCTGTAGACTGTAACAGTTTTGAAGATTGTTAGTAAATGTGAAAATATATCGATGTGGTTTTATCCAGAAATAGTGAACAACTCCCCCGAATAAACTGTTTGGATGTAATATTACATTTTAATGCCACATGTAGTAGCATTATGGGCGGTTGCCGTCGTCATTACTAATTGATTTGTATGTCTTAAACTCCAAACAAATGTAGTGAGCAAGTACGCATCTGTACTCACCACCATGTGCTCAGTAAGTAGTGCGATTCAAGAAGACGATGTGCTAATCTGAGATGTCTTGCGGAAACCTAATTAGGATGTGAATCGGAGCCTTCCATCGACAACTCTCGAGCCCCGCATACCGATGATCTTGCTCAGACCGAGGAGGGGCACTGAAACCAAACTGAAGAATTTAACGAGAGATGTTATGCATTTGGTCAGAATACTGAATTTAATGGAAAGGGATATTGTTGGGGAGAATCAGCACTTCATTCATCCGACTCTTAAGAAAAAGTGCTGATTGTGAGGGAATCAACAAAGTTTGAAAATTATTCGTTTGAATTTCCCCTCCTCCCTCTAAAGGTTTTCTTCCAAATGATTGGACTGAGTTTGGCGAAAATTCGATTGATCGATACAGCTTTTTAGTCAAACCTAAACCCAAGCATGTAAACAAATAAAAACTAAACCTTTGCAACGAGTAGAATCGCAGGTGTTTTATTATATAGCTACAGACCTGTTATAGCAATTTCTAGGAAAATTTCACGGAAGATGTTCATGTTGAGATTGCTGCAGTTGAAGTATAGTCATAACTTTTCATTGAAAAATACCCAAACATTTGGGACGTTATGAATAATGATAGGGAGGAAGAAAGGATTTCATCATAAGTTTCATCATTTTCATAGTTTTGACAAAATAGCGATGTTGGAAGAAATCGAGCATGTAGCTGCCATCAAGGAATTGGTATCGGCTAGCAATGATTATGTGTGCAACAAGGACACATTTTTGCAAAAGAAGATGGTGAGTAAAAGTAGCCAGAAACCCAGAAAGAAAACAACCGAATCGATAGAAGGATGCAAGAAATTTGATTTCAGGGGAATGTCCGAAATTTAAACACAAGTGAAAGTAAAAGCAGCTTCAGCCGCCATATCAGACATAATGTTCACTCTCCTTGTGTTATATAAATTCAGCAATGATTGACCTCAAGTTGCTTTTTGACTTTTGATAACAGCAAACAAACAGAATCTCCAAGAGGAATTGCGAAGAGCATTCATTTTCAATTTCCAAAAGGAATTTCAAAGAGCCTTCATTTTCAATTTCCAAGAGGAATTTCAAAGAGCCTTCATTTTCAATTTCCAAGAGGAATTTCAAACAAGAGAGAGAGGAATTAGCCAGAGTTCACCTGTACTTATTCTACAAATAATTATCCTCTTGAGTGTATATTACACCAGATTCGTCAAATATAGCCTGTATAACTGCAATATTTGTTTAGATGGTCCACAAATCAATACACGCATTATGCAATTCCTATACGTGTCTTTCACTTCAAACTGTGTTCTATGTGCTCATTATTTGTTTTATGAAATGCTCCCCGGTGTGGAATTCAAAAGAATATACTTCAACTTGGTTAATTACTTAAATTCGTGTGAAGTGTCAAATCATTACCACCGCTCTTGTTTCCCGGTGTGTTGGAAACGTGCGAGAGCTTGAAACACTGCGGTTGATCGTTTCAACAAAATTGTTCCAGACGAGCGATTTCTCAGCTCGCTTTGTCCGTTGCACAACCGGTCAACGTCGGCGGCGTACGGTAAAGGCAAGTTTTGTGCCCCTTGACCTTCACGACGTTTTGACTCCTTCCTTGGGAAGACAAATCGATAGTTTTTGCTTCGGATTGGTAATTTGGCATCGTGTTAGCCTCGAACCTTCGCGGAGGTCTTCAAAAAGCTGCACTTAAGGTGTGATTCGTCGTTTCACAGAACGTTCGAAATCAACTTAACTATTTGGTGACTCAAGGGTATAGAATGTTCGATTTGGTTGTTAAGGGTATGATTTCCTGGTGTCTCCTGCAGGGAGGTGTCTACTCCTAGTGGCTTGCTAAGCTTTAAGAAAACCTGAGATCCAAGAATTTTAAACCTGTTTCTCCAAGAAATTCGTACAACGGTTTTTGTCTTAGATGCTGTTTTTGCAGATCACTGACTGAAATACTGAAAACTGCTGAATTGCGTATCTTGATCTACGGTACATTGTCCAAAAATGAAACGTAAGCCCTACAGAGGAGAATTTAATTACAATACCAACAGTTTACTGGTCAAATAACAAGAGTATTTGCAATACCAAATGCCATTGTTTATCACAATTTCTGAGTGTCGATTGTCTAAGGAACCTACCCATCAGCTGAAAACCGATTATGTAAAGTAAATCATCTATTTACGTCACACTACACGGTCAATGAATTACAACAGTAATGTGGACTCCACAGAAATATAATTCCATTGTAATCATTTAGGCTGAAATATCTAGAAATTACATCACCGAATTTTATTTGTTGGTCGCTTACAGAGATCCGTTCTAGAAAATTTTAAACAATAGTAGATAGTAATAGGTGTGTTTGTTTCTAGGTCAAAATGACGTATTTAAAATGCAAACATATTTTTAATAAGTAGTTACAAACAAAAACGCAGTTTGAGTTAAATATTAGTCTTTACTACAAAGTTCGTTCAGTTACTGTTGCAAATAGTTTCAAACAAAAACAATAGAGCCGTAATTTTTCAAGTCAACATTGATGGTAATTTTTGCATTTTATACACTATGGAGATCGAATGACTTAATAGGTAAACGGCGCACATTTCACTGTTTCGATCTCATTTTTTATGGAAACCATTATTTATTTCCTACCATTGTCTGACAGCACGATCGACCTACATAGCTCTATCTGACGGCTATTGGATGTATAGCAGCCTGCTTACCGCAACATTCCTATAGCAAGCCGCATTCCGACGTTAGCGATCACGATCTCAATTTCATGAGGAAGCTCCTCCTTCGACCATTTTCCACATAATCTGCAATCATTTCATATCAGAGAGTGACATCCACAACCATCTTTAATTCATGTAGTTCTGGTCTACAACACGCCCAGTCAATCATGTGGCCTTATAGTTTGCCGTTAGCATATGGCGGCTCAAGATGATTTTTGCGTTCCCTAGTTCCAGGCGAAGTTAGGCACTCAGTATTTTCTCGTAGAAATCAACACAGAAAATATCCTATCTTCCGTGCGACGATGAAGGATAAAATTCAAGAAGTATTAAGAAGAAGTAGATGCATTTCTTCAGAATCCAGATTCATCGTTATCATTTGCAGAACTGTTTTGTAACTTGATTATCTTTACTTTAGAGAATATTCCAATGAAGTTATATATTAAATATTTTATTAAAGGTGTGAAGTGTAAATTATGGATAACTGTGATAGATAAAGATAGTTCCCTCTTCTCGATTCTTAAAACTGCTACTCCTGACCATAAACCTGGCGCCTTCTAGCTTCAGGGGCTATTCTCTTGGTGTTGCAGGCAAAATCTCCTCAATTCTGGACGCGGCAACTACTCATTTCATCGCCTACCTAGAATGGCTTTTCTATATGTTAGTAATTTATGAAACCAAGTCTTTAACCCCTTTAGATGCAAGCTGGCTCGATAAAGTCCCTGACCTATAGATTATAGAACATTTTGAAACTCCCACAAAATCCTAGTAATAATTGTAATAGTTACATACTACTGTTGGCTGGACTTTTTTGGCCAGGAACCACAAGAGAATGAATGAGAATAATCACTGCGACCAGCATATAGGTCTTATCAACGTGTCTCTCTATAATTGTGTTTTTAATTTTATGCTGCGCATAATCAACTTATTTGAATGCCATTAGCTCATAGAGCGTTTCTAATAAATAGTTCGGAAGGTTTCAAGTATAGTAGGAATAGGGAAAAATACACTGCCAAGGACACGGCACAGTAGCTTCCTCGTTACAATCAAATTGACACCATTATAAAATAGAAAATAAAGAAATCTTCAGATGAAAGATGTTGAGGTAATTGGTCAAACTTCCTAAAGATTCGATGTGACATTTTACAGACTGAAGTAAATGTAATTACTTGAGATGAAAGGTGATTAGAAATTAAAAATCAATTCTTATCCGCATAATCCCTCAAAATTAGAGCTAAATTCATTGAAAAATGTAGAAATTATGGCTGTTTCAAGAATTTCACGTTAGCTCACGCGCAGAGCGTACCGCTGATTATATTGAGATGAAATTCGTGTGGGATCTCAAGAGGCTTTATCCGCATAGTCCCTCAAAATTTGAGTTCATTCATCCAAAATTTTGGAAGTTATGGCTGTAACAAGGAAATGCGGATAGACAGACCGACAGACACGGAACCAAATTTGTTCAGGAGGCTATGAATTGCAAAATGCGAGTGAAAATTTTAAATTCGGACAACACGAATGTTTTGGCTCCCGAAAGTGAACACAAGGCTTCTGCTGCTTCGCAGAATTGGGAGCAATAATTTTAAAAACCGCTATTCATGATGATGATGATTGAAGGTTTATGTTGGTAATTAGTTTGATCATGATAAGTAAACAAAAAAATGTGTTCAGTTCGCTTTCAATATTGATATCTCTCCCCAAGTAATGGACGTACGAAGCAAATCACTCCTGAAGCAAGTGGGCTGGAAAACCTCAAAAAGCGGAAGCGTTGTCTAACCGTCAGCGAGACCAGACTCTAGACAGCCACTTTCATCAATGCTATTTGTTCCTCATATCCCCTCATCACTTCCTTGATCTGTAAGTAGATAAGAACAGCAACAACCTATTGTTCAGGATTTGAAGAGTATTTCATTCACTACTTACGTTTCCACGAGGAATAAGGTGGCAGTATTGTTTCAGCAGCGTGAGAAGATTCGAGCCAGGTTTATTAGGCACTTATCCCTAAATTTAACAACTTGTTTCTTACGTTGTTTTTCCCTAATTCGGGAATAAGATGCAAGACTCGAGAAGTCAAGTTCTTCTTCACCCTTCCCCAACATTTTGAAACCGCTCGTTTGAATGGGGCCGATTTCTTGAAGTTGTATCAGCTCATCAAAGCGAAAGAGCATCTCGTTTCTAAAGAGTCGAGCTGATTTTCTTGAGCGTGCGGTGAGGATCAACTGGGGGCAGAAGGTATCCGACAATTGCAAGGATCTTGACCTATGGCACTAAAAGCATCCGGAGGATCACCGGCGAGGTAGCACGATCTTAAAATATCTCCTTACCTAACTCGAACACTGGGCGAGCCTTGCGTTCTCAAAGGTCTGTGCCGTTCACGTGCTTCAAATTATTATCTGGTAGAAAGAAAAATGTGGGTTTGTGGCACCACGATAATTACAGCAGGCATTTGGTCTTCTTTGATATAAAAATTTCAATGCAAGAGATTCTCAAGATCATTTTGAAATATTTATCTCAGGTAATGTGTTCTCCGAGAAAGAACTTAGTTGAAATACCCATGGTTGTATCTTGATGGAATTGCGCTCCGAAACATATGTGGTGAACGATTGACATTAAATCGTATTGTAAAAACCGTTAGAACAATTTGTAACAAAAAACGCTGCAAATTCGTTCACTGGGGTTTATTATTCAATGATTCATGATTTGAATGTCTACTAAGCTTTGGAGTGTGCGTGTTTCACAGGTGAAAGAGCGATTATTGAATTTCAGGAGGCACCCAAATATGATCAACTGATCAATCCAAATAGGTATTTTGGTTGAGAACCGATTTAAGTGCTCTATGCATATCTCCTGAAATTCAATAATCGCTCTATCACCTGTGAAACACGAATTAGCAATTCGATTACACAAGGAAAAATATTTTATTTGAAAATTTTAAATTTCGTAAGACGGAGCATGCATATCAGAATGCTTCAACCCGTGTATCGGCTATAAACCCTTTTAGGAGTTCACTCCAGTATCTACATTCACAACATCACTAGGTTACTGCGATCAAAACAAAAGAAAAACTCTTGTGTTCGTTTTGATTGCAGTAACCTAGTAATAGTGAATGTGGATGCAAATATTTGGCAACCTTAAATCGGGCCATAAATGGGGAATGGTTTGAGCTACGGACCTGGGGAGGGTCTCAGATTCCTCATGGCCTTGTTCTTCAAATAGGTAAATATTTAGGCCGCCTTCGACTTTTTTGAGGTTTTTAGGGATTTTACAAAACTTTGACAGCCCTTAAAGGGCACTTTAAATTAAGTGAGAGAGCTGGCTCAAGAATTGGGGCGTCATCGGACCAATATTGATTTTTCCTGAAAATTTCAATTTTTTTGCTCCAGTTTGGGAGAAATTGTGCGTACGGCGGAATTATTGAATATTTTATTATTGAATAATAATAAAAAACAACTTAAAACTATAAGAATCGTTACCATCCGGCTTACTATTTCGATGCTGAATTGCTGTTTTGCAAATTCGTGGGCTATGCTGATTAATGGGCTTATATTTGCCTCTCCTATTCTGATTTCATCAAAATCTTGTGGAGTTTGAGCGAATGATGAATATTACAACGTATTAATGACTTTTGGGTGAAAGGCATGTCTATGCACGTTCAGAGACCGCAATTGTTCTGAGTGTAATGAAATTCGTAATAGCATTCAAAATCTGACTTACACGAGAATGTCAGAGAATGTCATCAAATTATGAGATGTGGAGAAAAAGCTGAACTTACCTGTAACGGTTCAGAAAACAAGTGTTGCCTTAAACCGTCAAAGGAAAATGATTAGCTTCAGGAAATTTGCATTTCGATAACTCTACCCAAGTTACTTTCCTTAAATTTTCTACCCACCTTCCTGAAAAGTTTTGAAGTAACTGAATTTCAATCCTGCATAGATTCTTAGCTGAGCTTTCAAATTTTCATAACTTCGTTTCAGAGTTTTTTTTTTTTTTTTTTTTTTGCAAAAGGTGAATTTACGGTATGCAGTTACCGATACATACACATTTTTAATCAGTTTTGTCGTATTACTCTTGTGTTGATAACCCTTGAGCTTCATAAAACATTAAAACTCGATTAGAAATATATATGACATATTAGGTAAATATTGTCCATGACTAATTATCATAGCGTATTGGTGATTGTTTTGTGTTGAAAATCAAATGAAATGCTGTTTCTATTTCTATATTGGAAAGTGATTCAAAAGTATTTACCCACAATGACGATTTTGCGGGTTAATTTATAAAAGGGTTTTAGTTTATAAAAAGATGGTGAATTCGTAATCACAAATAAATTTGGTGGTTCCGTAACCAACGTTCGTAGATGAAACCATTATTTGTAACACCGAGCGCCAACCTTGAATTGATTAGGTGATATACATTTAAAACAGGAATCAGAGAGTGCATAGGTGGTGTGCATTAATATTAATTGGCTCTCAGTATATTATAAATAGTAATTAAGGCACACTCCAAGACGCATCTACGTGCTACTCGTTTTCGCTAAGCAGCTTTATGTACTTGTTATCTCCCCCTTGTATAATAATTTATTCGACAATTATTCAAATGACTCAACAGTCGTAGAGGCAGATGTGCATTCCATTTTAGTTCTTGAGCTCTAATGTTTTAATTCACTAAATCTTCGTAAGCGTATTCAACGAATTCAAATCAACTGTTTGTAAACCAATTTAATAGATTGTAGGATTACGTTGCGCTTAGTTTTCTACTTCATTTTCCTTGAAAACTCACTATAAAATGAAGTTTCCTCTAGATGTGCCGTTTTATCATGCTTTTCCGAGTCTGTCTATTACTTTTCGTTTATTATTCATTAATAAACCATTGTAATCTCTCTTGAAAAAAAAATTCTAACCCCTCCTGAAAATTTCATGGTTTACGTTTCAAAGGGTGTAGAATCCGAATCTGCGATAAAAATTTTCCGTCCGTCCGCCGTACGCCGTTCGCACGATTTCTCCCAAACGGCGGGAGCAAAAAAGCTGAAATTTTCAGGAAAAATCCATGTTGGTCCGGCGACGCTCCAATTCTTGAGCCAGCTCTCTCACTTAATTTAAAGTGCCCTTTGAGGGTTGTCAAAGTTTTGTAAAACTCCTAAAAACCTCAATAAAAGTTAAGGCGGCCTAAATTTAGACTCTTTTTGAAGAACTTGCCACGAGGAATCGAATGAGCCCCTCCCCAGGTCCGTAGGTCAAACCATTCCCGATGTTTGGCCCGATTTATGGTGACAACATTCGCGTTATTTTTGTTTATTATTGTTTTTGTTTTGATATCAGTAACCTAGTGACGTGGTGATGTACACAAATCCTGGAGGTACACAAATATGATCAACTGAACAAACCAAATAGGTATTTTGGTTGAGAACAGATTTACGTGCCCTATGCATATCTCCTGAAATTCAATAATCGCTCTATCACCTGTGAAACACGCACACTCCAAAGCTTAGTAGAAATTCAAATCATGAACGCAAGCCAATAATAAACCCCAGTGAAAGAATTTGCAGCGTTTTTTAAACAAGTTTTGAAATTTCCTCTAGGACTGCTATTGACAGATATCACCTCTGTTGAAATTGCCTGAAGTCACAAGTGATTTCAACCTTGCATATTCAATGAAAAATATTGGAAGATTGATGACAGATTTATTTAGTAAACCACTCGCTTTTCCACGCTTTTCCACTCGAGAAGTTATTTCCGTTGGAGTCAACGAGGTAGTGAGTAGATAATGCTATTATTCCTAGATAGCAGTCAGCGCTCTCAATCAACTGAATTAAACCGTTATTGTAAATAAAGCCTTGACTCTATCGTATTCAAGATTGATAAGGCGTGTGGCAAACGCCTCAGTGAAGTGCACAGCGTCTGCGTTGTTGATACACATTCTTCACAATGAAGGCCGTGGCATTCAAAGTTTGCATTCAGCATCAGAAAAAGTTCAAAAAAATGAAATATGATCCAATATACACGTACGTTCTTACTTTGTAAGGTCAGGGTAAAATATACTGGCTTGAAACAGTGAGTCAAATCATCCGGCGAGTGACCGGGAATGAAATTCAAAATAACTGTTCACACGTCTGAGAGTTATTCATATTGGAATATGGCCCAAAAGGTTAAAGAATTAACTATGTATTAATTCCTCCCCTCAGCCTTCGTCACGTGGAATAACTTTTTCTATTTTGTTTGAAACTGTTCTTCCGCATATATTTGTTGCAGCTGTTAACGGACACGACTTTCAAATAATTTAGTATGCATCATAACTGTGCTTTATTCTCAACAAAGAAACTCGAATTACATTTCAAAACTGTATAGGGCAAGTACTTTTTTTACACCATCTTCCCAAGTTCTCAGAAAAAAACCAATTAAAGGATTCTCGAATGTTCTTCAGTCACTTTTCACCTTCTGTAACTCAATTCAAAGAAGAATTGCACATTTTATTGCTTAATGAAATCCCGAGAAAACTGTAATTGCCGAACCTTTTACGTTACGTTCCTTCCAACTGCATCAACCAAGGCTAGAAGTGAGGGAATGAAGGGCAGGTTGGTGGTATTTCACACATCCACCCTCCTTTCCCTTTCAATATCTAGTGATAAGTCAATGGAACTGAAAAATTCGATTCATTTTGAATTGGCAAATAAGTGGTTTAAGTCACTCACAAACTGATGTGGAGCAAAATTATTTCAGAATGGTTTGAAACGCCAAGATGTTTGTAGTAAACGGTTTTGGAAAGAAAGTTGTTCTACGTCATGGTTGAATTTCGTACAAAAGAGTGCTTTAACAGGTAGTATGCTTATTAGTTTGTTAGTACTAAGCACTTAAAGTGTTGCCAAAGGAACCATACACTTGGGTACTCTTTCGGGTAACGTAAGTCAATACGCTAACTTTGAAATAATCTGCCAGATTGTATAATGGGCATTGAATGACCTGAAATTGATACAACAATATTATTGACTAATATGGACATCGGTGATAATTGGTATCCTACAAGTGTACGTATTCGTTTGGTGTTCTTAGAAGTTGACGTAGTTACTTCTAATCATGGAGCGGGACTACGAGATTTAGCAGTTAGGTAAATTGTCTGCAGAAGTGTGTGATTGAAGGACGATATCGTACATCGTACAAGTATTTGAATAAACTTCTTATAATTGAGGAAATTGATTCTCGAGCCCATCAATCTTCATTCAGACCGTACATAGATGGAAACATGAATTACTATAAGTAATTTACGAATTCAAACGAACAACAGTGAGAAACTGTTGTTGTGACATTGGTCTGTAACGTACCAGCGTATCAACTTATTATTCGAAGAAACGTTAACTACACTTATTGCTTTATAAATACAAATTGCTGCAATTTGTAGTTTACCGTTTGAAATGTGTTTTGGAACAACCTAAAGCGATTCCCGAGTTACCCTTTTCCTTATGAATATGGAAACCTGTAAGTTTCGTGGCATATTTTTTCGCTGAACCATTTTGTAGGTTTCACATTATATTTCAATATGAATTAAACTTTCATTGGAACTACTGGTGTAAGCATGAAATTCCAGCTACGTCTAGCTGTAGTACATCAGCAATAAACCATCATTTTTGTACATACTTTTAGCAACTTTACTGACCCCAAAAAATCTATTCACAAATCCAGAAGGCTAGAGACAACCAATCCAACTACGAAAAACTGCTGATTCGCGAGATCCTTCCAATCAACTTCTCCAGGAACCCAGAGAGAAGAACAACAAACTCCTACTCCTACAATCACCTTGGTTGACGCTCCTCTGCAAAGATAACAACGGCAGCATCGATCACCATCGAAATTCAAAGACTTTGTGATGAACCGTCCACTAGTGCATCACCACAATATGATGATATTGTGTTAATATTACTATTAATTACATTTCAAGTTGGAATTAAGAATGTATAATCTAGAATACCAATACATTGATCAATTCCGGATTTATTTGATCATGGATTCATACTGCATACTAAATTTACAATTAAAACGCCACAGGCTCAAGTCGTATTGTGGGATTAAGATCGTCTTTATAAGATATGCATAAAATGACAGATATAAACGAGAGAAAATATTTCTCAAACTCTTAATCTTAATAATAATTTTTTTATGTTTTTACTATGATTCATTTTTGGGAGAGCTTCAGAAGTACTGGTACATCACACCGCGATCACGACTAAAATTCTTTTACACAAAAACCTGTCAGCGTTTTTTTTTTATTTTTTATTTTTTAAATAATATTGAGGGGTTAATATTTTATGAGAACACCTCAATAGCCCGATAGTGTTACTGGCACTTATTAGAAGATACCGATCATCTTATAAATTACCTTGTTAATTGTCAGCGTCCAATGCTCATTATTGATGAATCCAAAAGTTACTAATAGCTTCCACCTGACATCAACGTAGGTCTACCGCCTTTAAAGGTGTTCAAGGTAATTTTCTTTGAGGGGTTTTTTAATCACGAATTTTAGATGGGGATCTTTAATCGAGCAACGCAATCATTTATGACGGTTTTCTTCCGAGACGTCCAAATACGTCGGCGTTTTGTTTTAGGGTGATTTTTTTTAAACTGAGATCTTCATAGCCATATTACCATCATTTTACGAACAGCGCAATTTTCGCACCTCGGCCGTTTTGAAGATTAGTATGCGCATACATTATGTCGCCCACCCAATTGGGAGTTCGGAGCGAGACTGTCTGGTGCCTAATGGAGCAGAGTTATATAATTTGACACCAAGGCAGTTGTAATATATCAATGGATAGATGTTAAACATCGATTATGTTCTTGTTCATCAGATCTTTCTTGGCACATAGAGGCTCAAAAACAATCTAGGTCAACAAAAACAAAATTTTGTTCACTGAAATTTTAAGTTGACATACAAAAGATCATGTTCGCATACTGAATTTCTCTTCTTCTTTTGGCCTGCCTGGAAAAAAAATGTTTTTGATTCATATTAATACTATCTCATTTCTTCTAACTCATTATTTGTATAATTTCATCAGCCGCACCAATTATCTCAAGTAATAACGTACAAGTAATATAATAACAAGTACTGAACAAGATGTTAAGCGTACACTTTTGTTGGAGTATTGAGGGAAGCATTGAAGCCGAGATGTACGCCCGCTAATAAACACCACCTCAGGGCCTTACGAAGTCTACTATTAATAGTTACTTTGAAGAACTTCAAGGTGAAGGACAGTGTACTGCGCACGATTCAATACCAATTTTCCACCGGACTGAAACGTAAATCTAGGGAGCACTCCATTTACTTTTGGTTTATTGTTTTCAGCAGTCACTTTTTGTAAGAATCGACGATTTTGTCCTATTTATATCCAGAAAATCAAACAACGTACATAATTCAATGTCAAAAAGTTTTTTCTCAAAGCTACTTGGCCAAGGTGAAATTTAAAACAAAAATTGCGTAATCTTGGCCCGCGAAAACCCTACATACTCAAAATCACTTTCGATCAACCCTAAGTGAATAAATTAAAAAATTGAAATATAGGTACATTCATACACGTGAAGGTTTTTGAAAATAATCTCAAAAAGTTTTGAAGCGAAAAAAATGGTTCAATTTATTATTTTTAATAGGTAATCAATCTTTTTAAAATACCTGAATACATATATGTTTTTTTAAATTACATCTCAAGATGCAAGAATTTACAAATTCTTATACCCACCGCCCGGAACTTTTCTTCCCAACCACTCTCCTAAATTTTATGAAACTTGAATTCAAATTCACAAGGAGCTCTATTCAATTCTTTCATCCTTTTGCTCTTCCTCAGGGGTAAATCTACGCAGGAAAAATTACATTAACATGAAGGTGAGCAAAAGTTAACGATAAGCGAACCAAGCTGCATCGAATCGATTGTTGATAGGTATCTAGATGCGCAGAAAGTTAATTGGATTTTTTTTTTTTTTTTTTTTTTTTTCAAGATACTGATTGATACAAAAATACTTCCTTATGGGTTATGATATGACACAAAAAACATAATTGGTCAATTAAGGACAAATGACAGTGCTGTGGGGGTTCCGCAGGAGAATGGAGCCTATGCAAATATTATCAATTCATTCTGGAGGACTTTTTCATGAAGTGATACATCACCCTGCGCAGGGCAGTGCAATTTATTAGTGGTCCTCGGGGGGGACGTCCTAATGGTGTGGGACACCGAAGAAAGACCACGTTCGGAATTCATCCTTGGCCCCACCCGGTTCTTTGCCCCTTTTGTCAACGTTCTATCGGCTCACGACACTATTCAATGTCACAGCCACTGCCAAAGAATCCCGAACCATTCCGCGTGTCATTATTAAATATTGATAAATCGCTGGGAAACAGAAGTTAGAAAACGACTATGACAGCGGGATAATCAGTATGCCAAGCGCTATTACATTCCATGTTATTACATATTAGGATATACATACACAAACTATTAGATTAGGAGAACAAAAGGTAAATACATACATCTGAGATTCGACAGCAGACTGAAAATCCCCTTGCTGACCAGGACGAGCATCTAGGACTGCGGGTGACGGAATAAGGGAAACGGGGAAGGAAGTTTTTCTCAAATTTACTGCACCCGCTCAGATTGATGTTGAGTCCGGGCAGCCTGAAGACCCCCAAGATCAACTGAAATGCCTGCTCTGTAAAAGCACTTCGACATCTGAGACAGTCGGTTTACAGTCCAGAACTGTAATGCTGTATCACTAATCATACGGTATACACATACCTCCTACGATCACTCTACGCGGGAAGATCTTAGAAGCTTAAACCTTTCGGCCTTCAACTTTGATTTTGAGGTATAGTAAAGAACTCAACCTTAAATGCTTTGAATCTCTAGTTTTCGACATATCGACTGAAATTAACTTCATCTCGTCCTTCCTTCTCCTCAACACCACTTTTTACTTCGACAGATAACCACAGTAGACAAATTTATCAGCAGATCGTATCGTTAAATGACAAACGAACAACTGCCAGGTCCAACGGCAAACGAGTACACATTTTGTTTTAATCTAGTGATAACTCTTTTTCCAATCACCCAGAAATCATCGAGAGCAAAACAATGTTTTTTAAGAACAAGTTGAAGAATAAAGTTGTATTTGTCACAACATAAGTACAGTGCAGTGCGAGTACAGTGTTGTATAGTACGAGCTTGGGCCCTCATGAATATAATCAATAGGGTGGGTATTTCATTCAATAAGCTACCTAATTCACCCCCAAAAAATCCGGATTTAATGCCTTTGTTTTGAAATACAAAATCAATGTTTTAAAAGATTCTCATTGTTTCAAAAAGTGAACTGTACTGCATATAGTTATGATTGATTCATGAAGTTACGATAACAATTGTAATTGTAATCTATTGAAACTGACTAATGTTTTAAACTTTCTATTGATGTCTTGCCTTTATCAGAGCTTCTAGGATGACAGGATGAGAATGATTAATGAATGTGATTAGAAGTTGATGAAAATAAGATATAAAATAACCTTTTCAATCAATCAGACCTAACAAAAAGAACGCCCAGTCCGTACTGATTAGGACGCCTTCCTGATGTACATATATTTTAGGACACAAGTTAACTATGCTTTACAGTGGGTCATTGTAAATATAACTGACATGATAAATGTTTCAAAAATGCTACTTCATATGATTTTTTAAAAACTAGGATACAATTTACCGTACTCATTGGGTGAAACTCGTGTCAGCTGATGTATCTTCTTAAACTATCATAACTGGAACTTGATTTTCAATAAATACGATTCCATATCACTCGAGTATTTGAATGACAATGCAACACAGATTGAAAGGGGATCCTAGTTAGTAGAGCCAAGGCTACAGAGGTCCGCAAGGGTGAAGAAGAATGCGCCTGCGCGAGCATAATGATATGCTCGCCGGTCGGAGGTCGAAGGTGAGCGGGATAAATTTTAATTCGAAACCTTCCGACATTTCACGATCTCCACCAATTGTCTTTTCAAGCCTCCTCCGCCAACTGAAAACCATGTGACAACAAGCTGGCCGTCATAACCTCATAACTATTTTTAACCAGCAATCCAGCAAACTCCTACGCCGGGTATAATCGTGGTCGTTTCTGAACACCGTTATAGCAGACTTGGTGCATACCATGTTAGATTTTTGTTTGTCACATTTGTCACTTCAGACGAATATTTGCAATGATTATCTTTATTCTGAATAATATGATATAATAATAAGGCGTGCCAAATTGATTGGAAACTGCATTTCCATATTGTCTTATGGTGTGGCCGCGTGGGGAGGTGCGAGTGGTATCACCATGCAACCTCTCATTGTAGCCCAAAAAAGTCTCCTTAAAATCCTACTTAAAAGGCACAAGCGCTTCCCGACTACCAAGGTATTTGAACTTTTTGGCGTCCCTACTCTCGAAACAGCGTGCAAAACAATCACTCTTATTGAAACTTATAAGCGTATGAGGGCTGGTGCTTACGAATTTTGTATTTCGAACACTCGTAGAAAAGGGAATATTGAAATTCCATTTCGTTTAACCTCAGCAGGTCAGACTACATGTTTGTATCGGGGTGCTAGGCTTTTTAATGAACTTCCTTTACAGGTTAGAGAGCTGTCGTCCTTAAGTAAATTCAAATTAGCAGTAAAAAAATTGTATTCGTGAATAAGTTTTTCTTCTTGGTTAAGTAGTTTAGACATATATAATATATATTATATTTTTGTTTATACTGTTATCAATTTGTAGCCAAGTCGAATGATTGTACTTTCAAACATGAAGATGAACTCCTCCCCCAAGCACGAGGTTTCCTTACATGGGAGAGTATCATTCAAATGTAACGATGTGCTACCTATGTATTCAAAATAAACGAATGATTAAAAAAAAAAATTCTTGGTATGTGCACCGATTTGAGGCTAATTGTTTGTTAAAAGAAAAAATACAATATACTATATGAAGTTTCTGAAGAGATGAACTTCAGTTCTTGAGAATACTCGTACATCCTTCAGTACACCTTAATAGTTTATTAACCTTTAAGTCTACTTACCTAAGTCTGAGTACGGAGTTTTATTGCAGAAGATCAGGGTATGAGTGAAAGAGAGAGGCGCGTGTAGGCATCAGAGGTTTTCAGATTTTCGGGAAGGGCGTTGTAAATCAAATGCATCAAATACTGTGGGCTTCTTGTTGTGAGGGCTAAATTTATCCTGGGGTTGACAACATTATGAACAATCTGAAAACGGGTTGAGTGAGAGTGAGTATACGGACTGGCAATTAAGGACGGGCGCCTATAATAAAAAAAGAACTATAACGTCTATAAAGAGCTGTCTAACTGTAAACACTTTAGCATCTTGAAATAAGGAGGTACCTAGCGTAATGCCTAGGTTTTCCCACCATTACCTTCAAAATCGCTTTCTGAATCACCACAACTTTCTTGTGTGAGTGAGCAAAGATCCTCTAGTATCCCATACAAAGTGAATCCCTAGGTCAGATTCTATTTGATCTTGGGCAGGGTTTCATAAAACGAACAGTACAAGGAAATAGATGGCTCCATGTATGCATCTAACAGCCACTTATCTCATTGTCTCTCTCTTCGCTTTTACTATTTAAGTATTAAATTATTATTTTTATTTTTTATATGGTATGACGAAGTTTTAAATCGTTGACTTCTTCTCAGATTACAATGCGATTCTTCAATTGCTTTCAATGGAACCTCTAATGTCCTTGTAGCGACCCCGTTCATGCTAATCAAGAGTAGATTATGGTCAAAAGAAGTCCTAACCCATTTAATCGGAGCGTATCGAACCCTGTTGGATATTCAAAATAAATTGTAAATGTTTCACTTCAGTCGAGTTGTGAATGTAGAACTAGCATGACTGGATCGAATGTGAGCTCTTTTTAATCAATGAAGTGAATAAAGGAATGAGGCCGGGATCCATATGATGCTGGGCGCCAGACGGATTGACGCGAGATTATCGTCCCATTTTTATGTAAAAACCAGCCTTCTCGAGGTAGAGTAATTTCGTCTTCTGATTATGCATGGCGAAAGCAAGAATACGTCGTTTTTTAGAAAGTGATTTCGAGGATCGTACCGACTGCTTGGATTCGGTTTAGTTTCATTACTCTACATGCAGGAGTACACAATATAGGTCAAACATAAAATTAATCACGTTTGTAGAAATTTGCTCTTAAAAAGATGATTAAACAATTGTTTTTAATGATTTTTATGGCATGTCTATGAACAAGATGATCAATTGTAGTAAAATGGTATGAAATCATTTATTTAAACACATAGCATACTTGTACCTTCGGTCAACATCTTCTCACTTGTTAGGTAAATTCTTACTTACGTAGTTCTTACGTATGTTTGGTAAATTTGTAACCTCATTATACAGGGTGTCCCGGGAGTTATGCACAATCCGACTCCTACGTTATACGACTCATTTCCGACTACGATGAGTTGCATTCATCTTCGAGACTTTTGGAAAAACCTCAATTTCAACAGAAAACACACGTTTTTCTGCAGTTAAACACCATTTCCTTAACTAAAAACATTTTTAAAAACCAAAACGACTACGCCGTTGGAAAGCTGACATTTTGGCGCACGTTTTACCAGGCCTGCACAGTTCTGCGTCAAGCATTCATGGGGTTTCTAGGCGAGATGAAAAACGGGCGATTCCAAGATTTTGACTAGACTTCCATTTCGCGCTGCAATCGCACATCTTCAATGCAATTTAAAGAGAGTTTTCTGTCATCAAATAGATATAAAATTTAACGCTCTTTCCAACGGTGTCATCAAATTTGAGCTATCTCCAAAATTGGTTGAGTTATGACAGTTTTAATGACTTAAGATCGAAAACACGAAAAAAATCTTAAATTGCGAATAGCTCGAAAACGAGGCCTCTGGCAAAAAATTGGTATGAGGCATTTTTGGTTGGAAATGAGTTGTAGAACACGTAGGAGTCGGATTGTGCATAACCCCTGGGACACCCTGTAGAGAGACAAATTGATCAGTGAAACTACCATGATTTAGCTTAATAACTTCTATAAAGAACCTTACTAATCAACCAACATAAACTAATTGCTAACTTTCCTCAAAGATCAATTTTGAAAATATCTTTCTTACTTCCTCACGTACTGCATACACATAAAGAATAAAAAATAAAATAAATAGTAAAATCTTTGAAGTAAATTTTACATGGTAATGAGACCCTTGGAGACCTAATTTGTAACGGAATACGTGGAATTTAGGTTACCTAAAAATCTAGTAACATTTTATGGTATTCGGGCGATAATTGTTACACTAATTTTCAAGTATAATTGAGCAAATAAAGAATAACTGTCAGGTGGTAAAATGACACACAACCAACACATTCAATCAACCCTGAAGGGTGTAATTGAAGATTTTTACGTGTTTGAAATCAATTTTCAAAAACGTTATACATAAAACAGTAGTTTCCCTCGCGGTTTACATAGAATGAATCAAACGAAACCAAGAATACTTAACTTCCACCCGATTCCGTTCCGCTGGAAAATAAGTGTCAGACAAAAGAAATTATCAACAAACGCGAACCGTAAGGCGACTTCGCAATGCAGGAGTCGGCTGAAATGGTGATAATTTGGCTCAATGATAACAAAATTTATCATTGAATATTCTACAGAAAGAGGAGGGAAAAATAGTTGCTTGCGTTTAGACAAAACCCCAAGGTAAACCGTTCAACGAGTCCACATTAATCACGTTCAGTCCAGTTCATTAACTACCCAGCAATTTAGATCCTTCCATGTAACATTCGTATTCACACCTTGAGAGGCGATATCTGCCTGGAAGGCATTTATTAGGAAGAATCAACCGCTTAAAACCTGGAAACCGAAGGGTATCAAAACAAGCGGGCTGCGTGAGAAAACGAATACTCGTCTAGCGTTCCTTCATAAACTGACATTAATCATCATGCCGTGCGGGAGCCGATTCGAACGCCTCTTCGTACCAATGATAATTTCCTCTCTAATTTTAACATTAAGATCTGTAATGAGGGAGGGGGGGAACTTTGTTACCTAAATGCTGTAGACAACATCGCATATTTTAAACAGTAGCTGAGCATTAATAAGTTAGCAATGTATCAATGATGAGTAGGTACCGCTGCTAGAACTTTGGCTGGACAAACAACGAAAACAAGAACTCGAATGTGAGCAGGCTGAACATAGTAAAACGCTGCAAATTCTTTCACTGAGGTTTATTATTCAATGATTTATGATTTGAACTTCTACTAAGCTTTGGAGTGTGCGTGTTTTACAGGTGATAGAGTGATTATTGAATTTCAGGAGGCACACAAATATGATCAACTGATCAATCCAAATATGTAATTTGGTTGAGAACCGATTTAATTTGATTGATCATGATCATATTTGTGTGCCTCCTGAAATTCAATAATCGCTCTATCACCTGTGAAACACGCACACTCCAAAGCTTAGTAGAAATTCAAATCATGAATCATTGAATAATAAACCCCAGTGAAAGAATTTGCAGCGTTTTTTTTTTTTTTTTTTTCAAGAGCGATTAGAATGGAAAAATATTCTATTTGAAAATTTTAAATTCCGTAAGACGGAGCATGCATATCAGAATGCTTCAACCCGTGTATCGGCTATAAACCCTTTTAGGAGTTCACTCCAGTATCCACATTCACTACATCACTAGGTTACTGCGATCAAAACAAAAGAAAAACTCTTGTGTTTGTTTTGATCGCAGTAACCTAGTGATGTAGTGAATGTGGATGCAAATGTTGGCACCATAAATCGGGCCATACATCGGGAATGGTTTGAGCTACAGACCTCGGGAAGGGCTCATTCGATTCCTCATGGAAGGTTCTTCAAAAAAAGTCGAAATTTAGGCCGCCTTGACTTTTTTGAGGTTTTTAGGGATTTTACAAAACTTTGACAACTTTAAAGGGCACTTTAAATTAAGTGAGAGAGCTGGCTCAAGAATTGGGGCGTCGCCGGACCAACATGGATTTTTCTTGAAAATTTCAGCTTTTTTGCTCCAGCCGTTTGGGAGAAATCGTGAGTACGGCGTACGGACGGAAACATTTCTATTGCAGATTTGGATTCTACACCCTTTGAAACGTAAACCATGAAATTTTCAGGAGGGGTTAGAATTTTGTTTCAAGAGCGATTACAATGGTTTATCATTGAATAATAAACCAAAACATAATGCTACAGCAAAATCTAGAATAGGTACAATTACAAGGTATGAAGATCTGCTGATCAGCTGTGAGTCACCAGGGGGTGATTCATTCCTGATTAATCAATAATCATATCAATCAGTCAGATCAATAACCATAGGCCTCAGATTTGTGTAGAGGAGCTACTTAATACGAAAATGATGTGCCTTTCCTTCAATAATTTGCAGGGTTTTCGTTGCCCAACTGTCCAACTTAAATATTTTCCCCACCTCCTTAACTGCCCGTTTTCTCCCAACAAATAGAGGCCATTGTCGGACTATTTCAATTAGTTCAAATGACATAGGTAATACTTTTTTAATACTAGACATCCACATAACTGGTACGGGGTGCTTTATGCCACTCTGAATCGTGGCCGACTTTTCTTTTAAGGTACATTATACACAAAAAATATAGTTAAAAAATATATAGGGAGTTAATTAGTATGACAACTACTGTTAAAATATAAAACTGGTGATTAATTCGCTTACTTCTCCTTCGTGAATTTAACTTTGACTGACTAATTTTGGATTGAGTGTGTTAAAGTTGTTTCGTTGAGCCTAAAGTTTTAGCTGATAATCCATCTTGGAGACAGGAAGGTTGGACACCACTTTCTTGAGTTGTAGTAGGTCACTTGTCTCGTTCACCTCACTCGTTCAATTTACCGTTGAGGCTCTCCCTATTTTCTAACCTTGACTAGAATGAAGTGGGTTTTCATCGTTCTTACATTATCACCTTCAGTATCATCTGTTCGGCTCAATAGACAAATAATGAAGATAGTTTTCCTGTTTGGGAACTATGAGAAGTGTATAATCCTTCTCGAGTGGTCAAGCTGAGGTTGGTTTTATGGCTTCAACACTCGAGGATTATAACCCCTTTATCATGAAGGTTGCTCGTAAAATCATGAAGTTAATATATCGGTTTATCAATCGACAGGGGATCAGCAAAAAATAATCTTGTCTTATTACGTAATACTACTATAAAATACATTATTTATGACACCTTGATATTCAATATGAATACCTATTTTTTATTCACTGAATACACAATTTAATCGATAGACAATTATCATAACGAGGAAAATGTAATCTCTATGGCGCATCAGTCGATCAGCGACCTTTAAAACACATCCGAATACCGAGAACAAGAAGTAATTCTGAAATTTCGAAGATTTTCGCTTCAAACTAATAAATATTTGCATTTTTTTAGCTTTTTATTAAAATTAAAAAAGAGCCAATATAAGCTGGTTGATAACGAACGTAAACAAAATATTGCTGTCCTTTAGTGGTTTTTAAAGAAGATCATCATGCTGTAATTTGAAGCAACTTCAGGGATAATTAGCCACAAACTTTGCAAATGATTTGCTTTTGGAATCATTTAAAAAACAAGATTTTGTCAGCGTGCTGATTTCAGCCCAATTCAACTGAATTTTATTATTGGAACCCGCCGACTTAATTATTACAAAATATTGACGAACCCAATTCAACTGCAACTGTGACTTTAAGGAACGTTTTGTTTGTTTGTTTGTTTTGTTTTTTGTTTTTTTGTTCGTAAACATTAGATTATCAAGGCAGTCGCAATTAAAAAGCGCATCGCTCTAATCGCCAGACTAATAATCGAATTAGATGTGTCATGAATTAAAATCACGGATCAGCTTTCACCTGGTCCCCTGGGTTCTGTCTTAATTAACTTCAAACTGACATTGGAATGGAATGCATTGGAAGGATGCCTTATCCCTTCGAACTTTTTACAAGAAGTGGACACATCTTGTATCTTACTGATTTATCGGTATAATCAAGTTAAATCGGAGGTATATTTAGTTGATAGATTAAGCGGCTGACTTGTGTATTACACAGTCATAAAGCGGTACATAAAATTGTACAGAAGTAAAAATTACATTCTGTATATGAGAGGTTTAAAACGTAAACATTGGTTTTGACGTTGAACGTATTTTTCATTATTACTCCATAATAAAACATTCTTTAAAAACGCTTATGAAAAGTATGGTAATTTCGATAGAATTGGATACGAGTAAAAGGATTGAAATAACTATGTAGTTCAAATCTTTCCCCGAGACGACCTTGAAGAGGCCTGGCATAATTCCTTACGGGAGTGTTACCGTTTAGCTGTACGGAAACGATCCAGGAGGCTGCAATTAAAAAACATTTCGTACGCGTAATTATAGTGTAACTACCACAACAACACCGATATTACGGCTATTAATGAATAAAGTGAAATTGTGATGAGGCGGGATGGTGGGCGGATGAAGTCACGTTCCTATGATACTTTAAAGGTTAGTGGTGCTAGAATTATTGCCCCACACCATTCCCCATTGCGTTTTCGTTAGATTTTGTTCGTTAACATTGAAGTTTTGGAGGTTTATAAATCAAACTGGTAATGGCCTAAGTGTAATCACTGAGTTACCCCTATTTTTAAAACAAAATCAGAAATTGAAATAAGTTTAATAGGTACTGAACATCGAACTTTCACTTTGATCGTAGACTTGAAAGGTATACAAATTTACCTAACCATGTTTTCTCTACTATCTACGCAATTGGAGCGAGATCGGAGGATTGAAAAATGATGATGATGGGTGGTGTTTGCACATGTGCAGAACCTACTAGTGATGTGATAGTGTTTAAATTGATACGGTACGACTAAACCATCCTATTCTGGCTACCTTTCTAATTTGAGGGGGGTTGGATGCATAGAACTGATGAACGTAAGAAAATTAAGTTCCTTGGATTCGATGTTCGAGTATTTGCAAACCAAAGTATTGTTTTGAGCAGTGAAACCCAGAGGACCATGTACAGGCTAACCCACCTTTTCATGAAAATGTCATCATAATCCAGTAAAAAACGTTGAGAAAAAGCTTTTTACAACAATCTCGGGGCTTATGGACATACACAGAGAAAGAGAGAGACGTAGTCATACAGACAGACTGATATACCCCCCTTAGGTAGACCCGAAAGCAATAAAAAGGCAAATATGTGACAAAGTAATACAAGAAGGTTCATTATTTCTGCATTGGAACCTCTTCAATGTTTGGAATCTACACCTCTTGAAACATAAACCAACCAATTTTGAGGGGGCTTACTGTTTTTTATTACAAATGTTAATTTTACTGATATAAGTGAATACTGAATGAATTTTACATGATTGAGGAGCTTGCATCGCAAAAAATACTATATCCACTTGAGTGAATTTCGCAAGAAACGTGAAAATCTGTAACACATTAATTTTAGCTCATAGGTTCTTACTTTTTTTTTAATTGACCGTTTTTTTCTCCTCCATTGTGTGCAAAACAGTAAACAGTCGGTCAAATTTTAAATCTGTTATCCGTAGATAAAGTAGGTACGTTTTGACTGATACAAATGGAAAGAGTACTTTTTGGCTGAAAACGTCATATCTATAGAATGACGCCTAGAGAGGCGTATGGAGTACCTTTTGGATTAAAATAGTGTAGAGGAAGTCGGATATGTCTTGGATTTAGTACTATATGTATGATTGATAAATGGATAGAGTACGTTTTGCTCAACTGTTTAGTACGTTTTGGTTGAGAACTTGACTTTCATCGCTCATTTTTTAATGGATAAAGCACGTTTTATGATGAAACGGCTTCGTTTTCGAGAAGAAACAGTCCCTCAAAATCGTAACCAACCATTAGTTCAAAATTGAAAAAATGGTGGTTGGTACTTTTTGCGATGCAACCTCCTCAATTTGTTTATTGCTTCTAAAGTAACGTAGATGTTCGTTCAGTTTCCTTAGTCCATTAGTGTCCAATTTTCTGTTTTCTGTGAACAACGAAGGAAGTTCGCCACTGTACAAAAAGTTGGAGCTGAGTTGAAGTGGATTTTAACAAGTCTAAAGGATTCCCCAATTATTTTTAAACCACTCAGGAAGCAATTTTCCTTCTCAGGAGACGAATCAGCAGTTGAAGATTACCAATACAAGAAATGAATACTGCAACCTTGACAATGAATGTGGCTGTTTTGAAAACAACGAGTAACAACCGTCGCAGGTACATGGTTGAGGAATGGATCGTTGATTAATAAGCTCTGAAAAAAAAGAAGATATTTCCAAGGGCAAATCGACTCACTTGCATTAGGTATCTTTCATTCGCGATCCAGGGGTTGGAGGTGTACTACCGGATGGCATTCACCTTGACTCTGGTTCGACGAGTCACACTGTCGGCTGCCATCCATTTCTAATGGCCCCTCTGTCCGAGGTTCACTGAGTGGGGTTATGACCCAATCAACTGTGATGAATCAACCTCTGTAATGTTTTTTTGATTGATGGATACTGAACCGCCTTTCCAACTAGAAGACTGTGATTGGTAGATAATAGAAGTGACTTTTAAGGTAATGGATTAAGGTTAATGGGTTGTCAATAAGCCCATCCGCTTTCAATCACTATTAATTACCGATTTGTCATCAATTTGCTACTATACAGGGAGTCCTAGGAGTTATGCACAATCCCACTCCTACGTGTTCTACAACTCATTTCTGACCAAAAATGCCTCATAGCAATTTTTTGCCAGAGGCCTCGTTTCCGAGCTATTCGCAATTTAAGATTTTTTTCGTGTTTTCGATCGTATGTCATTAAAACTGTCATAACTCTCTCAATTGTGCAGATAGCTCCAATTTGATGACACCGTTGGAAAGAGCGTTAAATTTTCTATATATTTGATGTCAGAAAACTCTCTTTAAATTGCATTGAAGATGTGCAATTGCTGCGCGAAATGGAAGCCTAGTCAAAATCTTGGAATCGCCCGTTTTTCATCTCGCCTAGAAACCGAGTCAATGTTCGAGTCGATAAACATGAAATTGGTCAGAAACAACAAATTATCAACATTGCAACACCCAATGCTACGGCCAAACCAGATTGGGGTTGATAATACACGGCGCACAAAGCAACCCCTCCTTCAAGACCCGGGGGTTGTGCGGGTCATTGCATATCCTGCCCCTGACCAAGACAATGCCTCCTCCGTAGCTTTCCCAACTTTCAAACATTAGATATTTTTTAGTGATACAGGGTGTCCCAGGACTTATGCACAATCCGACTCCTACGTATTCTACAACTCATTTCCGACTGCGATGAGTTGCATTCATCTTCAAGACTTGGAAAAACCTCAATTTTAACAAAAAACACACCCTTTTTCTGCAGTTAAACACCATTTCCAAACTAAAATTATTTTTAAAACCCAAAACGACTACACCGTTGGAAAGCTGACATTTTGGCGCACGTTTTACCAGGCCTACACAGTTCTGCGTCAAGCATTCATGGGGTTTCTAGGCGAGATGAAAAACGGGCGATTTCAAGATTTTGACAAGACTGCCATTTCTCGCAGCAACCGCACATCTTCAATGCAATTTAAAGAGAGTTTTCTGACATCAAATAGATATAAAATTTTACGTTCTTTCCAACGGTGTCGTCAAATTTGAGCTATCTCCAAAATTGAGGGAGTTATGGCAGTTATAATGACTTAAGATCGAAAACACGAAAAAAATCTTAAATCGCGAATAGCTCGAAAACGAGACCTCTGACAAAAAATTGGTGGGAGGCCTTTTTGGTCGGAAATGAGTTGTAGAATACGTAGAAGTCGGATTGTGCATAACTCCTGGGACACCCTGTATATCGGTTCTCTCCTAAGTTACAAATGGTAAACATAAATTTGTGAAAATTCTTTTGTGAGCAAGTCTCCGCCTGCGATTTCAATTATTTTATTTATTTATTTTTATTTTTTCATTGTTAAAGTTTTAATATATTACTAAAAATATGTTTATTTTTTATAAAATATAAAATATGTATTTTGCTGTTTACTTCAGGGTGTGTTCTGGGGGCAGGGGGTGGGAGTTTAACCCTTTTAAGAAGTTTGTATTGGGTTTGTTAATATTTAATTGATGATCACGGTACATATTTGTATAATATTTTGCCTATCATACTTAACTAAAGGAAAATCAAAAATAGAAATTGTCTCAGAGCTCTAAATGTGCATCATGAGCTAACCTTTGTATTAAATACTTATTCATTATGGGGAGGAACAGATACAGTTTCCCCTGTATTTGGGGATAAATAATTATAGCCTGAAGCAGTGGGTAGGTGGTACCATCGCTCTATATTCAAAACGAAATCACTACTTGTCAGTGGAATCGGTCTTTAATCGGGGTACCTACGCATTCCTTCGGATCATCTTTACCGCGGCTAGACATTCGTGTGGTTTCACTAATGGGTTTGAGTTGCCAGGGCCACACCGCTGATACCAAGTAATTGAACCGCTACATGTAGGTAGCCGCTATTAGAATCTAATGCGCAACAACACTTTTCTACCCATCTACATCCTATCGGAGTCCATCATTTGGGACGGCCTCGGCGCATTTGCAAGAGGCATTGACCCTAGTTTAACCCTCTTTTTTCCGGAGGAAACCCCACCTTCATATTATGTAGCGTATTGAGATCGTGGAACGCCCGGCCAAATCTAAACGGCTACTCCGGATATAATTGCTTCAGATCATATGATAGTGGTTTTACCTTCTCAAGGACGAACTTATCCTGTTCCAGCAACGTTGTTCCCCTACCTTTACTTGTTCTTTCTTCTTTTTTTCCCTCCACATCTCTGGCTACCCTTCCCTCACCCACCTTTGTCCTGGAGCATTTTGTTTCTCACAGTCCTGTGCGGTTGCAGGCAATCATTTGCGATCGTGACTTAATTTTGGTTGCTACCCATTGAGCCAAACAATTCCCTCAGGCTGAAGGAACCAATCATTCAGAAATCTTTTAAATTGTTTTTATTTACGATAATATTTCTGCAATTACCCACGTGAATTCGTTATTGGAAACTTCATATAATTGTTAGTAATAGTAATGGAATACCAGAAATAAAATAATGATTTAATTTAATTGAAATAACATTAAATAATCTATAAAAAATTGCTAATTGCATAATCAACGACTTACATTTTCCTCAAATGAAAAATGTCACAATAATTGTGAAATTTATTATTGAATAACTTGATACAGACAGTGTTTAGTAATTAACGGTAAAGATTGTAAAGATAAGTAAAGTAGTTAAGAATTTTCTAGCTAGGTATAAGTAAGGGGTGAGCCTTTTTTTTCTTTTTAATCTTCAACTATTTGCGTGGATGCAAACCATTACTTAATTACCTGCTGTTAACCCCCACTCGCATTTTCTATGAAATGTTTAGCTCGTGGAATAAGCTCTACACCTCCAAAACAGAAGAAATGAGAACCGTAGAAATGTATGCATCTGCTTCGACTGGTGATATAAATTAGGAAATCAAGCGATGTTATTGATCTGAGAATAGAAGCGGCAACTGTTTTAACTTGTGACACCCCTTAATCGAATCAGGATTAATAAGGGACATTTCATTTTACCCAAAAGTTCGTATGTATATTCCATTGGTGATTGGTGGTGTCACATCATATGAGAAATTTATATTATATTATAATGTCAAAAAATCAGTACTCATGTTGCTAGGTGTTTTTGTAAGGAAGACTCATACACTCTAAACAGTTGAACCAATTTTGATTTTTGTTTTTTAACCCAAGATGACCAGCAAGTTCGCGCGATGGTTTTTAGTTGTATTGAAATCCTCCCAACCTCCAGTGACAACAATGGGGAGAAGTCCAACAATAAGGTACATCATAATCATCAATCATTACGGTTGTATTCTCCACTGTGGTACCAAATTTAACGTAATTACGTTATATATACAAGTATTAATATATACAATTATTGCTATACGCTACCCATTTGAAGCCCACATCATAAATGAAGCTGGCCTCGAGGAGGAAAAATCATTTAAAATCTATTCATTACGATCCTGGCAAAAGTAATCTACTAGTATTAATTAGTTATCAAAATTTATGAAGATAATCCTTGATTGTAATGAGAAGAGTTATCTTGAAGACCGCTAATACCCCATCCCAACTCCATCAACAAGCTCAATACCTATTTCTCTCCAGTAAATGACCAGTCAAGATTTTGAAAAATCGTTCCCAACTTGGTTATGAATTATAATAGAAAAAGTAGATAAGTCCATCAAAATATCCATTAATACCTATTGCTGGGATACTGAGGATGGACGAGTGCAATATTAAGCGAAATGTACAAAGGCGACGCCCGGGGTTGAAGAACAGGTTCCCCGCCTTATCCTTCTATGGAGGTTTCCTTTCAGCAAAAACCCACTCAGTTTGCTCCCTAACTAGCCAACTGCTTCCAAGTCCTGCCATCAAATCCCGAACGCCTCGCCCACTGGCCAGTAGCTGCTAAAGAACTCCACCCCTCCCCCTTTTTCAGTTCTGTTACCAGGTAGCTGTGCAGGGGACGGTTTCCAATGTGAAAACGCTAGTTAATTACGTTCTAATAAAAGGCGACTAAGAACGTCGATCAGCTAAAGTTAGCCGGTTCGTTCTCAATCATCGTTAATAATCACCCGAATATGAATACTACAGCTTAACAAATCACGGGCCTCGTCTAACAACATCAAATTGGTGAAATCATTCCTTATCACACTCTCCCGTAAAAATTAAACTCCTCTTGAGGAATATAAGTGACAGACAAAGCACGATCGCTCCGGTCACTTGTACAAATGGTAATGCACAGAAAATCCACGTTGCGTTGTGATAAATAGTTATTCGAATTCCCAAGGCTTTCAATAACTTGCTGCAGATGTCTATTCTCGCCAGCTGATTTGATGATTGCTCTTTCTGTCAGGTGACATTCTAACCATCTAAGTCTTTTTTTAACCATGCTCCGAAATGCTTTTTTTAACCTATCGAAATTTAAGAACCATCTTATAGTGGAAGCGGTGAAATTAGTTTACAGATGTAAGAATGCCGGGGTTTGCGTGCAATTCCTGTGGATTAAATCTCACGCAGGGATAATATTTAATGAACAGACCGACATTGCAGCTAAAAGCGCCGCAAGAGAGGGTGACATAATTTCTTGGGAACTGCCTAAAGAGGAATATTATGCAGCAGCAAAAAGAGAATCACGGATCCAATGGCAGAGACAATTTGAAATAGGTCCTAAAGGATTGTTTTGCAAAAAGTTAAATCCACACATAGGATTCACCCCGTGTTTCAAAATAGCTATGTTCAATAACAATAAACGTGACATTCTCGTAATATGTAGACTCGGAGCAAATCATGCTATATGCCCAATGTACCTGCATCGAATTGGAAGGAGAGATGATGCAGTATGTGAATGCGGTCAGCTAATAGGCGATTTAGAACATATTATTATGGTATGTCCTTTGTATAACATCACACGTGAAGTAATGTT
Source organism: Creontiades dilutus (assembly GCA_031894815.1). NCBI lineage: Eukaryota > Metazoa > Arthropoda > Insecta > Hemiptera > Miridae > Creontiades > Creontiades dilutus. The sequence continues at coordinate 744,052 of JAVIWC010004890.1, forward strand.
GCGAAGCATACAAATATTAGTAGAAAACCCCTTCAACTACGAATGTTTATTGCTGAAGAAGAACAGCAATGCTTGGAGCGAAATAATTAAATTCATAACAACTCCAACATCAAAATCTAAGACCACGATTATTATACATAAAACGAAATATGTTTAACTGACGTTTTGGAAATTTGTATGTATTATGATTAATTTGTACCTACTGTAAAATATAACCTAGTATACGACAATACTGTAATTATTATGGCTGAATGTAAATAATTACTATGCCAATAAAAAAAACCATGCTCCGAAATTCGTATACATTACTAAGTAATCCGTGCCACTTTCTCATCCGTTACCTTCCATCTCCACAAAAAAAAATTTACACCACCAAGCGTAGTACAGTAGTTTTGAGCCACTTAGTGAATAGGCAATCCATAAAGCCATCTATGTTATTACAGTAAACATCGTTCTCTCTCTACTTGCATTTGTTTGCCGAGTTCCTGCTGGCTCTGTAAGACTGAGAGCTTCAGTATGCATTCAGCTGATTTTAGAGCTCAATATAATATGTTATATATTATAATATCTACTATTATTAATTATTATAAGATATTATCTAGATTCCAGAGCGTTTCTCAGTCGCTCTGAGTGCTCTGTTTATAACACACCTGCTCTTTGAGCTCCATTGTTTCAAAAGATCAGCATCAGCCTTCTGACTTCGCTGGACAAAAGGCTCAATTTCTTATTTAGCCGATAAAAGTGTTTCACTATTGACTTCGCTGTTTAGATAGTACAAGGTAGTTGCGTTTTTTGCTCAGTTGAAATGAGAAACTCATTTTCCACTGAGATGTCCCCTGGGTTCTATTCTATACCAACCTACATGTTTGAGAAGCTAATCGATGCCATTTCGGGCTTAATTTCTACTATATCTCCATAATTTCATAGGTATATCATCAAACGGTTACGTTTGCTGCTCACGGATCCTCGTGCCTCATTTCCAAAATGATTGACTCGAAATCCTAATTTTCGGCTCAACTGATTGTCAAATCAGCTCTACCAAGAGCTATGTTTTGACGAATCGCATCTTAGGGCTACGTTATTCGCTAGGCAGAATGAAGTGTAGTCATGTGATGCCCAACCTTTGAAGAGTAGAATAAAATTCATAATCTCTCTCAGAAAATGCAATTGTGAGTCTCCTCAGTACATGAACTCATACCTAAATCATATTTTCACGAATAGTACTTAAATTGGCTTTGAAGTCCAACTCAGTGGTTGGCAAAAACTGCGTAAAACTTGTGAATAGTATTTCCATGTATCGATATATAAAATTAAAAATAAAACATTCATGGTACTTTTTATGTTCAAGGTTAGACCATTATCCGGTACCTAATTAAACCTATAATTTTCATTCCACGTTGAAAAATTAGATGATAAATATGTTTGTGTTTTCTTTCTTTTTTTTGTGTTATTTTTCCTCAACTGTTTCCAAAACAACCTTTCCTAATAACTTTCTCGAAATTTAAATAAACCTAGTGCACAAGAAACCGAATGAGATGATTTTTTGCAATTGAGGATAGTTGCACTTACAAATGAGGAAAAAATTAGTTTTGAATTTGGGAATTTGATTTTAAGGGCTTGAAGATATACTTTTTAATTTGGAAATTTGATGTTAAGGGTTTGAAGATATACAGAGAACCAAGAAATGAAATGTATCGATTGTAATCTTAACAACTTTCTCCTGCAATTTCTACTTAACTGGGGTTGGAATGTACTTTACTAGTTTGCTTTAGCTGTATTGAAGATAAGAAGGTTTAATTCACCTCTAAATTCGTACGTATATTTACTTGAAGCAGAACCATTCGAAAAATTAATACGTAGGTACCATATTTCAATGTTGAGTCGGTCTCAAATGTCTGTTTCTTTACCTGTCTGTTGCAATGAGTAAAGAAATCTTGAATCCTTCAGATATTCCTTGTTAACAAGTTCAACAGCAGGTCCTATTTGAAAATGAAGGAAGAACTCGAAGGTGGACGAAAACGGGAGCGGAGCGCGGAGCTAAAGATATTAGATCAAGCTGATCACATAACCCGGCTACCCCAGCCTTTCCTTTCAACGGACCCAAGGTCCTCCGGAGAGGGCAAGCATAGGTAGGTAGTTATAAAGTCAATGTCAGGATTTCAGTGACGCCGGTCTCTCCGTACGTGTGGGAAAACATTAGTATCACATTAGACGTGGTGTGTAGCTGAGGCGCGGATCCAACGCGGGTGTAACGCCATCAAGCGCAGATCCGATAGTCATAAGGAGTATTGCACCACAACTCATTGAAACCGAGGGTAATGAAATCTGATGGAGGCTAAGGATCAAATCGTAGATACGTCCGCAGGGGTATGCACGAGCGAGGGGAAGGGGGTGGGTGAAATAATACTAATGAATAGAAATTGAATTACGCTCATCTTAAGGTTACCCTTTGAAAAACTTATCATTTTTTGACTCGAAATTATAATCAAATTAGTCACTTTAATTTTCTATGATTTATTGAATACCAGCTGCATACATGCATCAATACTACCATAAGTTTTAATGACTACAAATTTCACTCGTTTTTACTTTGCCTGATAAACTTCTCAGAGACTTGGGACTTGTCCATATAACTGACCTCAGATAATACTAAAATTAAAATAATGAATAATTTTAATGGCTCGAAACTTCAAACACCGAAGGTACTTGGGACTTTTTTTAGAATTGACCATGAAAAGTGATTTGATAATTGAATGTCATTTCAATGCGCCAAGATCTCTTCGGTTGTCATGACAGGGACGTTGGATATTACATCGGATGTAACACTCTCTTAAGATGAAAAGATTAGATCAAAAGTTCATTTCATTACAATTTTTGGACTCATTCGAGAGAAGAGTTGAAAAGACACACATTAACAACTCAGTTTTATTCTTATCGTGATTCTTCCACCATTTTATTATGAATCTAAGAGCTAAATTCATCTTGAGCGTACAAACCCAAACCCCGAAGTAGACTACATGGTAAGCCATTAACGTACAGTATTAAAGATAGTCTGATACACAGAACAACGATCACAGCTGAAGAAATGCTCCCACCCCGTCAAAGTAAAAACACTGGAATTTTTTGGAACAAATGATAACTTTGTGCACAGATCAGGGGGAAGAAATGTACACGATCAAACGTAAATCGTAACTATTAAATTACAAATTTTGTAATCCGAGACATGAAACCGTTTCATAATCAATCTAAATATAGAGAAGGGACGTGGAATAATCTAAAAATAGGTGGCCGAGGGGATTCCCCACATCAGCTGGTGCAAGGCCGGGGCCATCTACATGCGATCCAGGGTTGGGCGGGTCCCGTCCGTCCAGTTTCTTCTTTCCACTGGCTCCTTCTCGTAAACTAGCTCTTCTTCAAGGCTTCTTCCTCCGCCGACCTTAGTCAACCCAATCTCTACTTATTGGGCTGTCTTTCTTTTTTCGGAGGAGATGAGCGGTGACTACCTCCAAGGTCGTTGAACTTGATTATGTTCTTGAATGTCGACTTCGGCAGAATCTGTTCCTGCTAATGAAGCGAACCGACAGCAAATTAAAGTTTCCTTACAATTAACAGTATCGGTAGTTATTTTATTACAACAATAGCTACGATTCTAAAGACTTGTGAAAGACGACTTTATTCTTGTGATGTTATTTGTCAATATGAAGACGTGTATGTTACCCTTACATTGACAATGTGATACTCACAGCAGTTCCTTGAAACCCCTCTGAAGATGTGGTGAACATGTAAAGTCGATTGGTAGGACATAAGAGTCAGTGAAACCGTCGGAATGCAAGTTTCCGATAAAACAAAAGCCTACAATTGACTTCTCACATTTCTGTAGCCCGCAATTTCCATCCAATCCTCTTCAAACTTCTACCAGATCTTCGTCAATATTACTTGAATGTATGGTAAAAATTTCAAGTCAATCAAACAACCGCTACGGCCGGAAGAAATTTCAGAGTGTCTCAAGGAAAGGGCGATTTTAGCGAAAAAGCCAAAATTCGTATACTTCAACTTTGGCGACGATTCGGCACGGGTTAACGTCATCCTAGGGGGAAAATATTTCGTCCACGATAGTTTTACACCAAAAGGAAAAAAATGAGAGGGTATGCGTTCAAAAATATTGAAGTTGAAAAATAAGGGACACCCTAGTGTATGTGTGATTCATAATAGTGACATAACTCATTAACATTAACAATGTTAAACTTTGTCCCTTGAATCCTCCACACGTTCAATGTATTATATTGATGAACATATAAATATATAACTTCGTGGTCCTATTTTACAGGTGACGGGAGTGGTAGGACGTCCTGCAGGGGACCTTCTGGCGGGGAGAGAGTTCCTAGCAGTGTACATGCGTCAGAGCCGATCACAAGTGCCATCATATTTAGTGGAAAACGACCTCGTGCAGCAATCGCCCTCAGCAGTCACCCGCCGACCTTCCCTGCTCCCAGTACCTTCCACTTTCTTGGCCCAGGTTTGTCCCTGACGTATTTCAATAATTAGCTCTAATAATTTTGTGCACCTTCAGGATTTTAATTTCTAATCGCCGAAGAACGGCTAGGATAGGTAGGCTACTAGGTAAGACTGATAATCAATATACGGAATTAATCTACTTATGTGTACTCTTCATGATGGCTGATATTAGTTGAAAACGTATTAAAATCTTTTATATTAGTCTAATTCATAGTAACTATTGCACATTGAAAACTATGAGATCACTTCAGCAAGTATATTTATCTTGGACAGCTCTCAAGCGATTCGTCAAAAAATTGTATTGCAGTTCAAGAATTACATTTAAATGGCACAGTTGGAAAAATAACAGCAACGATCCAGCAGGTAGGTATGCAGTGCTTTGCTGAAATGAACAAGCCAAATGCTAGTTTGCCCAAACGAATCGTCTCCAGACACAACTAGAGCTTTACAAACTAAAGCCATTTATAAAAGAGAAATTGTGTGATACATGTCATTATAATTATCTAAATAGAACAATAAATCAAATATTTTATTGGCGTTTTAAGACAACCACTATGAGTATCTGGTGTTTTCCTCTAAACTCACTGTAATACTAAGGCTCCGGTTCCATAAACATTTATTACGATACTTGGGGTTAGACCAGGAAGTCTGATTATCCTCAAAACATTGCCTACAATACAATGGCTAATTCAATTGAAATAGTTGACTGACAAAGAATAATCTGTATAAAAGAGATAGGTAGTTCAAGATTTCAAACAACTGAGAGAAGTCGAGAAAAGTTGTTTTGAATAGGCCAGTGACAAACATTATTTTCAGTAGTTGGTAATTTTTGTTAATACAGGAGGACTACACCACGTCAAGTGACAACAGCGAAGGTCTTCCTACCACCACGTTGAACAGTGATGGTCTCACAACTACAATCACACCAGAAGACCAATCAACTATTCCACCAGAAACGAGCCAGGTGGTTGCTGTTTCAGTCTCATCTTCAGTAGTCAGACGAAAACCAGGTAAAATGGATTAAAATTGATTTTAAATGCATTTAATCACACCCATCGATAGAATTGTTACGTTATTTACAATTTATATTACAGTGTATTCGTTGGCGTCTCAAGAAGAACCAACGCTGAATGCAGCGATCCAGCGGTCTCATTTTTCTGTTGATGAGGGAACCCTGACCATTCACAAAGGGGAACCCAGCACAATCGTGGGAAGTCGCTTCACTGTTGAAAGAAGCCAAGACGGGGAGAAGACAAGTTTGGTGGTGAGGCAGAGTAATGGAGATGCAAGCAGTCACTTCAGCATACGACAAAGTCACACGCCGGAAGTGGCGCAACAGTCGCTGCAGCACCAGCGACAACTCAATCAGCATCAGCAGCTGATCGACCAGCATAAGCAACAAGTTGAGCAGCATAGGCAGCAATTGCAACAACAGCATGAACAAATTGTGCAGCAACATCAACAAGTGGTGCAAAGGCAACAAGAAGCGGAAATACAACAACAAGCTGTAGAAACACAAAAAGAAACTTCTACTGCTTCTCAAGATCTTTCATTGAGCCGTATTGAGAACCCGACACCCGATACGACTACCAGTCAATTTACAGATCAAGGCGAAAGAAGTACGTTGATCCTTTAAAACTGTTAACACATTCTCTATATGTTCCAATACCAAGTTAGTTTATGTTCGTAAGCTTTCTAAATTCGTCATTATGTAAACTAAATATCAAGTATTTCTCTATACAGTTATATTGTTCGCAGATGATGCCAGGAAGCTCGACAAAACCGAAGGAGACTCAGTTGAGGAGGATCGGCGTGAGGAGCGAACCAGCTTCAGCGTAGCCAGAACCCGAGAAGAAAAGAGCTTCCATCCTTATTTGAAGAGAGTGGAAGTTCAAGAAGGCGGGCGGCAGGAGGAAAGGACGAGCTTCTCGGTTGACGCTCAGGTTTGTACTTTCTCAACAACTCTCTTAAACAATAAAAGAACAAAAAGCAGATAGAACAGGTTGTGGGTTAACTCATCAGTTGAAGCATCAAATAAAGAGCTTTCTCGAGGCTGCAAAACATGGATTTCTTTTCATGATAATTTTTTTGTTTTTTTATTTTTGCTACGATTGAATACAAATTTGAGTAGATTCCGATTAATCCAGAAATTATTATTGCTGGGATGAATCTAGGCGAGGTTTGAATGAAGGAAGGTTTAAAGTTGACGTGAGATTAGAGGCGGTACAGATTTTTAGTAGTTTGCTGAATAACAAAGAACGAGAAGGAGAAGATGGAGGTGATTGATTGGTATAGCTTCCCGTTCCAATTATTGAGATGTCTAGCCTGCAACACTAAGAGAAAAAAGTGGAAGCTAAAACGCTAGGTACCAAGTATGATGAATTTTTTGTCTGCTTGATGATAACAGGAATGTCAGGGATTTCGTAAGGTTCAGTCAATTAATAAATTATCAAGTGTTTCGCTTAAGGTACTACCTACAAGATAAACAAGATAAACTTTGGTAGTTCAGATATAAAAATGGCAGTATTATCACGTATTAGCTGACAGTTTTCATGATGGAAATTGACCAGTGTGTAATAACAGGTGGTATAAAATAACAGGACGTGCCTTACATAGAAGTAAATGTTGATGATCTTTACGAAATAACACATGAAATGGAGATATGTACAGGGATGAGACACATAACGAGCAGAAAATTATGCTAATAGGGGAAAGTGTTCTATTATGAGATAATTTTTTTCAGAAGGCGCTAATGACCACTTGAATTTAGTAAAAAATTCAATTTTTAGTTTCATTAACATTAAGAAAATATATTTCCATATTCAAAATATTCCTAATATGAGATATCTCATAATAGGTACCTGTATATACCTCTATATAGGCAGTTTGCTCTTGAACAATGAGATATGTGGCAAAACCGTGAAAAGCAGAAATTATGGAAAACTTGAATGTTGAACGTAAACTACATTTCATGACGAACATTTTTCATGAGTTGAATAGTAAAAAAGCTCTTGCCTGATGGCTTGTTGGTCGTTGAGAAAAAGATCGAAAAAACATTTGTTCAGCGTGTGTCGGAAATATTGTGGTACAGAGACGCCACAGGTGAATGTGGTCTAGTGCTGCCCTCTGGTATCATCTCTGGCACATCTCTGGTAGTATGTTCACCACACTTCCAATCGAGAGTAGCACAATACAGAGGCAAAAGTGGGGGGGTCTCATATTAGGAATGTATCTCATAATAGGACACTTTCCCCTAAAAGTTTTGCAGTTCCTTTACAATCATAAAGCTAACCCTGACACATCCAGCAGTTTTGCTCATTTTAGAAAGAATATTTTGAGTAAAATTAAGGTAATTGACCTATAGAGAGTTATTATTGTTCTAAGATTTTTGTTTATTTGTGAAGAATGACTGGAACCAGCTCCTCCAGCCGCCAGAATTTCGAATGAACTTTTTTTGGTTGGTGGGCAGAAGTAGACAATTTAGTTTGAACTTTTGTATAATATTTTGACTGTACTATTTTCCTGCTGACAGTAATTAATATTCTATAGTATTGTAATATGTAGTAATTATCAATTTTAGGTGGACCGAAGGCCTTGGCACTACCAGGAACGGGTGTTTGGAGAGCCGGAGAAAAACTACGAAGTCGACGAATCCGTCAGCGTCCAAACGAACGGACGGGCTCACGGCGTTCAGACCTCGCACCCTCCGAGTTCCGAACCTGGCGGGCCGCCTCCAGTCAAGTCCGGCTACGTCGTTGAAGGTCAGAACTTCCGCAAGTATCGCGTCGAAGAGAAAACCCCGGACGGTTTCATCGTCGGCGAATACGGCGTTGTCTCCCACGACGATGGCTCGCTCCGAGGCGTTCGTTACACGGCCGATTCCAACATCAACCCTCGTCTCATCTACGACGCTCTCGTCAAATTCCTATCCCTCAAGTGAACGCGCTCAAACGGATTTAGCGACTCTCATTGAAATATCGGATGTTTACGATGAAGTTGAGAGCTTAGGGGCGGGCAAATTCCCATCGATTGCACGTAATGAAAACGTTATTTATAAAACAAACTAACGAAACCCACCTATATTTATTGGATCAGTGAATTGGGCAGTTGAGGTTTTTAAACATTTCTTCGGGCTATAATATCAAAATACAATTTTAGCAATTAAACCAAGTTCATCTCAAAGAGCAGTAGTTAGAACAATAAGAATGATGTAGTCAATATTTACTGATCAACCAGTGCATACACATTCGGGCTTATTAACATACTTAATTTTAATACTTCCTTAAAAACAAACGCAGCTCATTCTCAAACCTTTTTATTCAACTTCCACTCATCATAAATTTTCTCTAAAAACCATGTCGAAAATTTAGCACGATTCAAATATGATTTTCTTCAATATCACGAGCGTCATGAATGATTCTATCAATATTCCTAAAGGACAGATGTTAGTTTTTCTCAGCTGATTTTCTCGTTATTCGTCAATTCCATGTGGGTTTCGTTTGTTTAGGTCTACCATTAACATTACTTGCATTGGTTTGTTGGCCTGTGGTCAACTTATTTACCAAATACGAGTAGATTAAGGAAAGAGCTCCATAATTTGGGGTTCTCCCACACACAGCCTCATAGAGTGTCAAGAAAGAAATATTCTCCCCAGCTTGAAATCACTGATACAAGATCGAATCACTCAATTTATTGTTGGTTTAAATCGCCAATCAGTTATGTTATTTAACACACGTCAAGATCCGTTCGTCCAAAAGTTTGCTTCAAGCCCCAAGACTCTAGTCGAGCAACTTTTTTGACTGTGAATGGGATTACTGGTTTTAACCCCATCTCTAGTCAGTGTTGCAAGTAAACGTCCGAAAACACTCTATTTAATTTATCTTGTAGATTATAACGGTGGGCCTCCTAGATTTTGTAACTTTCAAATTGAAACCCAAATTAATAGAAAATGGATTTTCGTTCCAATTCTAAAACTTTTGCTTGTTCTCCTTATATAAAACACAAATCAAAAATCCACCTTATCGTTGATGTTACTGAAGCAACATGTGGAACAAAATGACAGCTCTTACAGCAATTTGAAAACTTAGGAAATTGTTAATGTAACTGTGATATCATATTTGTAATGCTGTTTATTCTTCAATGTTCACTGGTCGTATTGTCAAGACCCTGAAGTATATTAGTATGTTTTAAGTCATATTTGAGATCCGATTGCATGGAAATAATAATTATAAAGAACTTTATAAATCTTGAACTACATTTGAACAAATTTCCAAATCGTAATTTTATGGCCCGCCCAGTTCCTCGTGGCTGGAGATGCGACTCTGGATTTAAACAGATTGATGTTGATCTCTGTTTCAAGCAATATGGACTTGCTTCTTCAGCCATCCTTATCTGCCTCGATTCAAGAAGTCTAAGTTTAGTAGTCATAGATAAGTGTTTCTTAGCTTTACTCGATCTTTTTTTTTATACAATCCCCGGCAAGCTGCGCCATGTTGCCTTGTACATAATTGTAAATTTTCTAGAGTAAATTGTGACAAAGGATGTTGTTTTACGAGTTGATACTCCCGTGTCGAAGGACATTGTCTTCCACAAACTGTTCATCATTAAGTAGTGATTGACTTATTTTAACTCCTGGAAAATTTATTTCTGGATAACTTTGTTAAATAAAGTACTGGTAGTATGATGCATTGAAACTGAGTTACTTACTCCAATTCCTTGACCTAATGATTCTTATTTATGGAAAGTTCAATTTCAGTTGATGAATGATATCGGTTTGTTTCATGCCCCGATAATTTCTAGGGTATTGAACCACTTCAATGAAGAATTGGATTTCTAAATAGGTACTGTCGTTTCATTGTTCGAAGAAAACCAATTCCCTCAGAGCTGATCTTCAAAAAGTGGTTGGTTCAAGCACATTTACTCAGATTTGTTTTCCTTGCATGAAATTATGATTTTTTTTTCCACCTCTACCCCAGCATAATAGAACATTCGTTCGAAAACTAGAAAAAATTATAGAGGTAAAATGAGTCTACTACCGGAGAGTGTTCGGAAAACAAAAGTTACTTATCTAAAAACTAAAATCACAATCTTTTAAAACAGACGTTTTCTGAGTGATACTTTGATATTGATAGTCACGGCCAAATGTCTTCACTATCGAGAAAATTTATTGACAGCCGTTCGCGTTAACAGAACTAGTAAAAACCCATATTTCCAGTAAATAATGATACGTTTCATAGTTAAAGCAAGGTCGAACTCAAGTACTTCATTCACTCCGCACTACATTTCAACGACCTTCATTCTAACGACGACGGATGGTGTAAAAAAATGCAGTCATAATACCATCAATTTCAATTTGAAATCCTTGAAAACAAGATTGTTACGTTATACTTACCCTCGTTATGCCATAGTCGCAAGATATCTTATCGGGCGGTGTTTAGGATTTCTAATTCAAACATCGTTTGTGAGAATAGGACCTTCTATTCTTTATTAATTTCCTTCACTACATCTTCCGTGAGTTATAAAATCGACGGACAAGCGACGGAAAAACAGCCCAGTGTAATCCTGAAGGAAAAATACCATCATAATCGGGGGATAAAGGATACAGAACATTGCAATTGTTTAAACAAATGAACAATAATAATTGAGTAAATGAAATCAATGAATGAAAGGACTTGATAGAATGGTTGCATGTAGATAATAATAGCTATATGTCATAAATTGTACTAAACCGAAGAATCGAAGGTAATGGTGTTTATAAGGAAACATTAATTAGGGTATATAAATTACCATATAAATTAACTCAGATTAACATATTTATGAATATCGATTTAAATTGGATCAGAGTTGACTGTGTTCCATTTTCATTTGAATTTCGTTTTTGCGCATGATGAAAAAGGCGATATAGATTAGCATGCAAAGGAATTTAAACAGCGCCGTCTAAAAGCGTGAGGGCCGTCTATATGATTGGTTTATTATTTTCAATAATTATAATTATCCTTTGTAATCGTATAGCAAAGATTGGTTTTAACCGCCCGAAATTTGTCATTTTACGTTTCAAGGTGCGTAGATTAAAAATTCGCAAGGCCAGTATAAATGTAAAAAAGCTGAGAATTATTACGTAGAGATTTATTATTTCTGCATATCCTTCTACGTAAATCACTGATCTATGTACATTAAACACAGTCAATGGTGCATTATCCAACCTCAGCGCGTCGCGCTTCACAATTTGCCTTGTTCGCTCGAGATGATATAAAGAGATAATATATATAGCACGTTAGATGGATTAAGAACGAAATTAATCACAATGTCCCTCTGCTGATCACTGATCTCCATATGTTGTAAATGACTCTTTAATGTCACAAGACAATTGGATAACTTCGTTCTAAGAATTACTCCGAGAACACCAACCTTTGCTAGTCCTATTCTACGGAAAAAAATCTGATAAAAACTTTTACCTTACGAACCCCTCCATGTGAGACTATGGGTCACGCTGGAAAGCCCTCGATTTACCTCAAATCAACTTGCTATCATTCAAATTACAGCTCTCTACATTGATTTGGACAGAAAATGGCCATTTACACTACAAGAGCTTATCTACTTGGAAGTCCACGAGTGGAACAACCAAAATTTAACGAGGTGAAACAAAAACACCTAACCACCTGTCCACAATTGTATTACATAGGACTTGAAAAACTGCAATTATATCGGGTGATGCTCTCTTCACGTGATACTACGTGATATCTACTACGTCTCAAGAAGTTCTCAATCAAATTCAAGTTGGTGTTATTTTTTCTGTCAGAAAGGGATGAACGTAGAACACTCCGGGTGGGCTAATTCGATTCTTTGATAGCACCTCTGTCAATAATGAACATAAAAAAATCGTTATTTCAAAAGTATTCAATACTCAGATTTTTACAATTTTAGCCTTTCTAATTCAGTCTCTAGGATTGCATGAGATCGTTGTCCGCCGTGCGCCGCCCGTCATCCAGAGCTTTTCTCCGAAACTACTGAAAGTTAATGAAACATGGGTCAACAATCACATTTGGAGTATAGTTAATGCTGAATTATCAGTAATGATCTCAGTCAATCCTAAAGGGCTGAAATTTCAAAAATGTGAACATTGAAAACTTTTGAAATAACACCATTGTTTTGGTTTATTATTCAATGATAAACCATTGTAATCGCTCTTGAAAAAAACAATTCTAACCCCCCCTGAAAATTTCATGGTTTACGTTTCAAAAGGTGTAGAATCCGAATCTGCAATAAAAATTTGTCCGTCCGTCCGCCGTACGCACGATTTCTCCCAAACGGCTGGAGCAAAAAAGCTGAAATTTTCAGGCAAAATCCATCTTGGTCCGACAACGCCCCAATTCTTGAGCCAGCTCTCTCACTTAATTTAAAGTGCCCTTTAAAGGTTGTCAAAGTTTTTTAAAATCCCTAAAAACCTTACAAAAAAAGTTAAGGCGGCTTAAATTTGGACTCTTTTTGAGGAACTTTCCATGAGGAATCGAATGAGTCCCTCCCCAGTTCCGTAGCTCTAACCATTCCCGATGTATGGCCCGATTTATGCTGCCAACATTTTCGTTATTTTGGTTTAGTATTGTTTTTCTTTTGATTGCAGTAACTTAATGATACTGGAGTGAACTCCTAAAAGGGTTTATAGCCGATACACGGGGTTGAAGCATTCTGATATGCATGCTCCGCCTTACAAAATTTAAAATGTTCAAATACAATATTTTTCCATTGTAATCGCTCTTGAAAAAAACGCTGAAAATTCTGTCACTGGGGTTTATTATCCAATTGGCTTGCGTTCGTGATTTGAATTTCTACTAAGATTTGGAGTGTGCATGTTTCACAGGTGATAGAGCGATTATTGAATTTCAGGAGGCACACAAATATGATCAACTGATCAATCCAAATAGGTATTTTGGTTGATAACAGATTTGCGTGCTCTATGCATATCTCCTGGAATTCAATAATAGCTCTATCACTTGTGAAACACGCACACTCCAAAGCTTAGTAGAAATTCAAATCACGAACGCAAGCCAATTGAATTATAAGCCCCAGTGAAAGAATTTGCAGCGTTTTGTGTTCGTTATCGATTGACCTGGCTTTAAAGAATCGAATAAGCCCACCACGACCGCTTTATTTTCACCCGTTCGCTTTAGTTAATGGCTAAAACTCTGACAGAATGCGGAAAGGAATGCAAATTTGAACGTTTTGACAAGTCAAAAATCGTCTAGTATGATATCTGATCGTTATATCTTAGCTAATATACTTAATCGTATCATATGTAGTACTTTGCACCATTGTAGATGCTGACATTCCACCACCTGCCCACTGGTAAATATGAGCTCGTGCGCCCCGAAAAACTGTAATGGCAATTTCTGTCCCAAACTAATGTTACCAAAATGTGTAAATCCATGTGTAAATAACTGCATCAAGTAAAAACAACAATTAGCTGAATAAGAAGACTTTAGAGAAGGCGTCTGGGTCTTGCTTATTCCTTCCGAGTCAACCAAGGTCATTTGTATTTTCGCCTCTATCGGAAGGCTCTGAATGTGTAGGACTTGGAAGTTTCATTTCTTTTTTGAAGTTGAATCTCGTTCGATCTTCAAGGAGCCGCGTTGGTGGCGCCACGTTATAGCGTAATTACTCCAGTCTCTCCATTTTTCTGACCGTTCCCAGGCAGCTAATAATGTAAGAGCAGCCCAATTAATGAGTAATTCAAGGGGCCGTTGGCAGATTGAGTATTCAAGTAGGTAGGAGTTATTGTTGGTTTGAACCACGCATCATCCGAGTGTCTTTTATTTGGCTCAAATTATGCAGTGGGTGTCAACGACCTATCACCCACATTCTTCTGGACTGGAACCCCTACCAAATCGGAAATCTCTTCCAAAAGAACCACGTTCGCCCTCAAAATTCAAAATTATCGCAGCCACAATGTGACTTGCGGTTAACGAACGTTATTCAAAAATGTATGTTTATAAAATATATATTTTTAATTTTCTAGAGTTAGCAAGGATGAGGATCGTTTAAACAACAGGGATTTGAAAACTCCACTGTCTCGTCATATTTAGGTCTTATTAGAACTACAGATACATGCATAAAAACGCTCACCTCCGACTACTCTTCAGAGAGAGACCAGACCACTAGAACCTGAGAAAATGATGCTGAGTGGATATTGCTTCTGCAAATTAGTAGACCGATGTATTAATTTGCCCACAATGAAACTCAGGGCTGACAATCTACAGCCTAACTCTCAAATTCCATGAATATTTCGTCAAAATTTATTGCAGGAATAAAACTTGTTCAGAGACCTACGGACATACAGACAGACACAGACAGACACACACACACACAAACCGGGAATAGTTGAAAATGGCCCAAAATTCAAAAAGTGGAATATTTGATTTTGGTGTTTTTGAAATTTTCCATCTCCCAATTCCAATTCCTCGACATAAATCAACATATGGTACCAAAACATGATGATCGAACATGAGTTTAAACACGTTTCTAAATTGAATTTACTTATTTAATCGAAGCTCTCTTAACTTCCATAGTCATCACTCAAGATTTCCTAGGGCTATGACGATTTTTTATTATAAAGACCGAGTGTCTGCAAACAAATCCTTTGTAAAACCAAGATAATAAAATGTGCAGTGTTAATAACGTGTAATCATAACAATTTTCAATGTTTTTACAATATTTTCATCAGGAGAAATTTTTTCAACCACTTTTAATGACCATTTAGAAGTACTGGAAAGGCACCTTGAGGAAAATTCATGCAAAACGGATTTTCCCGTTATGTAATTTTTCTATAACCTCTAATGACAAACATCCACAGTAGGGAAAACCCGTTTCCAACGCTATTTGCCTCCATTATTTCAACGATTCAGTTTAATTGCGGTTTACATAATTAAGAAAGCGCCGGGAGCAAACATGGCTGTAGTAAATGTGTTTTATTTATATACATACTCGTATATACGTCATTGTTTGTCTGGACCGTACGTTTCGGTTATATATTTCCTATCGTTGCACTTCATATGCACAAAGTTAGTTAAAAGTATGCTAAACTTTTCACATCCGATAAGAACTATAGGCCACGAACAACGGTGATGGGAAGAAGAGCCTAATTGTATAGTAGCTGATAACTTATTCCACTGGGCATTTTGTCAAGAACTAGGAAAATATTGGGAGTCTGAAATAAATATTAAACTGGAAACAACATGAGATAGGTAGCCTGGTTAGCCCTTGCACCAAACTGCTTCTCATGAGATTATCGAGGATAAGCAACGTTGAGCATGATGAGTACTTGAATGGGTGATCGCACAAGTTAGCGTCTCACATCCAAGTAGTTTTCCGTTTTTTATTACAGCGGTTCACTCTCGACTCAGCGGGGCGAGACAATGAGGCGGATCAGAAGAGAAAATCTTTGGAGGACATCTGATAACGTCCGAGACACCGTGGCAGTTGGACGAAAAAAAAAACTGAAATTGAAATGCTTTTCTTCTACTAATTCTTCTTTCACATGTAAAAGTGGTCAAAATAGACAAACTTTTGGTTCATTATATTCAATAACAAAACTCTCTAATCAACGAAGCTAAAACAAAACAAAATATTAAACCCCTCAAAATTTGTTGTTTGACGTTTCAAAATGTGTAAAATCCAAAAATCCATTTTTGAAAAATCGTATTCGTCATACGTTTCGTCCTGCCAAAGCTACAACTTACTATGTCATAAATATAACAATTGACGTCGTGGTGCCACCAAATCTCTTCAGTTGTTTAACTTGAGGCTTATGCAATGACCTTTTTGTCATTCATAATAGAATTGTAATAATTAACGCAGTTGATACCAACGAAGTTTCAATCATGACATTTTGTATGTATAAAAAGGATGAGAGAATATTTTTACAACTTCACTTACCTGCATAAGCCTCAAGTAATAAACAACTGAAGAGATGCGTGGTGGCACCACGACGAAAATCCCTAAATTCTACTTATATTTATCGAAAAGTAAGTTGTCTGAAGAATAACAGGACGAATGTATCTATCGAATACGAAGAAATAAATACGCTTCAAACAAAAATCAAATGGTCACCCCACTACCTACACCCACTACAATCCAAAAATCGATTTTAAAAAATCCGTTCCACGTCGTTCAGAGTATTTCCCCGCAACTACAAGACTAAACCTAATGAAACTTGGGTGAAAAAATCACAAATTTTTGGGGCTGAGTTCTCTGAGTTCACTAGGGGCTAGAACACTGACAGAAAACGCTGCAAGTTCTTTCACTGGGGTTCATCATTCAATTGGCTTGCGTTCATGATTTGAATTTCTACTAAGCTTTGGTAGTGTGCGTGTTTCACAGGTGATAGAGCGATTATTGAATTTCAGGAGATATGCACAGAGCACGTAAATCTGTTCCCAACCAAAATACCTATTTGGATTGTTCAGTTGATCATAATTGTGTGACTCCTGAAATTCAATAATCACTCTATCACCTGTGAAACACGCACACTCCAAAGCTTAGTAGAAATTTAAATCATGAACGCAAGCCAAATGAATGAAATTGAATAATAAACCCCAGGGAAAGGATTTGCAGCGCTTCATGCGTATCAGAATGCTTCAACCCGTGTATCGGCTACAAAGCCTTTTAGGAGTTCACTCCAGTATCCACATTACTACATCACTACATCACTAGGTTACTGCGATGAAAACATAAACAATAATAAACCAAAATAACGCAAATGTTGGCCCCATAACATCGGGAATGGTTTGAGCTACGAACCTGGGGAAGGGCTCATTCGATTCCTCATGGAAAGTTCTTCAAAAAGAGTCCAAATTCAGGCCGCTTCGACTTTTTTGAGGTTTTTAGGGATTTTACAAAACTTTGACAACCCTTAAAGGGCACTTTAAATTAAGTGAGAGTGCTGGCTAAAGAATTGGGGCGTTGTCAGTGACCAAGATTGATTTTTCCTGAAAATTTCAGATTTTTTGCTCCAGCCGTTTGGGAGAAATCGTGCGTACGGCGTACGGACGGGCGGAAAATTTTTATTGCAGATTCGGATTCTACACCCTTTGAAACGTAAACCATGAAATTTTCAGGGGGGGTTAGAATTTTTTTTTTTTTTTTCCAGAGCGATTACAATGGTTTATTATTGAATAATAAACCAAAAACACAACACAAAAGTGAATGCAAGCGAGCGTGGATATGGCAAAAAATCGCCAGTACCGTGTGAGCATAAAATCAACTGATATAATTGCAATGGAATTTTGTTTTCAAGAGTTTTCTTTGAAATCCAATTTTTCAAAACTCACAACTGAAGAAGGACAAGTGAAGCTTAGGTAGGTGTATTGTTTTATCTCCTAGAATTTCAGTAGTTCAAAAGTTTCCTTGTACAGTAAATTGTCCCGTCGTTGGCATTTTGATATCAGTTTTGTTTTGACGATTGGGACTAGTAGGTTGGTGTTCACCGAGTTATATTTAAGACTGTCTCTAAGACTAAGAAATCTTGTAGTTGATTACAAGGTTTCATTTGAAGGGTCCGTGTAGCTAATTTGGTTCCTAATCGATCTACCTTGCTGAAAAATAAATGGGACTCTTTCTAAGACACCTAGAATGAAACTACGAGACATGGAGGCGCGAGGGGTCGATTTAAGACAATTACCACAGGTTAAGTGTAATATAGGTACATGTATCAGGGATTTACGTAGAAGAGTTATTCTGATATAGAAATCATTAAACCTGTGTGTAATAATTTGCAGTATTGGTGAACAATTTCTGTTGAAGAATTTTTGCATGTTGCACAGACTTAATCATCGTGCCTTCCAATAATTCCCGATATGTTTCGTTTATTGGAATAAATTCGAAATCGCTGAATATCTGTATGGTTGGGAAGGGGGAGTACATGCCAATAGTTCAAATGATATACTAAAATTCAAAAATGTAAGATAGCGACGGAGGGATTCGAACGTGCGATGTCGTTGCTCCTTCCGTTCTTGGGAAACCACGTAAAATTCAAAACCGTACTGTAGAATATGTAGAAATAATTGATACGGTGTAATATAAAAACCTACTTATTTCTTGCGTTTTATATACGCACCATATAGGTGCATAGTTCCATAAAGGTTATTGTGATTGCTCGAGCCTTAATTCGTACCGCACACAACGCAAAGATTGGAACGGATGAATGGAAGGTAAAATGCAAATTTACATATTTTTTTCGTTGTGTCCCTACGTATTATTCATTCGGTTGGGTCAATCACTCGTGGATACAAAAACTCACCTTGAATATAAAAAATAAACCAAAAATTCTTTTTTATTTATTTTTTTTTTTTTTTTGGAAGATTTTCTCGCTTCCCACAAAACCTTCAGACAGTGAGTAGTTACATTAGAAGAGAATTAGGGAAAACGGTTGCCCACTCACACAATATAAAAGAGACTCTCCCCAGTAGGGCGGTCATAAATTTTCGAAATACGGTTAACGACCTTGAAATCTCACAATGGACTTGAGAAGGTCCTATCTCTGGGCGGGCGTGGTGAGTTGACTCACTCTTTGGGGATCCTACGCAGGCGGAACTACAGGCTGGCGCTAAACTCTGCTCCACTTGAAGGAGGTAGAGGGCACAACATTAATACATAATGCACGATATTATCTGCGCGATTGAATGGACTGAATAGTGTGAGAGAGGGTCCTACGCATGGGACACCGGACTCCATAATCGCCTGGCGGCATTGTCTGCCAGACTTCAGCGGATCACAAGCCTAAACAATAAATGGTATCACCTGGAGTCGTCTGGTGGATACACATCTTGAGAACGCCGGGAGTATTAACTTAGTACAGGACGAGCCCAATTACATAATAATTTATGGTAGCAGAATATGTGGTAGCAATATATAATATAATATATTAAACTACTCAAAATTTGAAATGTACCACCTACAAATCCAACGGTATCCTCCTCGCAGGTAGTCACTGCGCGCAGTCTCGGGTTTGGTTTTGTTACCAAAGGCTCGAAAGAACAAGGAGAAGTAAATTTAACAGTGCAGCTGCTGAAAAAAATTTATAAATTGGACGTAATTCAGCCGAAATGAAAAATGATTCTCTCAGTCAAAAGAGAATGAAACACAATAACTAAGAAAATGAAGAGTGTATGAACAAAAATTTCTCTTTGTAAAAGTAAAAATTGTACAATCGTCCACCACTTGCGAATAGCACACAGCGACTGATGAGATGACGTTTTTCAGATGATTCGCCAGTTTCGTTGGGGAATATAAAGGGTAAAAAAACACGATATCAGTTTTAAAGTCCATTCTAGTCGGGTTATGCGGTTTTGCTTGCACTTACAATATTTTCCTTAGACCTCAATAACAGAATCATGACAGAACCTGAGCGCAGCGACCACCTGGGAGGAGGATACCGTTGGATTTGTAGGTGGTACGTTTCAAATTTTGAGTAGTTTATATTATGTTATAGTTAACCTGAGGAACCTGCCACTAGAGCCACTGAGACTAGGAATAGATTCTAAAACTCATCTCTAGCGAAAATTGCATCTAACAAAATTTTTTTTTAGAGGCTTCGTTTCCGAGTTATTTCAATTTCAAGATTTTTTTCCTGTTTTCGATCTTAATTCACTAAAAAGGCCATAGCTCTCTTATACACTTGATAAAATTCAGTTTATAATATACCGTTGGAAATAACATTGAATTTTCTATCTTCCTACTGTAAAAAAAAAAAAAAAAAAAAAAAAAAAAAAAAAAAAAAAAAAAAAAAAAAAAAAAAAAAAAAAAAAAAAATTGAAGGTTGTTCAATTGGTGAAAAATCAATTGGTAAAGTGGATTTTGTCAAATCTTCAGAATGATAAATTTTTCATACTCTGTAGGTCCAATTAATTTCCACTCACCAAATTTGTACAAACGTTTACTCAAAATTGCTCGTGCAATGCAATTTAAGGGAGAAAATTGCGTTTGAAGGCGAGAAAACGTGGCTTTTTTTAAGAAAATCGAAGTTTTTAGAGAAAATTGGACTAAATTAATTAATTTCCTAAATTCTTTTGTGCGAGCAATTTGGAGTACACATTTGAAAAGCTGAGATTCTGGAGCATATTTTAGGACTACAGGCTAACTTTGAAGTGTGGAATTTTATTAGACCTACAAAGTATGGAAAAGTTGTCATTCTGCAGATTTTACAAAATCCACTTTACCGATTGATTTTTCACCAATTAAACTAACCTGAAATATATTTTTAATACACTAGGGAGATAGAAAATTTAATGATCTTTCCAACGGTATATTAAAAATTGACTTATGTTGACATTAATTAAGTAATGGGTAAATCGAGGAAAAACACGGTTGAATGTGAAATAATTAATTATAGGCGAAGAGGAAGTTGTCAATAATGTTTCAAAACCCATTCCCAAATAATACAAATGCGGGCTTTTGTTGTAGAGAGCAGACCGAGCATGGCCGTGATGTTATGCCTCCTAGCTGCTGCCGTAAGAAATGTATTTCCCTGTTATTTCTTGCTCTTTCCAAAGAGTGGCAAACTTTCGTAATGTAGCATTATGATCAAAATACTAAAATATAATAAATAAATACGATAAATGCGCATATACTATATTGACATTTCGAAACTGTTTCATTACGTTCTATCGGCGTTCCAATGATCCTCAAATAACTTGGGGAGGGGGGGGGGGCAAAATAAAATTAGCAAGGGGGCCCGAAAATAAAGTTGCGGGGGGGGGGGGGGCCAAAAAAAACTGTTACGCCACTGTTTTATTGAATTGGGTTTCCACAACTTCGTCGCTAGTGACTTAGTCCGTGAAATAAACCTTTTGCAACAATGTGGGTAGTCCCTGAAAAAAAAAAATGTATATCCCTTGATGTCAAGAAAGAAAAGTGGCTGTATTGTGGTGATCAACAGCATTCTGTAATTTTCATAAATTTTTCAATTGACTATGACACGTGAACTCAATGAACTCCCGTTTCCCATTCTATCCCAATAAAAAAATTTCACTTATAATTAAGGAGTCTGGTGCCTCCAGACAGTATCTCAGTCGCCACCAAGCCCCGGGACACGTCTCTAATCAGCAATTATGCGCAGTTTCCGCTCTCATATCGGCGCCGTCTTCGTATTCTCTATTTTGCACGGATTCTATACGCAGAACGTTCGTTCGGCGACTCCTCAGCATTATTATTAAGACCGCCTCTCCTTTTATTTTCGTTTATTTCTGTCTTATTTTACTTTTCGGACGGGGCAGGGCGTTCCCATCTTATTAACCGAGAGATCTCAAAGTTGTTCAACGACCTTGCCAAGGCCGCCCGCCCTCTTGTATCGCGCGTGATACATCAACAATGCCGCCAGGCGTTATTTTTCGAACCGCACAGATCAAAGGTATTCCTTTTTTGAAATCCACCGATTGGGATACGTAGGTGGGAACAGGAATGCTCCGTTGGAAAACATCCGGTATGACCAGTCTCTTAGGAGAGTAATCGTGAAAAACAAATCGATCAATGAGATAACGCTAAGAGACAGCTCTGCACAGCACTCTGCAGCTCTGCTTGTATAAACTTGAACATGATGTGACTTTAAACTCATGTGGCCAAACTTTATTTGTCTTATCAAAACTCCTTCCATTTCTTTAAGGTCGCAGCTTTCCTATTTATGATTGCTGCACATAACGTTCGATTAATGTCTTTTATCCACCTACGTCACACATTTTCCCGTTATGTTCAGACTTAAAACTCGCTATACACATCGCCATATCTACTTTAACGGATAACAGAATTCGAACGACATATCTGTTGAAATAAGATGCACTAAATAAGTGTGAAAAAAGCGTTTTGGCAAATGGATTTCGCACAATTTTGGCTCACTTTCTTAAAATATAAACTATTGTAGTGTTTCCAGGTTTTTAAAATACAATGTTTTCTTCATGAACAATTATGAAATAAATCCTGGATTCAACGCTTTATATTTAAAATTTAAATGATGAGTTGGTTGGCACTTTTTAGGAACAGAGTTCATGAAATTTCAAAATATGTACCTACGTTGAGAATCAGTAGAAATGGTGAAAAATGGATAGTTGTTATTTTTTATAGGTACTTCTATTGTTTTGTTTTTAATTTTGAAAAAAATTAGGCTCCAACTATTACTGAAAAATGTACTTGAATTTCATTCAACTTACTTTACTTTACTTTCTGTGGCGATACAGTCCTCTAAAGAACCTGGGCCTCCTCCAGAAATTCATTCAAACTTGCTAAAAATAAATTAAAATGTTAAAAAGTCCCAAATCCGTGTTTCGATAGTAAATTTTGTTAGAAAAAGTTTCGTCGGCCGTAAACTTGATATTCAACTGTGCGTCTTACAATAATTGAGAAAAATTGGATCATGCTGTTTGACTGAAACTGTTTTACATATCTTTTTGGAAATGTCTCAATTCGTGAAATCAAATCTCTTGGACTAACTTGCTCTCCAGACAAGCTGATTTGAAAATCTAGCTACTTAGTCTACGAGATTGGAAGGTAGTAGCTATCTGGTTTTACATAATAGGAGTGGCTAGTTCGAATGGATTTAATGGTAGGAATGTACATAACTAACTTCATTACCATGTTTTTTAAAGCAATAAACAAAATGAACTAATATTTTGTGCAACAATTTTGACTTTTTTGGCACCTTAGAACAATTTTGCCTTTTTCTTCATATTATTTTATTACTGACTTTTTTTTCACATTCTTCATTTTCTCAGTTTTTGATCACCAAATCCTAGTTTGATTTAATTAGTGTGATTCATTTTACGTACAACACATTATTTACATTACATCTTGAGGACCCATACCCAATAAAGTTAAATTGATATCCAATCCTACACGAAAACTCCGTACTTATCGGAAAACTGTTAGATTGATAGGTGTCACTCGATTCAAATAGAATTATTCTTACCTTGTCATTATTGGTTAAGATTGTAGCAC
Organism: Creontiades dilutus; assembly: GCA_031894815.1. Taxonomy (NCBI): domain Eukaryota; kingdom Metazoa; phylum Arthropoda; class Insecta; order Hemiptera; family Miridae; genus Creontiades; species Creontiades dilutus. The sequence continues at coordinate 767,542 of JAVIWC010004890.1, forward strand.
AGCGAATTGAATCATTACCTATAATTATATATAAACTGATACCTTGACGTGGACAAAGGTAAATGAGTACTATGTGATCAATGAGACCATCATATTTCCACAATTTTCACACTGACACAGTCTGAACGTGGATAATAAATTAATTTGATCATATGGACCACACACCCTTTTGTTACATAACAGTGATCCCTCAATGCATGGAAGCAATGCGGAAAACGCATCCCTCTGTATTGCAGGCGTTTGACTGGTGCCGCTCTTTAGCGATGACAGTTACTGATAATGGTGATAATAATAAACACTTTTATTGGGCTTTAGGCGATTTTCCATTCTACTCACTCTAATTATAAAAGAAAATAATCAGTAATTGATAGCGAATGTGGACTGTTTCTAAAAATATAATCCCATTCACCAAAGTTAACGAATTAAGCTGCATTAACACAATACTATGCAATCTCCTTGAAGTCCTTTGAAGTCCAGATGAAAATAGATTTCAATGCACAACTAAGGCAATGCTCAGATGCTCTCAATAGTGCGTTTCGAGGCTTTACTGTGTCATATACAGCCTAGTAACCCTCACAATTCCTGACAACGTAGTTTAAGGAATGCGTTCTGAATCACATCATCATGATCTACCAAGTAAAATGCGTATAGTGGCCTTTCGGACAACCCAACTCATATCCGGTATAAGCGAACTTAATCACTCTCAACGAAGTAGTGGAGACCCATTTCAACGAAGAAAACGGAATCTACGCAAAGAACGTGGTTAGTTTTCAGGAAAGAAGAAAAAATAAAACTTATTTCGCCTAACAATGAACTTTAAGGTTTCATAATAATGGAATCTTAATCTTTACTCCTCAATAGGACTGATACAAATTGAATGATCTCATGGCCTTGAGCACTCGCATTATTATTTTGTGTTTATTTATTCATTTTTGGACTACTATATTAAAGTCCATACGGTACCAATAGCTAGTGATCCTAATCGATTTCCACTTACCTCTGTATCTTATTTGGGGAAAGTGTAGAAAAAAAATGACTTACCCCGAACCCAACATTGATCTTCCTCGTTTTCACAACATACCTGTTGTAGATCAGCGATACTGACCTAACAAAGGATACGCTCGCCACTTGAAGATGGTGACAGTCTGAACTATAGCTTTTCCAAGTCGAATTGAGAATTTTCCAAGTCGGAGAATTTTCCAAACCAAATTGAGATTTTTCCAAACCCATTTGAGAATTTTCCAAACCAATTTGAGAATTTCTCCAAATCAATTTGAGAATTTTCCAGTCTAAGAAACTTTCACTAATAAAAAGGAAGAGGAAGTTTTCCAAACCGAATTGACAATTTTCTAAGGCAATCCAAGACTTTTATTGAAAACAAAATTAGTGAAGCAAAATGAAAGAATAGCACTTTATGAACAAATTGAGAATAGAAGTCAAAAAGACAAAATGAGCGAAGAATAATTCATAGAAATTACGCTGTTGTTAAGAACAGAAAAAATCAAGGCCACTCTGCGTTTGGTGTTCTATTGAAGTCAACAAAAACAAAAATGCGCAGTCCAAACGTTATATCATGTCATATTTACGATGCATTCTTCGTTCATGTTGTATTTTTGATTTCAATGTTAATTTGTTCATAAAGTGCTATTCTTTCATTTTGCTTCACTAATTTTGTTTTCAATAAAATTCTTGGATTGCCTTAAAAAATTGTCAATTCGGTTTGGAAAACTCCCTCTTCCTTTTTTAGTAGTAAGAGTTTCTTAGATTGGAAAATTCTCAAATTGATTTGGAAAATTTTCAAACTGGTTTGGAAAATTCTCAAATTGTTTTGGAAAAATCTCAATTTGGTTTGGAAAATTCTCAATTTTGGAAAATTCTCAATTCGACTTGGAAAATTCTCAATTCGACTTGGTAAAGCTATATATTGGAAAATGGATCTGGAAAGAATCTAAGATTGGTGACACTAAGCATATATTAGGATTAAACTTCGATAATAAAATTAAATGTTTATTTTCATTGTAAAAAATTGTTGATTTGCCATAAGCTAAGGGACATTTTAATCGAAGTCCTGTTCAAAACACTATAATTGATCAGTTATCGAGCGGATGATAATATAAATTACTAAAATGGCTATAAAAACATAGAGGGTTGGTGATTAAAAAGTAAAAATTTAGGGTTTTATGTATTTTTTAATGCCACATTATTAAAAAAAAAAACAAAAAACGAAAATTTCGTCCAAAATTAAAAAAAAATGTTAAGGGTTAACAACCGTTTTCACTTGGGGGTATGAAAAATATATGTTGGCCGATTCTCAGACCTACTGAATGCAAATATAGAATTTGGTATTTATCGGTAAGCCATTTCGGAGGAGCACGGTGACTGACATTATGACCCGGAAATTGTGCATATTAGATTAACGCTAAATATATTAAAGGGGACTCGGTTGAGGACAATCGTGCAATTTTCCTTTCCAACGGCAAGCGCTAGAAGCGTGTGAATGAATGTACCAAATGGTTGTATGGCGTGGTTAAAACCCAGTTCAACGGATATTGTAGAGAAACAGTTTTAATTGTATGTTGAGGTCTGTGAGTTTAATTATAGGATACAATTATATTTCATTTCAGGTTCTTGGTGTTGTTGACAGTAAAAAACACCCAGTTTCAAATATTTTTTGTTGATGAACCACAAAGCTGTTGGTACAAAGTGAATGGATCTTGGATTATCTTATTCCATTTGATTCCTGTCATAAAAATCAATGGAAAATTATGGGAATTGCTAATCGAAGCGCACATTCTTTTAGGCTCCCTAATACGATGAAATATTAGGCAGATAAACTATAAACTAATACAATAAACTTCTAACCTCTAGCGTCAGATATGAAAATCGTTGACTTATGCAAATTTATTCTACCTGTTACGTCCACTTGAATGTCGATCACCTGATCGAATTTGTTTATTTTCATGATGATAAAATTATTAGGGTTTCGTCAATTTCAACATCTAGCTTCGGATATGAAAATTGTTGACTAATGCAAATTTATTCTATCAACAAAATCGGAAGATTTATAGTTACTGTGATCGACTAATGAGTTCATTTATACAGATTGAAGTATTCTTATTTATATTAGATGAAGCTGTTATTTTGATGTAAGATTAATCCATCTTGACGTTCTATAGCGAAAGAAGCTGAAGTACGCACTTGTAAGTACTGAGTAATTTCGAGTGCACGGTGAGCTCTCTTACGGGGGGTTCTAGCAGGGCTGTGTTGTGTTTCTCGATTCAGGTGCGCTGTCAGAAGGGATGACATTGAAGACTTGTGTGAAACCCATGTGGGTCTATTGTTCGGCATCTAGAATTACAGCGTTCTTTTGACTCTGGATCAACGAGAAAAGGCCAAGTAAATTGCCCACCTTCTGCTGAAACGTTAGCTCTTTCCGTCAGGCCCACCTGGTTCGACATCTACGAATTAATCGGTCGACTAGGTAGTGGATTGAGTGATCCGACGTGACAACAACAACGACAAATCGTCAACTGCTGACACAGTTTTGTATATTTTTAGAAGTATTGTTGGAATTCCTGAGCAACTAATGACTCCTAAACTTGGTCAGTGGTTGGGTCAGGGAGAAGCTTGTACTTGTCACCCTAAGGACAACCATTTAGGGATCAAGGAATAAATGGAAATCCAGAAAGTATCTACTAGGTTTCCAAGATGGAGCTGGAGCTTGGCTGGAGACAGGCCAATAAACAAATAGAAATTGAAAAAATGCGAGATAAACTGAGAAAATAACAAATCTAAGGAAAAATAAATAACACCCTTAATATCGTTCACTCAATATTAAATAATGAAACATAAATGGCATTATTAACAATATTATCAATTGGAAGCTGTTCCTGACTTAATAATTCAGTTTAAACCGAACGTATTTCAAAATTTATTAATTGGCTAGGTACCTAATAATAAAAAACCACGTGAGATTACGAGGAAAAACGCTGCAAATTCTTTCACTGGGGTTTATTATTCAACCCTTGCGTTCATGATTTGAATTTCTACTAAGCTTTGGATGTGCGTGTTTCACAGGATAGAGCGATTATTGAATTTCAGGAGATATGCATAATAAATAAACCCCACTGAAAGAATTATGATGCGTGTTTCATCAAAATAGAGCGATTATTGAATTTCAGGGGCACTAAATATGATCAATTTGATCAATTAAATACGTATTTTGGTCTTCTGAGAAGAGATTTACGTGCTCCATTCATATCTCCTGAAATTCAATAAGCGCTCCATCCTGTGAAACACGCACACTCCAATGCTTAGTAGAAATTCAAATCATGAACGCAAGCCAATTGAATAATAAACCCCAGTGAGAGAATTTGCAGCGTTTCTTTGTTCATAAACGTGACTGATGTCAACTAAGGAAAAGGACCCCTAGAAAATACATTTGGAGTTCATGGATAAGTGTAGAAATTTAGTTTCAACTCCATATATTACATTTTCAACACAAGCGATTGCGAATGATTTTCGTCAATGGTCGATACTTATGTAGATGTTATAAGAGATTACGGGTTTCATGTCAACCAATAATAGTTTCAGATCAGAAATTTAAACTCCACAATTACGTTTAAAGATGGTTGAAATGGGGTTGGATTGCTTTAACCAAGGAGAAATAGTGCCACTATTTGTGGGTGTTTGCACTGATACCCCAGACATCGCTTCTTTTAACAGAAGATTTTGGATTGTTTTAATAATCCATCAGTCTTTGTGGATTTCTGGTTATTTTGAGTTATACAACAGTAGCAGTTTTCAAAAACACTCCCTACTTGCATGCTGGTTACTGACCGATCCACATGAAATAACCCTAGGGCTACGGCAAAGTCGGATAGGTTTTAATTGAAAACCTTTCAGCTCAATACTTAGGTACATTTGCAGGATTCTGCCCTAATTAGAGCATCGCTAAAAATAATCGGAATAAATCACGTCCCTTACTGCTTTTACATCCGCCTTCACATGTTTTAAAAAGATCCTTATAAGAAGTTCGCTGTTGAGTGCCAGCCATCTTCCTTGCCTCCTACGAGGCGTGGTAAAACAGGAGACGGAGAGGGAAGAAACGGCTGAAAAAAAAATCTTAAATGAATAGATCCCGGGATTTCAATGGGGACGCATCCCCGTCATCTCCACTCGAGCCACTACATTCGTTCCCACCAAAGCTACCTGTCCCTCCCGAAAGGAAGTCCCTTTGACAAAGAGCCGGAAAGAGCTTCAACTTACACAAACCTGCTTCACCGCTCCGCCTCAAGATGGTTTTCTAGATGCTCTCAGCGACTTCTTACAAGAGTTGGACGCCCCTTCGTAATTACAGGGTTTCGGCAAGACAGACAGAAAAGGCATAGGGTTCCCCCGAATGGTAGTCGGTTTTTGACATCCGCTGTTTTGCAAGGATTAAATAAATTATATCTAACGGTTTTAACGGCGAATCTGTGCTTTAAAATTGTCGGTTGGTACCCTCCCACTGTTAAATATTTATCTCCTCTTCAGAGCTACACTACACACTTTCGGAGCAAATATCCATGGTCACAAATCTTTTGGAAGTCACGCTCTGAATTTGCATGGAGCTACATTATTCTTTAACCGCGATTTGGGTCTACCAAACCCAATGAGAATTACTGGATACCCGTCAAGTATCTTCAGTTGTATATACCTATCTAAAGTATTTTGCATGAAAACTACGCACGAGTCAAATTAAAGAGGTACTTCATTACGTGTGTGTGATAGTTGAATACATTTCCACTCGTTTCGTGATGGCTTCTACTAACTGACTCTGATTGGCGCTGAGCTCGATCTTCCCAAACGAATCTTCTTGTTAGCAGCTACCAACCCCCATTTAAAATTTATTCAAATGTTGGATATTCATCTGATAAATAAATAATTTATGGATGACACGTACGTAGACAATGTTATTAACAATGTGAACACAATATTTCTCCTGAATCTGAACAAGAAGTCTTTTATTCCTCGACTTTTATAGCTTGACAATTTAATGGGCTAGCAGTAACAAAATATAGTAGTATCCTAGTATCATATGAGGGTCGCTTCCGCTGGTATAATAGAAGCGGAATTTTGTTTCAAGAGATCCATTTGAAATCGAGTAGTTCAAGTCATATGCGATATAATAGTTGTGCAAGTGAAGTCAAGGGAGTTGTATTATTTTATCTTCCTGAATTTCAGTTGTTCTACTCGTGGATTTATACATCGGGCCTTATATTATATTACACCATTTAGGTATTGGTAATTCAGCTGAAATCTGAATTAGTGAGGTGTCTGAAATCTTTCGAAGGCTTGTCTGATCAGCTGAGGGAGAGCAAGGGCTATTTTGTGTCCTATTCAACTCAGAAAGCTGAAATGTGGATAGTAGCGTAATGATGTGAAGTAAATCGAGAAATTTCCAACGTAACATGTAGATGGATACGGAATGACCCATAGTGTGACGTTCAGGGCTTCGTGAGCTATCAATTTTGATATCAGCTTCTGTTTCGAACAAGGGGCTTAGTAAAGGTTGATGCTCGGGGAGTTATATTTAAGATGACGACATCCCACTGTCTTTGGACATTTAGAAATCAATCACAGAAAATGTAGATCAGTGACCAGCTGAATTCCCTTGGGCTAATTTCGTTCCTAATTGATCTAATCTAAATGTGATGGGGCTACTTTTCTGGCATCTAGAGTGGACAAGACGAGATGTGGAGAGTCGAGCCTCAGAGATAATGTTCCACAGACTACCTCTAATGTACATAGATCAGTAATTTACGTAGAAGGATTATTCAAAATAGAAATAATGAAACTTATAATATGACATATTACATTGTAATCATTCGCAGCGTTTCAGAATTAATTCTCCATGGCCAAATATTTTTGGGAAATCCCACTAATTTGATACAAATATAAATTCATAATAATTATAATGCGCTAAAAGAATTACGATAAAAGCAAGAATACAAATACACAGTACTAGTAATTGAAGTGAACATAGATTTTACAAATATTGTCAAGTTGCAATTGTAGTTGTAAATTCATTGTACTTGCATCGCTCAAGTACTTTTAGTGAAAGCAAGCAAGTGCAAGTACATTGCGTGCTTTAGATACTTGTGATTTCAAGTATTTGTACATGTACTTACTAAAAATTCTTAGTAAGTATTTACTTCTAAAAATTTCTGCTATATTTAATTGAACTTGCACTTGGCACGTGTGTGGCATATATCGCTATTCTTGTTACTTCTTCTCTGGACTGCTGTAAAATATGTCGATTTTCTCAAGAACTTGAAAAACGCACTTTAAGGGCCGAATTCATATTCCTTACTTAGCCGAAAGGAAACATTCAAATGAAGCTGTGAGGCGATGTGGCCATTGACCCTATTTATAGTCATTGACTAATGACAAGCTCAAGCAAGTGCGTGAAAAATAGAAGCAGATCCAGAGCTACCTTAAGCATTTCCTTGGTTACGTTTCTTTACTTTCTCAACTAAGAAAAAAATCTTTAATTAAATCACGATTATGAATTCTGCCGTAGATACCCAATGTACATGGGTACGGACTAAGTCACTCGCGACGATGTTATGAAAAAACAATTTCAATAAAAACGGAGAAAAATAGAACGTTGTCAATTTTTTTCCGGTTTTATTTCATGTACATGGGTATCCCGACTCATCCGCACACAGAGAAAACAATCACTGTCTTGAGCTACACTGAAGTAGCCTAAAACGCAAAATACAACTGAATCGATGAGAATAAAAACAGCACAAGTCCATTTTTGACGATTTTTGAAAAATGCCTTTTTGTAGGTTGTAACCAGTAGAACTACGCATTGAGCACGAGAACAGTATGCTAACAACACTCGGTAAGCTTGAACAGAGCCTAAATGAAAATGATTGAAGGAAAAAACAGTACGAGTCCATGGACTTATACTGTTCTTGCTCTCAACACGTAGGTACTCGCGGTAGTTGGGAGGCGCCGTCTGTGTTTACTCTCTTTAAAGTCTCTTTAAAGTTGTAAAACGGCCCATTAAAAAGAAAGACCGTGTATACCTCCCTCAACAATATGAGGAAATGATCGAACACAGCAAAAAGAAAATACCTCATTTCTCTTTAAAACCTGTTTCTTACGACTTTTTTATCGAGTTCAAAGCATGGTGGCCATCCGTTTACAAGAAAACACCAAAATCGATAAGTGGATCCAACAAACCTTTTGCAATTTCCGAGTACAGGGAATTCGAATATGCGACTTCATCGATGCACTCTCCTCTTCAACCTTCAAACTCGTGAAAAACAGGGCTTCACAAGATCTTCCTTATCAAAAAAGCTTATGATGAACCCAACGCAATAAATTCCAAAAAGATCGCAGATGTTGTTAAACTTTTGAAATACATTACTCATCCTTACCTAGAGTTCTACCAGAGTACCCAAGAACGGAAAACTACAAGAACGACAAGAAAATGAAGAAAACGAGTAAGTTTTTCTGTCTTACATTAACCTTAGTTGGTAACCAGAGTAATTACGTTATATTTGAGTTTATTCACCGTTACATTGCACTGAAATAAAGAAATTTTTCCCACTTCAATTTTGTTGAGAAAAAAAAACAGTACAAGTCCAGTAATTTATTTTTTAACCTTCTATCCACATAAGTTATTTTTTACTTTGGAAATGTAGGTGGCAATGTTGGTAGGACCTGAAAGTATAATATCTGATAAATTGATCAATCCTTAAACACACTGAGAGTGATTCATACAAGAACCAAACCTTTGACAGCTGATATCTCGATAAGCTGATTGGGGACATGTACTGTTGTCATTCTCACTGATTCAACTACATTTTGATTTCGAGGAGACATAATCTTCCATCTCCACGGTAACAGAGCTTCCGATACCTATAGGCAAACTTAGAAGCAAAATTAACCTTTCTTCTTGTCCTCTTGATTTCGGTGAACGAAAACATACGATACATAATCGAGGTATAAAACACCAACATTTTATCAATAAACATACAATTTTAATTACTGGTTTGATCGTTTTTTGAAACATTGCGATGTAATCTCTTTGTATAAGTAGGTACCAATGGTTTGGCGACCAATGGTTTGATAAAACTGAAAATATAACTTTAAACGCCGACGATGACTGCACAAATACACAATTCCAGCTGTAAGGATGTTGCTACCTCGATATATTTTATGTAAATACCGATGAACAAAAAATGAAAACCAAAAAACACCCTATTGTAGCTCGGGTTTTGATTGAGTGAAATGGGTTGGAGTATAATAGTTGTTGAGCATTACCACAATAATGGCTCTCCTCTGGGCTGGAGATGTGGGGAAGGGGAGCAGGTGATGTTCCCCTCGGTCGCCCTATCTCATCCACTCCTGGCATACTATCGCTGGCCTCATCTCATCTACTCATATCATCGTGGACCTTTTTTCGGGGTCATATCGTTTTGTCAACCCTCTCTCTTCTCCACAACCGACAACCCCTACAAACGCGAGCTTTTGTCTCATGTTCTTTCTTTCCGATGGATGTCGTCCGTGTTTACGGTTTTCCTTAGCGGTCAAAAATAGGTCGTGGGGAGTCCTCCCTTTTCAAGGGACAATAAACAAGTTGGTGGGTGATATGGCCAAAATTTGTCCAGGGGGCTTGCGTTCTGAGTGCTTCAAGCTTCGCTTGGCATGAAATTTAAGAGGGATGTAGATAAATAATTGTACCCCTATAACTATGAGGTGCGATTCCTAAATCCATGAGCAAGTAGATAATTTTTCAAAAATTTGTTGCAAAATGTTTTCTTTACTTCATTTTATAAACCAATTGATTTTATATTATGCTCCGAAGCTCGGGAACTAGGGTTCTTATCATTTGTAATGACAAACCTTTATTACACTAAAAAAACAAGAAATTTCTTATTAAATAAATTAGATCTTATTGTTACATATACAGTTTTTTCGAATCTACTTATCGGTAATAGAAGCCTTGGTTTACCGCCAAAATTAAAATGTCAACTTGAATTTTACGTTTCATGCGATTCTGAACAACTTTTGTTTCGTTTGTGTTCCGAGTTTTCCTGTAACAAGCTTATTCCTCTTGTGCAGTCCAATGAAATTTTTAGTTACTGTGTGGATTAAGTTTTAGATGATCCCCTCTGAATTTTATTGTTCACAAATCAATGAATCAGCAAAAGCGAAATCCCCATAGGATCATTTCCTCAGGTTTTAGAGATCAAATTTTTCTCAAATCTGGATTGTAGTAGGAGAAGAACGGTTTAATAATCTCATGTCGATTTCAACACCGTTGTGTCAGTAGGGGCTGGTACGCAAGGGGACCCGTAAAACTTGCAACGAACTCAATTTCTACAGTTTTTATCCGATTTTGTTGAACTTTTAAAGGATTAATAATTGCGGTTAATATTTAGATACCAAACAATAATATTGTTTCTCCTGAAGAATAGAAGAATAAATAGTTGGTGAAATATTAAAATTTTATGTGGTCGGAGCAAGTACGTTGGAGGGTTAATTGATGTGACACATACCAAATATTGAGTTCAAGAGAATTCAATAGTAAAGGTAAGGTTTACTATTGTTAGGGCATCACAACATCATTTTAAGAATCTCCACATCTTCTTACAACGAATGCAGATCGATTTGACGTTGCATCAAACGTAGAATAATGGGCTGTGTTCAAATAATAGAATGACCATAAAAACCTGTGTGAGTAGACGTTTAACTTTTCCTATCTTGTTCCCAGTTGTCAAGTTGGGTCTGAAAGATTTTTTTCACCACCCTCAGACTCCTCTAGTCTTTCAAAAGAGCCCTCAACTCACAAGCAGGTCCATGGGAATCTTCCTGAGTTTCCAAAACAACGAAGTGGAAGAGGGCAAAAAGGAAGGACTGTGGGTAACAGGGATTCTGTATGGGTATATAGAAGCGCGGTGGGCGATAGCCGCGGGGGTCCGCTGATGCGGGCACTAGACAGACAACAGAAACTTCCTGCCGGCAAGTACGTGACACAAAACAAACCCCAGTTGATCACTTGAGAACTGATCTGACTTACAAAACATCTTCCTTCAATTGATAGACACCATGACATCCTGAGTCACACGGCCTATTCTGATAATCACAAATGGATCGACTTTTCGAACCAAATCGACACAAAAGACGTTTGTTACTTTTGCGATTCAGTTTTATGTTGTTTCTAGTCTATGCCATTGTATTAGGATGGCTCTACGACTGAAGTGTAGAAGAAGAAGTGTACTGTGTAAAACTCCGGCATTAATGTATTTTTCCATTTCCCCTAGATAGACATGTATGTAGGGTTGAACGATGCTCACAATGTTCTCATACGTTTTGCTTGAACACATCTTCGATACACACGTTTAATGCGTGAGTGCTGGGTTTTTTTGGTGAGTATGCGCTCAAATTCTCTGGTTGGTTTAATTGATTTATTATTTTCAAAAATAAACGTTTGTAATCGGCCTAGAAAAATATATTTAAACCTCACCTCCCCCCTCAAGATTTGTTGCTTACGTTCAAGTTGCGTTACAAGACTCGTTGAATATACACAGAACATTTATAGAGACGCACAATTCAACTAAGGAAACCCGGGTACCAACTTCGATTCGAGCTGACTCCCGGTGCTGAAATATAAATACAGCTTCTTCTAAGGCACTCAGCATACAATTTCGAGTTTTCATGATGTACCACAGACTAAGTTTACTAACATTAGACGAAAAAGGCTATTCAATGCCGAAATAATTTACTTTTGATTAATAATTTGTAGCTTTTTTGAGCATTAGATTCAGGTAAACTAAATAACGTCATATGTGGAAGGGGTTTTCTTTTGGCGTTTGTAGACGGGACTTTCCAATCTTGCTCAACTGACTTGGGAGGCGTTAGGAAAAATGCCAATATATCCCTTATTAATTTGTACGCCTACACTCAAGTCCTGCTTTTTCCGACAGTACCAAGAACAAGTTCATTAAATTTCCATTTCAATTATCATGAGACTAGAACTTTCGGTTCAAATTTTCGACTTTCCACATTGATTCCCTTGTTTTCCAAACATCATGTTAAATTGGGTTTTAACTCAATTTTTTTCAATTACTGCATTTCTCATTCCAATGAAATGCTACTGATAACTCATGATAACCACTGTAATGATGTTTTTCATTTGAACTTTCCAATTTCTTCCAAAACAATTAGTACCTAATTTGTACGTGTACGCACGTGCGGACGTACGCACTAAATCATTCGCGACGAAATTGTGGAAACCCGTGTCCAAGAAAAACAATTGAGTTTATAGATGGAACGTAGTCTATTTCCACAAAAATTAAAATAGTTACAATGTTGAATCGATTTCGACAGTTGAGTCGTCATCTGTATCTGTACATAGAAATTTTCAATCATATTTCTTTCTCAGGGGAAGGGGGAGGGGGAACTATTGTTAAAGTTGGGGACCCCCGCCAGTAATTATGTCTAGCGACACCCCTGGCTGTGAAAATTCTCCGAAAGCTGCCTTACCATTATTGTTTCGCTATTTTCCGATCAAGAACCCCTCACATTGTATCTCTGCGGAAGCTTGTCGATATTTGACAGCAGTGATAGAGAAGTAAAATTGAATTATTTTCTAAAAGAAAAGACATATTTTCAACTTTGAATGTAGATCTGTATATTCAAATTGAAAAAATAATATGAAAATGTGAAAAGGTTCCTGTTTTACTTAAGCTGACCCTGTTGAGCGTCTCTCCATAAACATTATTACAATTGTTGTAAGGGTTGTTTTTTAAATACATAGCGAAATTCGGAGCACAACAAGTTAATGATATGCATAATGAAGCATGATATGCATTGCTACGCATGTCCAAGATTTAAAAAAAAAAGTGTTCAAAATGAAAAATGACACGATGGTTATACAATACGAATAATTACAATCGTCTTGGGAAATATGTCACATAATTGATAAAATCAGTTTCGCGAATTATTCACTGCTATTTCATGTACGTCAATCGCTTTCTTAATTGGAGACTTTTCTGTATAGGTAATTATAGGATCGACTGTCATTTATGAGACTGTGAACCAGCTTGAAATCTTGAACTAAAATCGCATATTCAGAGTCCACTGGCATTAAAATAGCGCTCTTACCCCTTCTATGGGCCTAATCCGCAAGTTAGGTCGGATGTGCGGTGACTTGTAAAGGTGGTTATAGCCCTATGTAGCGCCGACGAGGGCGTGGCCAGCGCGAACCAATGAAAACGCTTCCTCACAAGCCCTCCAAGGGCCACTACCCCTCCTAGTCGCTAGGGGTGGTTTTCACCCTCAGACAAGTTTGCTTTTGACTGGGGTAAGCCAAGTCAGTCCGCCAGTTTGTCGGGAAGTCATTAGGGATTCACACCCTTCAAGGATGGAAGCGCTGGCGATTGCTACTAAGCTGCATGGAACCTCAAGTAAGTACTGTCATTTAAAAAAAAGAAGTGAACTAAGTCTAGCAATTATTGCATGTAATTTATTTTTTTTAAACTGTAGTAGGCTACAAAAGCAATGAAGCCCATTAAAAACCCCTAAAATCAAATATATCTTATCATTCATTCATTTGAGTATTTTCATCCAATATCAATGACAAATAGAAATAAATGCTAACAATCGATTGAACAATTGAGCGGTTCTATTGCGATAAAACTATAGGTACGTAATTTAGATCAACGTATTGTGTTAAAATGTCTAATGCAAATTTGGAGTGATAAACAACCATTTCTAACTAATCAAACGTTCCTATAGTGGCTCTTGGTCAACAGTAATTGTTAAACATTTTTTAATATCTTACAAATAGCGGGTTCCTATGAATAGTACAATACGTTGAATTTCAGAAAATTGTACAGAAATCGAATCGAACGAGGTTACGAGCCGGCGGCGGCTTGTTACGAGGTTTTCACATGAGCGAATGAGATTATTAAATCGTTTTCATTCACTCGTCCAAAGTGGAACTTGATGGATTTTACATCAGTGCATATATCCCTGAACTGTCGAAAAGGGGTTATTTTTTCTCCATAATGTTCTCCAAAGGGTTGAAAACGCCTTAGGCAAACAAATCGTTTTAATGTCTTTCAAACTTCCCAAACTGGGTTCCCTTACAACGCGACTCTAGCAACATATCTCAAACAACATGGGGTATATTAAAACTAACAACACGATTAGAGACGATGATTGCTAGAATAAAATGATAAATTGACGGTATACGGTATACTGGGTGATTCTCATTCAACAGGACAATCGAGGTTTTGATTCTGACTAAAAAATTTTGTTCTCCTAAATTTATGATTTTGTTATCATACAATCTAGATGTTACTCTAATGGTGTAGTGATGTACCAGCTCGCATGATTTTCGTTTGATTCCTCAAAATTCAGGTTTTAAAATTTTATAGATTACGAGAATGGTATGTATCCATGACAATGAGCTTTGTCAACCAAATAACGATAGAATTACGTAAACGATGTGTAGGTAAGGTTGAATGAGGCAGATATCTGATTTCAGTTTTTCCTGACTTTGTGCTAGAACAAGTATCACATTTTAATATTAGTATTTATTTAGTATCAAATACGAAACTTGAAAAAAAATTGTTTCAAACAGCCTTGACGGCTTTTGTGTAGCCACAACAATGAAGTTTAAAATCGCCACGACAATGAGAAATGAACATTTACCTTCTGCAATTAGGAGTCTAATGAACACTTATAGAAATTGAAACTTGCATTAAATAGAGTTTTTACATCCCTATCCCAAAATACCAAACGAATCAATAAGATTTTATTAAGAGTGATTTTCAAACCCATAACAATGAGAAGTACATACCTGTTTTACCATCGGCCAACTTCATTTTTGAGCCCCAACTGTATAGAAATGGCGGAAGCATGGTGTTTCCTCAAAGGGCAGGGTTACCAACGCTGAAAAAACTTTGAATTGTCAAAAAATGCCCTCATTTGGGAGAGCTACGATGATTTCCTTCAAACCCATGACAATGAGACTGAAGGTTTGGGACAAACTTTGAGCACTTGATTCGTACAAACTATCTAAAAGTTGATAGATTATCCACCAGGAAGTGGGGTGTATAATTAAGGTACATTAAGTATATTGAGGCTGGAATTTTGTTATTTATTTATTCATCAATATTCCGACGTTTCGGAGTGGTGGAACACTCCATCATCAGGGGATAACTTCTTTTGGATATACATCCTCGTCATATTGTTAGCAGCTGTCTGCTCACTGCAGTCAAAAGCAGTGGGACGCTAAAAGTTAGCCCCACTTGTAAGCGTACTAACATCCAGTAACTAATTCTTAAGAAATACTAGTTAAAATATTTCCGGTAAAACCTACTTTGAGCAGATAAAATTTCGGATTAAGTTCAAATTCTGACTCACGGACAGACCATGACAATGCGATTAGAGGTACATTTCGATCAATTACCGGCATTTACAATGAAGAGTAGCCGAACTTCATGACAGCCATGAGTAGGCCTAGTTACCACATAAAATCTACAAAAATAATTTTTGGAAAAAGTTGAACAGAAAATTATTTATCAATGAGGGACAGCGATTGTCTCGTCAAATAGGGATCACCCTGCTATACCCCTAAGTAAAGAGAGCGTGTAAGACAACACTCACTCACGGGAGAGATTAATAATTCACGATTATATTGTTAACAATTCACTGACTAGTCAAACCAAGAGAACAAGCTAGAAACCTGATACCCGAGTACTGCAAACACACTAAATTTATAGCACTCTGAGAGACGAACTACTCTTCTGAGTTATAAAAGTTCTTTTTTTTACAATTAAATGGATTAATCTTCAAAATGCCCGACGTTACTGATCTACTTCCACTGAGGGGGTTGAGTAGGTTTGCAGGGAAGAGCACCTACTGCCTCCAGCTAATTACGCCAGGGGCCACCCCTTAACAAAAGTTTCCCAACGCCATGTGTCACCACGCCATCAACTATGCACGATTTCGGATGATCCACCCTCAGATCTTCCCACGGCTCTCATCTCTGACTCCAGAAAAAAAACATTGATGATGGTAATCAACTGTCACGTTAGCCGTCTCACATCATCTGACGAGAAAAATGGCCAGCGGGTGTGAGCTATAATTCTGACAGCCCGTCAATATAAATTGAGATAACCCAAAACGGTTATTGAATTAATGCAAGCAATTTAGGACATACCCTTGCAAATTATCTCGAACTGCCGGTATTTACCATTTATAAAACCCAAACGACTACTGCTTGTGCGAGACTTAATACAACTTTTACTATGTCGTACGATTCGCGAATATGCTTCAATTGGTCATTTATGTTTGTTGTGCAGTTTTTCACTCCACTGAAGGCTGTTAAAATCATACAAAACATATTAATACAAATGTAATTCTCAAGTGAGGTTTTGAAAAATAAATACTCAAAGTTTGTAGAAGAATCTTAGTCTGTTTCCACAAAATTGGATCGTATAAAGTGTTTTCTAGGCATGGGTTTTCACAATTTCGTCGCAAAAGCTTTAGTGTGTTTGAGGTGTTGACCATCATAAAAACGATCCACAAACGATGATTACTTACTCAGAATCTTGTAAAATTCTCACAAAAATCGTTTACAACCCATGTTTGGTTCTGTTAACTTCCTATTACTTCTAAAGCTCCACACGCTCTGAAGATGAGGCTGAGATGTAACCGATAAGATTCGTACTCCTCTATCCCACAAATTTCAATAATCCGATAAAAGCATTTGAGAAAAATGTCCAAAATGCCTTTTGGTCCCTTGAGTTTGAATTCTGGGCTAATTTGTTAGCGTTCCTCAGCTCTTGCCTAGAGGTATCAACTAACCAAAGGAAATAGTCATTGTCACTCGAGGCCGGGAAACACTGGCAAGTAAGTACAGCCCCGAGCCACGAACCAGTGTGGTACAAGGCGGAAAGAGACCGTCAACGAAATATAAAACATGATCAATAAGAAAATCAATCCAAAAAAAAGCTCCTGACTACGATCTGGGTACTTATTACTGGTCAGTTACTTAAGCAACTGCCGCACAAAGCCATAGTGAAAATAACCATAATTTTCAGTCAGTTATCAGACTATGTTGTGTTCCTAGTTGCAGAGGATTTCCGAGGTCATAACGATGTCAATAATAAGCCTTTGTTATCGGATTGCAAAATAAATTCTTTATTAGAATGTCATTTTAAATCTTATATGTCCTTCAGCCGAGCGGACCATAAAAGTCGTTAGAATTTATGTGAAAATTGGTTTTTTAGCACATGGACTACATTTGGGGTTGTACTTAACTTCTAGGCAGCCCAAACTTCTAACAGGCATAGACACTATGGGCCAAAAACACGGTTCTTCGAGTTTTTACTAACATAGGCAAGTGGTGTGTCATTTCCAAGTAATCTTCGGCTCATAATCGGTTGGGATAGATTTCAGATCCAACGAAAATAATTCTTAGCCAAAACTAGATCCTAGATTAGATCCTGAGCGAATAATCGCGCTTTCTGACCTAAGAAGGACCCCCATCCACAATCTCAATCAATCACGCATTATTCAAAAATTAATAAACCTAAGCGTTAAAATTTGTAGATTCTTTAATAATGCGTGATTGCTCGAGTCATTGTAGAATTTGGGGGTCACTTGAAGTTCAGAAATTGCGATTATTTGCCATGGATGAATTTCTACGGATCAGAAACTTTTCCCAGTCGATTTTGCCAGGAAATTATAAGATTACCTGGAAATTATAACCTAATTGCCCAAGTCAGTGAAAACCCCGATAAACCTCTTTTTTTATCCATAGTATCTATGCGTGTGAGATGATTGAGCCGGCTGGAAGTTAAGACCATCTAGACCCCTAGTGGAGTCCGTGTATTAAAGAACGGACACCACATCGATTCTAAAGCCTTTTGTGAGCCGTATGGCTGATGGACATTGCAGATCTGGAATATAATCTCCCTGAAACGTAAAAATGGCAAAGATAAAAAGTGTTAGCAATACTATTGGAAGCTCTAATTATGGAAAATAATAAACTATACTTGCAATATACATATTCCTTAGTTCTTCTGTGATGAGAAAACTAACTTCGTGTTTGGTCATATTCGTACATCAACTTTTTCTGTTCTAAGCGATAATTCCGTTTGTGTTTAGTCATATACATCCAGAATGATGTAATCAACCAGATCATTCGAATTATTTGAACTGGAGTGTTGAAGGTGTACCGTTCCGAGGTGCTTTAGTCGAGTCACCTTTAAGAAGATGGTGCTGTCGGGCACTTCCCATCTCGCGTGCAAAGCCCATTTACCAGACTTTAGCACCCTGAAGGTGATCCAGAAGCCTTCACTGAATTCTACTTAATCATACTGATTAATTTTCTCCTTCAATAAAATATACTAAACTTTTTATTCTAAGCAATGAATCAATGCAGTTCCTCACTAAATTAATTAAGGGTGGAGAACTAATTACTCTGCACCCTTTTGTTGAAATTCGATAAACTTATATTTTGCTGTTCTCTTGGCATTATATAATTAAACAGTTCTTGCTTAAATAACAACGATAATTTTCCATCATTCTTGCTGATTGTTCCAATGAGTTCTATTAACACATGTAAATTTCATAGTGCACGGCGCACAAAGCAACCCCTCCTTCAAGACCGGTGGGTCGTGCGGGTCATTGCATATCCTTGCCCCTGGCCAAGACAATGCCTCCTCCGTAACTTTTCCAATTTTCCACTGGTGACTCTCTTGCTGCTTCAAGATTTTAAAACCATTGGCAAAAACCTCATCGCAATCAATCGTAAATGAACATAAACAATAGCCGTCTCTCGGCTCTTCGATTATCTTGACTTTGGCCGGACAGCTTAAAAATGCCGTAGCCGCTGTTCACAAACGAACGGGTTTATGCATCCGACAAAACTAACTTGAATCGTGACTTGAGAGATCTGGCGTTGGTACCATACAATTCAGCGAGAAAAGTTACGTATATCCCGCCTCCAACCTTTTTACGTCGTTTTGGAAAGACCTCAATTTTAACAGAAAACACGTTTTTCTCCAGTTAAACACCATTTCGTTAACTACCAATGATATTTTAAAAAACCAAAACCACTACACCGTTGGAAAGCTGACATTTTGGCGCACGTTCTCTCTTGCTAAGCGCACGCCTAAAATTTCAAGGTGCAGAATGTAATTTTACATTTGTATCGGTAAACGCTCCTAACGCACTTTAATTATATAGGGAAAATTATGAAAATGCTAAGTAATCGTCTGCCAAATTATTTGGCTAAGAAGTGTGTAGCGTTTAATGTTTATTGGGTAAAAGAGAGGAGAACTCTAAATGAAAAATATGGTACACCAATTTTGAATTTTGAGAATCCTTCAGAATGGAAGAAGGTATAGAGGAATGTCTAACAATGATAGATAGAGCAATGTTCACCAAATTTAATGAAAAAGCGCTCTGCTCTCGAAACCATCCGCAATATTTGGCTCTAAGACTTGAAATGATGTACTAACACTTACCCAGTTCAAGGACTTCCAATTATGCAAATGGCTCTTCATGATTAGAGGGGACCTTCTGGCTTTAAGGTATAAACCCTCTGAGTCTGATAATCAGGCATGTGCAATTTATAGTAGTGGGGAAACTGAAAAGTGTTTTCATTTCATAGGGAGGTGTAGTGCACTATGTTCTGTAAGATGCCGGTATTTAGGAAAGTCAGAGCTAGATTGGGAAGAATATCTTGTACTGTTAAAAACGGGAGACCCAAATTTGATAAAATATAGCTAGCTTGGAATTTGAGGAGCAGAGCAATAACTGAATATGGGTTGAACGGGTTATGGGAAAGACGTACCTAATATTTAGATGCTAGTCACAAGATTATAGAGTGTCATGAAAATAAAATGAAAAAATAAATAATCAAAAATATTGTTAAATTATGTAATGGTACAATACAATACAATATTTAGGACACTAAGGAAATATATATTTATACATATTATGGACATTCTCATCGGACGGTCGTATGTGAATATGATTATTGCATGATTGTTTGATAAATTCTTGTAAAATGTATACTATGTTAACGAATAAAGCACATTTCTCTCTCTCTCTCTCTCACACAAATGTAAATTTCATAGAGGCGCGGAATATGCTTTAGATGTAAATCTATATGTATAGATTTTTGTATCAACTCGTTGACGTGGAATAAAACAACTCAGAAATACTATGTTAAAGAAGTAAAACTCTTTTTGAATCAATTAAGTAAACTTTCAGAGTGATATGATCTGATGCAACTGGGTTTATCGCCATCGACTTCCCCCAACGTTTCTCAAATTGTAGTTTCATATATTTTAAATATACTTATCTATTTTTGTTTATTTTTTCTTTTCCTCTAATTTTTTAGTATGTTTATATTGAATACAACCGATTAACGCTGTTCAAAGCTCAATTTACAACAATTGAATATCATAATAACGTAGTTCATCAAAATGAAGTGAGTTAGTACCAACTAACAATTTTGATTTCCTCACTTTACTTTTATCAAACTTTGTTTTGCAAGTACTGCTGCAATTACCTGATTGTACAGTTAGTCGAAGGAAACCACCTGAATGAGTCGGTGCTCTTGTTGAAAAGCTAATCTATTCAACTCCAACGAAAGTACAAAGAGATCATGCTCATGAAAGGACATTAAATAAAAAGCACCCTGCACCACGACAAGAACAAGTGGTCTTGTGTGGGTGACAGAGAGAAGAAAGAAGTTTTTCGGTAGAACCTGCAATCACTTCCTCCCGTTCAACACAAGGGCGGAAGTTGGGAGCCCGAGTGGTTCAGGTGTTTGTACTGTGGAGTCGGTAATACCTCCTCAGATCTCCATTGTTGTTGAGGCCACGCCCTTGTGGGTTATTCATTCATCGTGCGTATACCCCGCTGTTTAATGATATGTTACTTTCCTATCAACCCGAAGTGCCCTTGGACGGTTAAGTTCTCGGTTAGAAACATTTCAATGGAATCCTGATAGTGCATTTGTAGGAATAATCAACAGAATACGCTGAGCGATTCTGGAAACTGTTGAATATCGTTCTAAACGATGAAAATTAATAGCAAATTACCGTAAACTAATATACAAAACTGCAAAAAACGTGAACATTTACTAATGAATCAGAAAAAGTTACTGCCATTGCATTACAATTCAGTATTAACGATTTCTGTGACAACCAATTCCTTAAACCGCTCAACAATTCATCATTCCGGACGACTCGGAATCCATCCAGTGGCTCACCGAATTGTCTGGACTTTAAATTTCGCTTTTAGAATTTGATTTGTGCTGATTGATTCTCGTCGTTTGCTATTTTGCTTTTTAGTATGCGTATGTTTATGAACTTTCTGCCTTTCACAATTTTCTCTGTGCGGATTTTCTAGGGGAAGTATGCGGTTCATTTTGGCTGCAACTGTTGGATGATCGTCGTTTTCCATTTGTCGAACTTGGGAATATTGTAAACCATGCATTCCTCAACATCATTACCCTACTATAGAAATTCACATTTGATGGTGGATAGGGTAGACCGAGGATGACGCCAAAGAAAAAAAACGTCTGCCAAGTGGGTGTGGCGCATAGCTTCCTCGTATCCATAACATGACTGTATAGATCATTGAAAATTATTATTGACTAAAGAACTTCGTTATTTAGGCGAAGTAAATATTGAATTAAGGTAAATTTATTGTTATGCAGGAGCATAACTTGAGGAAATAAAGGTAGGCGTGTTCAACTATTGAACAAACTATAAAATATACCTAATAATAAAAATTGACATTGACGCTGAATGGATAGATGACTGAAGTGATAAATAATTATTATGACATTTCTAAAAATAAAATATAAGCATCGTTCAATGACGGATCAAATAATGTTGGGTTGACTGCAGAGTCCTGAAAATTTCATCGAAATCGGTAGACGACACACAGACAGATACGGAACCAAAATTGTTCAGAAAGGTCTAAAACGCAAAATGCGAGTGGAATTTTTGATTTTGGAGACAACAAAATTTTCACTTTCCGAAAGTGAAAATAATGCTTCCGCTACCTTGGTAGACTCGGAAGCAACAGCAACAAATTATTATTGTCACAAACATATTAAGGGCAAGACCACAAACTCGTGTTACTTTGTAGTGATCGTGAACTATGGGATCGTTAGCAGTGTGTCTATTACTTAGCACGATGTTAGCATCAAGCCGCCGTATGATTTGCATTGGACCGAGAGTGGTGAACTCAGATATAGTTTGCTACATCACTTTGGTTAAAACCTTCCCCCGTTGCTAGTTCATGTGAATGAAGTTAACCGTATGCTGACAACCACTGACGTCCCGCTTCCTTCGGAAAACAGAACTTTTGACTATTTCTGTTGCTTTTAGGATATTTTCAACAACAAAAAAGTACGAAAAAGAATTCTTCCCTTGTGCGCCCTCATTCAACACCCGGTCTCCGGCGTCTGGGATTATCCCTCAGGTATTCAACAGCGCCTCCCATCATAGCGCTTCATTTCTTCCGAAAAAAGGACGACTAACTCAACCGACTTCCCTTTGACATGCCGGCCAAGTTCCTAAGACCAGCCTCATTACAAACCATCTGTTCATCTTTCTATACTGATGAACAATTATAGACGTAGGTGCAGAAAGAACAAAATTAACTTAATTACTCACCAGTTTGTATATTCCCTTCTAACTATATGCAACCATATGCAATTCCATAAACTTTTAATGCATTTTTCAGGGAATGTTCAATGTACTGTGTAAAGGACATCTTTTATTTATTTATTTTTTTAATTAATTTTTTTTTTTTTTTTTTGCTTACTTCACTGCTCACTAATGAAATTTTGACTTTTCGCTTAGTTAAAAATCCATAAATTATTTTCTCAAGGATTAGCCCGATTTCCCTCAAATTTAAAAAATAGTCTAGAAAGAGCTTCATCATACCAGTTTCATTACAAAAACGTCTGCCAAGTGGGTGTGGCACATAGCTTCCTCGTATCCATCACATGACTGTATAGATCATTGAAAATTATTATTGACTTAAGAACTTCGTTCAATTAGGCGAAGTAAATATTGAATTAGGGTAAATTTATTGTCATGCAGGAGCATAACTTGAGAAAATAAAGGTAGGCATGTTCCACTATTGAACAAACTATAAAATATACCTAATAATAAAAATTGACATTGACGCTGAATGGATAGATGACTGAAGTGATAAATAATTATTATGACATTTCTAAAGAAATCGTCCAAGAACTCCTGGAGTTATGCTTGTGGCAAGGATTTCACATTTGTGCATGCGCAGAGACTACTATTGATCCGGGGGTCATGAAACTTATAGGGGACCATCTTACTATATCAGGGGACACATCAAACCTAACAATCCCTGAAAATTTCATCGAAATTGATCAAGAACTCCCGGAGTTATGCGCGTAATAAGGATTTCACGTTTGCGCATGCGCAGAGGCTACTATTGATCTGGGGGTCATGAAACCTATAGGGGACCATCTACACCCCAACCCGCACGATCCCTGAAATTTCATCAAAATCGGACTATGACTTCGTGTAGTTTTGCCCGTAACAAGGATTTGCTGACAGACAGACACACGGACAGACACGGAACCAAAATTGTGCAGAAAGGTCTAAAACGCAAAATGCGAGTGGAATTTTTGATTTTGGAGACAAAAAAATTTTCACATTCCGAAAGTGAAAACGATGCTTCCGCTATCTTAGTAGACTCGGAAGCAAAATATCAACAGCTGCTGCTTATGAATCCCTGTAAGAAGCATTAGTTTTACAGTTTTCATTCAATATTGATGAAATTTTCTAGAAATGAGGGACTTGGTCTGATTATGGTCCTCTACTGTCTTCATCACCTGAAAACCGTAATGTTAAATCATGGTCAAAAAACGTCACCTACCCTGAAAGATCCTATCAAAACCAAAAAACCTTGTCTTTGACAGGACATATTGGAACATCTTGATTCAGTAATAGGTTATAATGTAAGCTATTACATTTATATTTTAAGATATTTCATTGGAATATTTAATTAATACGTTTAGCTTATCAAAACGCTTGAAGGTTCAACAGCTTGGCAAGTACCGAATATTTGTGAAATCGAAATTACGCTCTTTCGAGAAAGTTGTCAACTCCAAAACCTACTTATCTTCTTTCACACTGAGATCCCTTGTAACGACTTTTCTGAACTCTCAAGCCCTCTAATTGGTGTCCCCTTCTGTCGATTTTCAGCGCCATCAATTTCCAGGAAACTCGCCAAAAACTGGGCTAGGATTTGCCTCCACGTAGAAGTTTATTTTCCTCGGCTATTTTTCTTTGCTAATAGCACATGCCCTTCTACCTGAGATTCTATTTTCAACACGAAAAAAAGATGCCGCCGATATGTTTAAGGAAACTGGTGAAAAAGGGCTCCCGGCGGGCAGGGTAAAAAAAAAAAAGATTTTCAGATTAACTTACTGAGCCCTTCTCGTAACGAGGGTCGGTCAGATCTATATCCGTCGCTCTCAACGCACGTTCAATTATTGCTAACTAACCCTTGGTCCTAAAAACGATCTGAAGGAAAAGCTGCCACGTACCCGAACAAAAGGTTGTGGCTTACGGTCGAATAACTCGTTAAATGAGGTTGCGGCAGCATAATGCTTACGGGCGGAGGGTGCGCCTGTTTTTCTAATAAAGGTAAAACGGGCGTCGCGGATTTGCGTCCGGCGGTGCGTTTAGGCGGCAATTGTTTCTTTGATATTTGTCGGAGGGAAAACTCACCCAGGCACCGGCCACATATCGGCAAAATTACGTGTAATCTTTAGAACTTTAAAAATGGATTACTTCAAGAGGAAGGAGTACGTAACTGACTAACTAATAACTACGTCTAACCTTAATAACCAAAACAGATCATTAGCGAGATTGGAAAGTATGAGCTTCAACATTTTTCCTCTCAAGGACCAAGAGAATGAACACTTCTTTTTAAGCGTGATAAGTCAACAGAAACTATTGAAAAACGGCTGTCTTTGTGATAGAATACAAGTTAATTTTCTCTACCTTTTCAAGAGAGATATTCGAATTGTATCGAATTTCCCGAAATTCAATTGAAATTCTGGTACAGACCATACAGTTGATTGTATGGTATCACAAAGAACACAGTATGGTGCACTACCTATAAGGTTTATAATTTTTTATTAAACAAATTGTGAACACGCCGGTGAACAGATACATTCAGACTCAGCTATACATGAGTCACCACATTCCTAGACATTATTTCATCTGTATATCTTTTATACTGTCCATTCTGATCGTTGCTCTGGCTATAAACCTTGAAAAAGAAACATCTAAATGATTACTTATGACTTCACGTTCATCATTGAACTTCCTGCCATAAAATTATACCTTGTTTCACCTATGGATCTCGTAACATATCATTTATAAAGCTAATATGAGTCAATGGTGTTAATTAATTTAATGTTCTAAGGTCTTAAGAAGAAAAGCGTACAGCCAGTTGGGTAAAACACCTTGCCTCCTCGAAACTATCTGTGGCACCATTGAAATGTTCTAAAAACCCTAAAAGATTCCGTAGCAGTTTCTGAGGTTGGAAGAAACAGTATATTAAAATGGAGAGTAAAATTTCAAATTCAGTTACTTAGTTTATGAGAACGTTATGCTTGATAAGTTTGTACGTGCGCAAAATCTACAAGCGGGTCGGGAACAAGTTCATCAGTGACCAGCCTAAATCATTCTCGGTGAATCTCTTAGCGTTTTATCGAAATTGAATGCAAGCTTATTCCGTGAGAATGACATCAAAATAGGATGAAAACAGTATAAATCAGACTCACTCAGACAGATGTACAGGAACTAAAGTTGTTCAGAATGATTTAGAGCTTATTAAATGTGAGAACTCTGATTTTTCCCAATTTGTGTACATATTTTGAAAGCGGAAACAAGGCCTCTAGTACTCATTGATACACTTGGAAGCAACGAAAAGGCTGAGGTGAAAAATTGAACAAGTGAAAAACATCCAATGATCTCGGACCATCAACGATTAAAGTTCCAGATGTGTAACTGTAGGTACCAAAAAGGTAGGAATCATTTAACAAGGTATAACATAATTAGCCAACTGTCGCACTGAGCGTGGGGACACCTGCCGGCTATGGACCCCCATATCTCACCGAGCATCCCGGAGGATTTCCCACGACGTCATCTGCTTTGAGAGAGTCACCCAGAGATACCCAGTGGCATCCCCCTAGTCAGATAGCTCCGAGTTCGATTCCCATTAATACTTTAACCCGCGAACGCCTCCAACAACGCAACTTGGACGTGACAGATGCTCCCGGTCGCGGGTTGACCTCCGAAGTTATAACCGAGGGGGTGAGTCATTGCGTGTCGCCGACTCTCATTGAGCTCCCGCAGCCTGTATTGGACCAATCGATGGTATCGCACTTTGCGGATTGTGAAGAAACCACCATGGCAGGCAGCAAGAGATATGGCGCCCAGGAGGATATATAAGCAGAGGTTTTTTTATTACTCCGTGTAAACCAATAGTAAATGTTGCTGCGGAAAAAGTCATCTGTAATCCCAAGATATTCGTTGGTTTACTTTTCAAGGAAGATATGCAAAAACCAAGAGACACAAGACGCTTCAGGTTCATTTTTGTAAGAATACTTGGTACAGCAGTAACCGTAGTACTGTAATAGCGGCCCAATTTTTAGTTCAGACTGTGAGATTGATTGAAAAATTCGTGTGATGTATACAAACGCTGCAAAAGGCGATTCCTTTTATACCAATTTCACTTGCAGATTCATTTTTCTATCTAAACACTTCCAAAATCTAAAAAATTTGTAGGATCTGAATGACTTCAATTCACATCATGGTACAGTTTCACTGCACCAAAAATGACTATCCACTCTATTTAAGAATAGTCCTCTCGGTTGGTAATTATTCTCAACTTTTCTTTAGGAATTTGCTGCGTTTCAAATAGAATCTGTAATCATGTTTCACCAAAAAATCGAAAAACGCTCAGAGAAGAGTTCAAAAAAATTGCCTATGTAAGAAGCATGAAATCAAAGAACAGGCACAGATTTCAAAAAATGCACTTTTACAACCCATCTGGGTTGAGGTTTATGACCCCATGGCCGGTTTTTTATTGATTTTTTAATACTTACAAGCATCTAAATTAGAATCTACATACTTCGGATTTTACAAACGCTTTCAAAGTTTCAACTTTTACGTGAATTATTTCATAAGCTTAGGTCCACTAGTTATATATATATGTCACATGTAATTTATTTGCACCTATCATTTTACCATATTACAATGTTTCAGGCCGCATACTGTATGACATTCCATGCAAAGTGTGTCAAGATCATTCCTCGGGAAAGCATTACGGCATATTCGCGTGTGATGGGTTAGTACACGACCTTTAAATAAGAATTAATGTAGAACATTCCTGAAGCATGAGATCAATTTGACTGACAATATGAATAAATTAGAGTGTGCCGGTAATGCGTATTCCTACAAACAAACAAAAACAAAAGATGAAAACAAATATGTGCAACAGCAATAATTTATACGACCATTGCTAATCATATAAAAGCTAATCTAAAATTTTCTCGTATTTAATCTATGTAGTTTCACAAGAATAAATGTGACTAATTTATTATGTGGTAATTCAGGAATAATTTTTAAGAAGGGGGTTTTTACGTCAAATTCTGATGGAAGCTGTTAAAGAATGAAAAAGGAGTAGCTTAGTTAACGAAGAACAACCATGCGATTTACTATAATTTCATTTTAGGTCTCAGTCTACCAGGATAGTAATAGCGTTTGATAATTACACACGGAACAACAATTTTGTCATGGAACACTCAATTTTTGCTTTTCAAAAGTTGCTGAACTAAATTCCGTTCTTGTCGGTATCTGTCATTCTGAGGTTGTGATCACTAATGTCAGATTCACATTACCCCTTCACTTGTGACAAAATTTTTGATGATATTTAAATTACTACCCCATTTGTTTTACTACGACTGAGGATTATTGTCATCAAATTGAGTGCGAATGCAATAATTATGCACATGTACAGCTATGTATGTGCCTCCAACTGAACTCCTACTATTTTATGTTTCAGGTGCGCTGGGTTTTTCAAAGTAAGTGTTTCTTACCTTATTGTACTAATTTGATATTGAATATTAGAATGATTAACTGCAATATTAACCAGATTTTCTATTTTTCAACTAGAAAATTATATAATCATTACATCATATAATTATATTTTCAACAGAGATCTATCCGAAGAAACAGACAGTATGTATGCAAGGGAAAGGGAGACGGCGGAACTTGTCTGGTCGATAAAACACATCGTAATCAGTGCAGGGCATGCAGGCTGACCAAGTGCATAGAGGCTGGAATGAATAGAGATGGTAAGGTTTAATTTCTTATTACCGTTTCGATCAGATCAGTAGTTGCTATAATACATTGGGTGCAATTTTTCACGTGCAAACGACAGTTCCTTTCAAATAATGATGATACATCACATAACTTTTCACTCTCATAAACAGGATCAAATTTCAGATTAACAATTCGAGAAACCACTAAAAAAAAAAAAACCAAAAAAAAAAAAAAAAAAAAAAAAAAAAAAAAAGTACTAGTCATCCAGACGGTTTGTTTAAGAGAATTATATTCTTGTTAAATTGAGTGGACAATTGAGTTCTTTGCAAAAAAATGATTAATTATCAATTTTATTCCGTAAAAACTTATTCAAAATAATATTCTTCTAATCAAACAAAGATTTAGGTGTTTAAAATGTTTGCATATTTATCGACTTTTCGGTAAATTTTAATGATATTCAAGTAGTTTTCAGCATAAGGTTGATTTTTTATTTTTAAATGCCACAGTTCATGATTGAGAACGTTTTTTCGTTTTAGTAATATTGTGTAAAAAATATAAATTCCATGTCTTTTAATCCGTTTTTCATTTTTTGTAAGAATTGTAGAGTTTGATCAATTTACCGTGACCAAAAAGTGTTGTCCAATGAACTTGTCCTTTCGTTTGGGTTTGTTGATTTTTTGGCTCAGCTAACGAAGTGTTTATCTCAATCCTATCGAGAATTATAATCTGGAGTGACACATACACGATGTATGTGTATTGTACATAAACACAATCGGTATAATCGAGGAATAATTTCAGAATGCCTGAAAACAGACTTCGACTAAGACAGTTTTTTGAAAATTTATATTTTAAAATGTTTGGAGCAATACCTTCATTTTTCAAGAGAATTAACTAAAATGAATGGCTGCAGAAGAATGGCCAATAATATCTGTATTCAAGTGTAGAAGCAATCCCTGATAAACAGAAACTGCAGCAGTTTCGTTGAATACAAATTTAAAGCACCTACAAAAAGCAGTCGAACTTTAAAAAAGCTGACAATAATTCTCCTTCGGCTTCAGCTCGGAATTCCCTAACTACTTCGCCCCGGTAAACAAGTTTGAAATTAAGGAGAACGCTTAAATGCTCAACTAAAGAAAGAATACTCGTATGTCATCACAATCATTGCTGCCGCTTGGACTCACTGTCGTCGAATGATGTTTTACTTCATATTTAAAAGAAAGAAGTCCAACCTATCACAGTGTTCCCGAATAGCGAAAACTAGCCGACAAAGTATCCTGCAAGAAATTTCTTCTCAATCGCAAGTTGGTTAATTTCCCTCACCGGTTCATTTTCATGAAAATCTCCTCCTCCTATACAAGAAACGGTTAAATTTGAACAGCAAGATCGGCTGATAAAGCTCTGAGCATAATTTCTCCTTTCTTCTACCTGGGATAATGAAAATTTTAACAGCATTTTCTACAAGGATGCCTTAATTCTAGCGCCATTCTGGCACCGTAGCCTCATTCTATTGTAATTTAAACAATAGATTTTCCTCTAGTTCCTGTATAAAGTACTTAGGGAAACTGAAGGCTTATCTGACCCATGTAACGTATTTTTAGTGTAAACTATTTATCAGAAAATTAGTTATCAGCAGCTGAAAAGGAAATAGTACCTACAGGTGAAGACTTTCTATCCCGAGACAAAATAGGCTTTCTTGTGCAATATGCACCAAAATCTTGTTTAAGACCTATTTTCAAACGTACGGTACTTCTAAGCATACCCAAACAATGGTTTCAACTTGTGAAACTGAGGCTAAGAACTATTTATTTTTGTCAAAACACTGACATTGACAGGGCAACAAAGAAGAGACTTTTACATGATTGATTTTCAAATCTTCCACCGTTCTTTGCTTGTTCAGCCGTTCAGCACGAGCGAGGGCCGAGGAACTCGACGCTTCGAAGGCAGATGCACCTTCTGCTCAAAGACGAACCAGGACCTTCCTCTCACCAAACGCTGGATTCCGTTGGTCCCTACTGCCCGCCGCTCGATCTGTCCAAGGCAGTACCCTGTAGTCCAATGTCCTATCCGCCTCCACCTTCTCAGGTAACATTAGATTTACTGCTAGTATTAAGTTATCGAAAGACTCAGTTATTTCTCATTTACAGAATAAAACTTTTCGCACCTTTATCTGTTGATTAAAATAATGCTTTTCATTCCAATCCATTCCACGACAGTTTAGAAAACAATTTCCTATTCCATATTACAAAATATAACGAAATATATTTATGTTTTAAATTGTTTCCAAATCCTGAGCGTATACTCAGAACCTTTACTATACCTTTCACAATAGAAGAATAGTAGAGTAGCATTCGTAACCGTTTTTACAATGGAGCGAACACATCCATCATTAAGAAACCTCGTGCAATCATAGAGCAATGAATAATCGAACATTTTAAATAAGAAATTCAATCACCTACACTCGTATTAAATCTCTCTAGATAATGGTAAGACAATAATAAGATATTCACTCATAAGACACCTTAAGACTTAGATAAATTGCTATTCTTTTGAGTATATAATCGTGACTTAAGTAAAGATTTTTCCTTAGTTGTGCAGAGCTTTACTTGGACAATTCCTTTTGACTAAGTGAGGACTACGAATTCCGCCCTTAATCTATCGTTACTCATCAAACACGATGAACGGTAACAACTGATTCTGATTTATTGACAACGGATTTTAAACTTGACAGATTGACGAAATCATGCGGAACCCAGAAGCCATATGTGAATCAGCAGCTAGGCTGCTGTTTATGAACGTCCGTTGGGCAAAGAACGTCCCCGCTTTTACAAGTTTACACATGAAGGACCAGGTTTGTACTAATGTCTGACCTAACCATATGAGAGATGACCAAACAATCTACTGAAAGAGCCTTTTTCAACCTACCCAAGCATCAACGTGAGAAGTGAATCATGGTATTAATCATTGATGTATTGTTAATTATTGCAGATGACGTTGTTGGAGGAAAGTTGGCGGGAGCTGTTCATGGTCGGCTGGGCTCAACTTCTACCCCCTCTCGACCTTACCATTCTGATTCCTCCTCAAGCCCCAGGTAATAACTATTTATAGTATTCCTTAATAAATGTTGTACAAAGTTAGAAGTTATAAATTAGATACTATATTCACCAGATGAAGTATTATATTGAATTGAATACTTATACTGGTTTGTGTTCGTAGGCAGTCCAAATCCATCTCCTTTCTTGCAAAGTGCAACCCAGTTCCAAGAAGTCCTCACGAAACTCCGATGGCTCCGACTGGATCACCATGAGTTTGCGTGCTTACGTGCAATAATACTTTTTAAAACAGGTAAATTTCATGTTTTTCCTTTTATCTGATTTTATTAGGAATCAAGATAGAGAGCCCATATCGTCAAATTTGACTTCAATATCGGTATGGATATTTCTTCGATTGTTGGAGTTAAAGGTCTCTCCCAATTATCGCTGAAAAAGCACGAGAATGGCGCGCTGTTGGGAATCTTGACAATTTGAATGAGCAAAATGAAAAAAAAAGAAAAAAAAAAGAAGGACGTCATTGATATTGACGCTAAGGACATTGGCGATTTTATAAATGAATGAATTACTTTATCAATAAAGTAATTCACAATGAACAATTACATAACTAAACTATTATCATGTTCTTGTTTAAATTGCTCGAAACTGTCTTGTTTCGATTGGTTGAGAATAAAACTACAATCTTCTGATTCAAGTCCGGAACGGTTTAGAACCGACTAAGCCCCCTACGCTTTCGTTTACCCTCGGAACTCGATCAGAACTACTAGCACGCGATTCATTAAAGCGATCATACCCGTTCAGTAACAGTTCTAACGGGTTTTTGGGATTTTATCCAGATTTCGAGGTTCGTCACTTGTTCAGCTGTGGAGTAATTTATCACCCTCCAACATCATTTATTTAACTATTTACGGCTTAATAAAATTGTAATCACTATTGCACTTTTTATATTAAATGTTTGCTTTAGTGCTGAATAAGCATGTCAATTATAATGAGGAGTCAAGAGTTGTTCATATAGGTAGGTTACGTTGAGGGTTTCCAATTATGAACGAATCCTGCTAACCGTTCGGCTGAATACAGTTCCGAACTCCTCTTCCAGAAGTCGATATCATACACAACTGATCAACGATCTTCAGCCGTGTACACCTAATATTTGAGACACTGGAACAAATACCAAAAAACTAGGATTTAACTGTTTGTACAACAATGTTAACAATTACCAATAGTAATATTTTGTTTAATATAGGCCCCCCCCCCCCCCGTGTAAGTTGGTACCTCCTCCCCAAAAAAATTTGAAAAATACTGGTATTGAAAAATTCAAACCCGGTCGGCAATAGACAAAACGAACAATATTCGAGCACTGTCATTGTCACTTATACATTTCAAATGTAAAAACAAACCATATTTAAATTAATTACTAGGTTCATTATTATTTACGTTCTATCTGGTGATGTAATATATTTTTGATGTCGTCACGTTAAACACTGTTTCAATCAACTTTACCCCTCAAAATTTTTTTGGACGCCCTCCCAAGAATTTTAATGACGCAGTCTGCGTCATAACCCCCTTTTCCCCCTGTATAATATAAATTATTATTATACAGAGGTTTATTCTAAGCAAATCACTGATCTACGTACCAATATATGACGTAGTCTGTGGTACAATATCTAATCTCAGGACCTGAAGCCTCTTTATCTTGTAATTGAAGTCTAGAAGCCATAACAAAAAGCCCCATTTATATTTCAGCACGGTACAGAACAAACATGGTTAGAAACAAAATGAGTCTCAAGAGCCCTTCAACTGATCAGCTCCCAACCTTATGATTGATTTCTAGATGTGGCAAAGTAGGAAGTAGAACTCCAACCTCTACTAGTCCCTAAGAACAAAAGAAAAGCTGATATCAAAACTCAATGAGGCATGACGCTGTATATGGACACTGAGTAGAAATCCACGAATAGAACAACTGAAATTTAACAACTATGTAATATAAGTCTTGAAAAACTCGATTTCAAAAGGAGCTCTTGAAAACATGATTTCATTACAATTTTATCAGTTAAAGCGATACATACATGATACTAGGCGATTTTTACCAGGGCATAGCACGTTCACATTCACACTCTTGTTGCCACCTTTTTTTCCGGTATAAGTTTTTGTTCTTGGACTTGGAGAGCGAACGGATGAACGTGATGCGGTCTGGGGGCTCATTTGATTCATTGAAGAGACGTCCATCAATAACGATCATGAAAACTGTTATTAACTGATGTTATTCCGGAAGTTTTCGATATTCAGATTATTTAGTATTTTTGCCCTACGATTTCACCCTTAAGGATTGACTGAGAGCCTTGCCGAGAATTCAGTCCCAACTAGACGCCAAGTTCCCAACTTTGGTTCTACATTTCGGAGAAAAGCTCCGGACGGCGGACGGTTAGGTTGTTATTAATTTGATTTTGGGACTTTACACATTTTAAAAGGTAAAACTAATTTTTAGAGGGGTTAAAAAATTGTTTTTCTTGGTCGATTACAAAGGTTCTTTATTGAAAATAATAAACCTAAAGATACACAACACACAACTACATTGAATTCGCCACTCTCGGAAGCGTGACATTAATGAAACGAAACAGGATCACTTCAAAGGTAAACGAGGTATGCAAAAAAGAATATATAGAGTTTTTTTTTCAATCAGGGAAACTCATGCAAATAACGTAAAACCTTGACTCACCCAAAGTTTCCGTGGGCGTATACCCGGAGAGTCTGCGATAGACAGCCGAAAAGGCTCCGCGACCGGCCGCTGGAATGACGGGAAACGATTTCGCTGACATATTTCTTTCTAATTGGTTCCGTCTCTCTTCATCAGGACCACCAACGTGTTGTAGGTAAACGTTCGAAGTGATTTACACCAAAATGGTCCAGCCCGGTTCATAAATTATTAATTTCAAAGATAAAGGCATAGTAGCTCGTATTATACAGGATTGCCACCTTGAACGTTCAGTAGGGAATTCCTTCATCAATATTTTGGAGCTCGACATTGCCAAAACATTCCAAAGGTATGTTTCGTTAACATTAAATATAGTACCTAGTGGTATGATACAATAATGTATCATTGTAACTAAAAAAACACAATTGTTTAACGAATCGATCTCAATAACAACAAATAGAAAAACCGATTATCTATTTCGAAAGGTTTTGTTATTTTGATTGTTTAATATTCAAACCCTTCATTTCTGCAGTTTAGGATTATACGGGAATGATGAAGAGAACTCAGTATTGACAGTATCTTCAATTTGGGTTTTGAACTGTTTCATACATTTCGGGGAAAATCCCGCTCACTGTTCAGCTCGGGCTCAGGATGGAAAACCCCTGAAAATGGAGGTTTTCAAACCGTGATTTCCGGGGCGCCTATTATAACGAAACATCAGCAGATTAAGGATAAATAACCCTTTTCGCGATGCCTTTTTATTAGAACCTCCACGAGTGATGTTTTCTCACCCAATATGATATAAACATCAATTTTCTGATTTTCGTAGAAACCCTGACGAAATCCGATAATGCTCATCGTACCAGTTATACCACAGTGAGATTCCCTTGTTTATTTCAATAAATTGATCACATTGGGAGGTGTAAACCAAGTTATTCAGTGGTGTGTCGAAATACCAAAAAATTATTGAGTTTTGGAGGTTTTCAGTAGTACTTAAGACTTGTAGTACAGTGAACTACATGTATTACAAAAGGTACCCCGTAAATTTAACCCAGGGTCGGCCACAGTTCTTTTTAGAAGTCGAAGGAGAGAATTGAGATGCGAGACGGATCCATCTCCAGTTGACACGAACGTTCCCGTTACGCCAAAATCCGTCCGTACATCGTCCGAAGCGTTTCTTTGAAACTACCTCACCAATGATCAGAAACTTCGTAACAAAAATTACATATTTTCAAACACTCCAAAAGCAGTAAACCAAAATCTTTTGAACAATGGACTCATTTTTCGCTGATTTAATAGTATCTCAGTCAATGGGAACACCAAGGTTGCTCTAATTTGTTAAGGCCTCTATTAGCCGATCCAAAATAAATATCATCATGTTACAACAAAAAATTCAAAATTTTACGAAATTTCCCTCTATTTATATCTATAGAAAACAAAAGAAATTGAAGAGATATTAAAGAAAGATGAAAATAATAAAGAATATCCATAATCCTTTCCATAATTCATTTAAAAATTCAAGACAAACAAGCTCTAGAAACACTTTCTGCTGCCTCAAAAGTTGGGGCGAATTTTAGTGGAATATTAGCCGTTTACTGTAACGATTAGAATTAACTATTTAGTACGTCACATCGTAAGATAGGAATTGAAAGTTTTTTTAAGAAGCCAGAGTCTGCTGAAGCATTTTACTACCTTCCAAAGAAAATTACAGGCAATCAAGGTTCTACCTTTGTTGATCGTGAGTAACCTAATATATTCACCCGCTTAGTCAGATTTTAGTACGAGTACCTCCAGAGCTCTGTCAAATTAAGACATAGAAAGGCATTAACGTACTTCTCCAGGAAAGAATATCGACAGGTAAAATCAGATAGCGAGGGGTGATTCAAATAAGAAAATGTCTCGACAGCGTCCACCCTTGAAACTAATTAATTTTCGCGGTCAGAAGCAATTTTCGAAACACCTGACACCAAATCCGTGATGTAATCTGAAAGGAATGTGCTGAAATCATCGGACTCACACGCAGATGATGAGTGTCGACACGTGATGTATACTATACAAGCCCCTATGCGCTCAAAATGTTGATCGCTAATTGAGAACCAGATCATTTTATGGAAAAATGCAAATCGAGCGGATTCATTGGGCCTTGGATTTTAGATGAGAATGCCTTTTATAAATGTACGAATACAATAAATTTTGTCAAGTCGCTCCTTCAACGAGATGTTTTTTTTTTTTTTTTTTTTTTTTTTTTTTGCTGCCAAGAAGTTAAATATTATGGATTGTACCCATAAATTATCAAGGAAACCGGCATTCTTGTTCAGCTCAAACTTTCAACAGTTAATGAGGGAATACGAAACTGGCAGTAACACTGAATCTGGATAGTCCTTCTTGGAAAGGAATTCGGAACACTAACCATGGAACGCAGGATAGTTTCAACTCGGAATTGATTGTGACATTGAAGAAGCAAATAATGAACTAATGATGAAAAATATTGAAATTATTATACAGCGATATCATATTTTCAGACTGATATGTTTCCTCAGTGAAGGAATTTCTATAGGAAATCAATGATATAGAAGACAGGTTCAGTTGTACCTGCCATAATTGAGGAGCTTTTTTTCAAACGGGCTTATTTCCCCTTTTTTTTTGGAAAATGAAAAAACACACGAAGGAAATTTTTCAGGGTTTCCAAATTATCCTAATTGTATGTATGTAGCACCGTCGATTACACCATGAAATTGTGTAAATTTGTCTCACTCTATTAAGAAGAAACAGCCATTTTTATTTTGGATATAAACCCGTTTGACGTCAAAAAATGGATACAAACCGTTTTGTACCTACAATTGATTTGAAAGGGAAAAACTTGAGTTTAGGAAAAATTGTTAATCCCTAAAATTGAAATATAAATCAGCAAATTTCAAACCACTGAAAAAGACATAAAATGTATTTTTTCTTTAAATGTAAATTCTGTTAAATAAGCAATTTTAGAAAATATTTAAAATAATAATTATTTAAATTACTTATTATAGTTAATGATTACCTAATTAAAATAATAATTATTAATTTAATAATTTCAAAAACAAAACGTCCCGCAACTCAAACTAGCACTAGAACCTCAGGATGTAAAAAAAAATAATAACCACTCTGATATAAAAGAGAAGACTGAATACAACGGGATGTTTTTAAACCATTTCGGTATAAAACCTACCTCTTGGCAAGCTTTTAAACAGAGTATAAAACCGTTCTGAAAGAATTGCAAATCGGGAGGTGTTCAGCCTTATCCCAAAGATTCAGAATTCGTTAAAACATCAAAAATTGTAAAAATTGGATATAAGCCCGTTTGAAAAAAAAGCTCCTCAATTACAATCAGGTGAAGAATAAGTCAATGGGTGAAGGACTTCATATGTATTTATGACAACAAATGTAATACTTGATTACATGGTATTTGTTTCAGTTCTCGAAGGAGAGGGGAAAACTTTGGTCGAAGTCGGTACAGTTGCGGCTTTGCAGGACGAAACTCAAGCGACCCTCAACAAATATCTCTCCACCGCCTATCCAGATCAGCCGTATCGGTTCGGCAAAATACTCCTTTTATTGCCAGCTCTGAAGACCGTATCAGGTAAGTCGATTGAAAACATGAGCAGGCTTGACAGACAAATTAATTGAGCGTTATACGTGATAGGTTACCGAGCTAAGCACCCAGGAGAAACTCGATATTAGAAACAATTAAGGTTTTAGATGGAACGATAAGAAATAAACCTTTAACTTAATGTAACTTTATTGCTTTATTCTTCACTGTAAAAGATTAAATAAATTATACAACATCAACTTGTTTGATAATTATGGCACGACTATCTATTATAATGGACTGCAGATTTACAGTGTCGATTTAACTGTCTTACAATGGATTACTGGCTTACAAAATCATGGATTTCACAGTAAGTGCAATAGCAGGACATTCACATAGGATATGTTTGACTGTTAGCAGTATGGAAGGTTTTCTGCAGTCTATGCCCAATAATGAGAGAGAGAGAGAGAGAAAAAAAAAACATGCTTTATTTAGAACAATGAATAAGCTTTACAATAGATATGAAGAGTCATGTTGATAATCTTGATCCTATTAGGATCGACAGATGAGTTCAACAACTGTTTTTAAATGTTATTTATGGTTCTAACATATTTTATCACTAGCAGAGGAAGAATTTTAAGGATTTATACAAATAATTTATACATATATTTATAACTTTTACTACCATATGCATCACCTACCCCACAAACTAAAGACCGTATTCAGTAATGGCTCTTACACGGAGTTCCCAGGCCACCCTACAATATCTAGCGAGGTTAACCATGGTGTATGCTGTGCACTGCGCGGTGAAATGGATAGCATTTTCAATGGCATTAACGCTACACATGGGACACCCGCCTCTTAGCTTAAACAGCCATTTGGTTATCCAAAATGGCCCATTCCCCAAGATCTGGGCTATCACTCTCGA
Organism: Creontiades dilutus; assembly: GCA_031894815.1. Taxonomy (NCBI): domain Eukaryota; kingdom Metazoa; phylum Arthropoda; class Insecta; order Hemiptera; family Miridae; genus Creontiades; species Creontiades dilutus. The sequence goes on from JAVIWC010004890.1 coordinate 806,213, forward strand.
GCTGGTCCGGAGTTCTCGGTACTGCTGATGCCTTTCGGACTCCAGAACTTTATTCATGAAATGTTCCCGGTATTCATCAGCAACGCCTTCCAGCACCACAACAAAATCCCGACTCCATAACTGAACATCTCCACTTTTATCTATATATGCCCAATAATGCATACTGATAGAAAGGTACAATGGCCAGCGAGGACCCCCGAAATAGTTTCCAAATGTCCTCTCGCTTCATTGACAGTAGAGAACTTGATCGTTTCTTTGAGATCGTAAGAAACCGCTTGCTTGCCGCAGCTCAAATGTATTTAGCCAACAAGTTAGCCATTGTTTGTGAAGCTGGCAGCTCAGGAGGGCTGCACCCACGTATTTTCAAATGATTATTCATACTACGACCTGTCCTGAACAAATTAATTTCTTAAATAACAATATGAATCTTGGTTTTGTTGTTATAGGGAACGTGATTGAAGAGCTTTTCTTCCGACGGACCATTGGGCCAATCCCAATCAGCAACATCATTTGTGATATGTACCGCTCTCACTACAGCTGATTAGATCTTCAAGCAATTCTCCTTGACATTCCAAGCGATTGGAGCAATTTTTTACGAAACGAACGTTGATCTCTATATGAAATTAATTTTGGGTCATGCAACAATTCTCATAACGTTAAGTAGGTATTTAACTATTAGGCATGTATCAATCTATAGGTTACTCTCAAAGAGGCATTACACGTTATTCCATGCATCGCTGTCATATTTCCCCAAATGACCAGTTTTAAGCAATTCCGCTTTTTTTGTTAAGTAATCGATTATAAATTTAACTATGAAGGTGCCTAACGAAAAAGAAAAATCTAAAATATAAATAATAATATATTTTCAAGTTTAAAAGTAGGTGTTATTATTAAAGGGAAAAAACTATAAAATGAAATAGTGGTATAATAACTTGGTAAATATGTATATATACCTAGGTATTTCTAATAAGTTTGCTTGCAAATATAAGGAACATTAGACTAAGTGATTGTGTTTTTACAACACACAATGCGGAGGGTGCATCCAGTGATTTGTTTTAGAGTAATATTAGAGAGATGATTACCCAGTGATCATGATGAACAGGACGAAATATTCCGGTGAAATAAGCTCTGCTTTATTGGGTTTCCGATTACGGTATTCTACAATTACCCACTAAACACAGAACATTTGCACTTTGATAATACGAATATTTGAAAAGCGTTACAACGTAACACAAACGTATTTAATGTTATTACATTCTTATCTAAACCATAGAGTGCCTTGTAGCCTGTAGTGCAATAATTTTTGTAAATTATTTGAAATTTTCTAAGAGCAAACATATCGATAATAAAATTAATCTATTTTACAAACGTGTAAATATGAAATGAGTTAATATATATCAATATTTAGATATGAATGGACTTGTATTTTGTACCTACCCCCAAAAAAACAGTGACTAATGGGCCAACATCTTTGTTGAAAGGATAGAGGCCATGAGAGAATAGGGAAGGTAAAACATGGGTAGATGGTTGGTTGCTTCCTTGCAACAAGAACGTCAATGTACGTATAATATTAATAATAATAAATTATATTTACTACGCTCAACCATAGTTCTTGACCACAGTAGAAGGATCTCGTTCAACGCTCATTACACGAGTTAAGCACAAGTAGTAATGGTTTTAAATAGTGTCCTTTAGTTAAACGCTCTATTAGAGAAAATGTTCTATATTCGGGCAGAAAGATTTTGCCTGCTGGTATTCCTGGAGTCCTGTAGGTACATCAACAACAAATCTACTCATTCGTGAAATAACAAAGAGCTACGAGTCTGCCGTTTCGGTTAGCTGAGATTTCTTGTAAGTACTAGAAAATTTGGAATTGAACTGGAAAACGATTGTTTTCAGTTATTATTTACATTCGGGTTATACCAATTAATATTGAATCCCTTTATTCAGCTACAAAAATCCGGTTGATTTTGGTATTTAATTTTAACAATTTTAATGATTTTCAAAGCATTTTTTTTCATTATTTGCGCACATTTTTGGGAACAAGACACAAATAACTCTTAAAATTGTGACGACAATTTCATTTGCGTTAATTTTCATAAACAAGAAAATGCATTGAGCTTTTTTTTAAATTTCTAATTCATGGTTCTATGTAATCTATGTAACACTTGAAAAACGTGGGCCTTTTTCAATGTTTATAACTCGTTTCATTCACACGAAGGACGAAGGTACACTACTCTAAAACAACATCCCTATGTATCCACTTGGCACTGTAATATCTCCATTCTATTGAGAAGTGATCAACTTTGGCGATTTTATACGGATTTGATGACGAACACCCAGAATTTGTTAGGTAAGTCCCCACCGCTGCTCGTGTACAGGTTGTCAAATGGAATCAACAAAATAAAGTATTTATAGAAAGGCAAAGGGAAGAATTCAGCTATTCTGACGCTTGATTTCTGATATTCCGTTTGAGATATTGCTGAGCTTCAATGGGAACGATTCCGCATCCACTGTTAACGCAGAGAACCTAGTTTTCTATTAAGATTAATATTCCATAGTCGAGGAGGTTTGATTAAATCGGCCTCATAGTTCAACCCATTAGAGAGTTGCAAACATCTTTCACTTCCTTACTGACTTTAGTCAAAACACGTACTGTGACAATGATCTCGCTCGACTGCTAACTTATTGCAGCCGACCCCAAACGAATACCATTTGATTACGGGGAAATGTTGGGGCACATTGCTCTTTCGGAGTCCAGAAAAAATAGAAGCTCTTCGTCAAAAGCAATTTTTAGGTTCTCATATTTATAAATCGTACAACTGGTTTTTAAACTCTAGACCGATGACAGTCTTATAATAACCGTTTAAATACATCATTGCGCACGAATTTACGAAAATTTTGTTGCAGAAGGTTTAGATTTTATAAGTCGATTTTTGTATCATTATATATAAGTTTCTACAATAGTGGATTGTTGAGATTTGGCCTGATGATCGCATGACGCTTTCAAGGAATCAAGATTCACATGAACGACATCCTCATTAATACGTAAACCTGGAGATTCATTGTTTTGGGTAACGATAAAGGTTGGTAAAGTTAACGACGGTTGTATTTTATCGGGGGAATACATTTCTCCGCCTCAATAAGCACGATTGCTATAAAATCATGAGAGTACAAGCATTAGGGGAAGGCCATTGACGATTCATAATATGCATTGCTCAGTTCAACACCAGTTTGAACTAAGAAAGATGGAAAATTTTTGCTTAAATGTGTACCTGGGGATGCATGTTCATTTGCCATATAAAAGTTAATATTGAACAATAAAATACTTCGATAATCTGATTGTAGATTCAGCCCTGAATAATACGGTGAATGTTCACCATTGGCAGAACGCCATTAACGGGCATTAAAAGTCGGGTTTCCGCCGGACAAAAAAGATTTCCCAGACGATGAGTGTTGTCAGCAAGTCGGAAATCTAGGTCCTCAGGTCAAAACGTGCGGTCGGGTGCGGCTGAATGGACCAAAATAGGGATGCCATGTTAGGTTTCGAGGGTTGGGGGAAACATGGAGGCCGCAGATGTGACGAGGGAGAGGCTTTGAGCAATGGACAAAGGTAAAGGGCGGTGTGGAGGGGAGGGACCAGATAATCCTCAGTCGATGACAAACAGGGGGATGAATCTTTTCAGGAAGGGGGCGATTGAGCCCCTGAGGGAAGCCCCAAACTGAAAAGAAGGGTAACTTTCGCGCTCAGCCCCTATGACTCTGACTTACTGCCATTAACCCACGAGTTAACACTTCACCTGGCTAGTGAATTGAGTTACAGCGGTCATTTAATCAAAAATAACAACTACGAAAATCTAAAACCTTACAAAACCCATGAAGATTTTTTCTTATCAATATATCAGCAAACACTTGATGGCTAAAATGTCATTGAGACTGCTCAGTAGGTAACTACCGCTTGAAACTAATATTTGTCATGCTGAGCAGCAAAATATCTTGGCCGAATAAACAATGTAAACAGCTATAATTTGCCTATGTTCTTCAAAATACAGCATTCAAGTGATCAAGAGCATTTGGATATTAACTAGTTTTTTTTCAGCGGATACTACATTTCCATTCGGTAAATAAGCAATATCTGTTCAATTCTCCTGCTAATTGTTGATGTGCAATCCATCGAAGAGGCAATTGGTGGGATTCACCATTTAAACACGCTGTGTATGCATACTTATTCCGATAGCCTGAACAGTTAACTGCTTGATGACTATTGCTTTATTACAATAATAAACCATCGTAATCGCTCTTGAAAAAAAAATGTCTAACCCCCCCCCCCCCCCCCTGAAAATTTCATGATTTACGTTTCAAAGGATGTAGAATCCAAATCTGCAATAAAAATTTTCCGTCCGTCCGCCGTAGGCGCGATTTCTCCCAAATGGCTGGAGCAAAAAATCTGGAATTTTCAGGAAAAATCCATGTTGGTCCGACGACGCCCCGATTGAGCCGCTCTCTCACTTAATTTAAAGTGCCCTTTAAGGGTTGTCAAGGTTTTGTAAAATGCCTAAAAACCTCAAAAAATCAAGGACGCCTAAATATGGACTTTTTTGAAGAACTTTCCATGAGGAATCTAATGAGCCCCTCCCCAGGTCGGTAGGTCAGACCATTCCCAATGTATGGCCCGATTTATGGTGCCAACATTTGATACACATTCACTACATCACTAGGTTACTGCAATCAAAACAAAAACAACATCTTTTTTTACCGCATTAACCTAGTGGTGTAGTGAATGTGGATATGGAGTGAACTCCTAAAAGGGTTTATAGCCGATACACGGGTTGAAGCCTTCTGATATGCATGAAACGCTGCTAATTCTTTCACTGGGGTTTATTATTCAATTTCATTCATTTGGCTTGCATTCATGATTTGAATTTCTACTAAGCTTTGGAGTGTGCGTGTTTCACAGGTGATAGAGCGATCATTGAATTTCAGGAGATATGCATAGAGCACTTAAATCGATTCTCAACCAAAATACCTATTTGGATTGATCAGTTGATCATATTTGTGTGCCTCCTGAAATTCAATAATCGCTCTATCACTTGTGAAACACGGACACTCCAAAGCTTAGTAGAAATTCAAATCATGAATGCAAGCCAAATGAATGAAATTGAATAATAAACCCCAGTGAAAGAATTTGCAGCGTTTTTACTGTTTTCATCGGTTGTCATCGGAGTTTTGAAGGCCCTAGTGCTCCGTGTTTATTGTTTCCTGATATTTCCTCTCCTTTGAAGGAACACCTACGCAATGCATATTGCCATAATTCTCAACGGTATTTGCGGTTGATACGCCATTTTAAGATTGCCAGAGGTAAAGGAGAGGGATCAAATATATCGTAATCAAAAGTTGTAACTAGCTCTGTTTTCCTTATCTGATTTGTTTTGGATCTATGTTATGCAGGGTTCATTAGGAATATTCCTCGATAGATACACAATTTGTACTGCATACGAAAACTATGAGTACACATTCCTATTGCATTAAAGAGCTCAAAGCTTTGTTATTGTATATCTCATGTTTTGGAGAGAATTAATTTCAAATACCACCATAGGACCGTGAACCCCGGAGTACTTACTTTTACTTATTGTAAAGGTACCCAATTTAGTTTGTTCTACAGGTCACATTACCTTGAGACTTGTATAAGAATTTCGAAGCACTTCAGCGATATTAATCTGGGTGGAGACAGATAAATTAAGCATCCCTTCGGGGATTAACACGTTGTGGAAGGAAAAATACTAAAAGAAATTCTGATTGATTACAGCAGACAAAAAGCCTTTTGAAATTAATCATGTAACTTTCAGCAATAAATTGAATACAGATGGCTGATCTTTAAACCCTACAACTTCAAACAATTCTTCGTTCTGATAATTTAGATCCCTTTTTAGGTACCTTTTGCACTAAGTTATTCAGTACAATTTTAGTGAAGTTCTTAAAAACTCTTGAAGGCGGTTTATTGATTTGATAGGGAAACCAGGCAAATGAAGAACAGATGTTGAAAGGAGCTTCCAATGTTGTGTATGAACAATAAATTATTCTTCCTCCAAGAAATCATCGAAGATGAATGGATCTTTAAGGACTACCAAAATGAGAGCAAACGATTCATTCAAAAACTAACTATGAATGAGGTTTGAAAAAACCTATTGACTTGCGGATGGAGGAACCGTCTTTATAATGTGGTGAGTAACAGGAGGAAACATGATGTGGCCTTCTGTCCATTCAAAGGGTCGTCAAACTGTCATCATTTCGCCCTTTTCTGTTGTCCACAGGTACAAACGTTCGGACTGCTTTCTCAGCGGGCCACCGTTTTCAAAATATTTCATTTTAGTCCAATTCCACAACACCGATGCCGAAAGTTCACTACCAGGAACAACAAAAAAACGTCTGCCAAGTGGGTGCGGCACATAGCTTCCTCGTATCCATAACATGACTGTATAGAGTATGCAATATGGTTCGATCCAAGCTCGAGGCTAAAACTTTATTTTCTTTATTACTCACGAGGACCATCTTTACATCAGTCCGAACAATCCCTGAAAATTTCATCGAAATCAGTCATGAACTCCCGGAGTTATGCGTGTAACAAGGATTTCACGTTTGCGGATGCGCAGAGGCTACTATTGATTCGGGGGTCATGAAACTCATAGGGGACCATCTACACATCAAACCGAACAATCCCTGAAAATTTCATCGAAATTGGTCAAGAACTCCCGGAGTTATGCGTGTAACAAGGATTTCGTTTGCTCATGCGCAGAGACTACTATTGATCCGGGGGTCATGAAACATAGGGGACCATCTACACATCAAACCGAACAATCCCTGAAATTTTCATCAAAATCGGACTATAAATTCGTGTAGTTTTGCCTCAGGAACAAGGATTGCTGACTGACAGAGACACAGACAGACACGGAACCAAAATTGTTCAGAAAGGTCTAAAACGCAAAATGCGAGTGGAATTTTTGATTTTGGAGACAAAAAATTTTCAAATCCCGAAAGTGAAAACAATGCTTCCGCTACTTTGGTATACTCGGAAGCAATAAAAGAACTGAACATTTTAGTACCTAGTTCATAGTACGATATAATACACTTACCTTAATTACGTACCTACCTAACAAACAGGACATCATAAGCAAAACAGATTATTCCTGCAACTACAAGGATACCCTTAAGTCATGCACAATTACATTGGAACAGAATAATTACACAAAATATAAACGTTAATGGCCTGAGAAATAAGATCCTTCAAGGAGTTAGAATTAGCGGATCAACTTCAACGTAGACCAGGAGTATGTCTCATTCTCGTAATTCTAATTCACGATCCACGATGTCTATGAAGAAAACAGAACTGTTCGCCGGTACACCCGGTTTGATAGAGTGTATAATTACTCTTTAATTATTGTGAGGTGATGGAATGGTATAGTTGCCCCTTCCGAGCAGGTGGATGCATTATTATGCTCCGCCACGCTCAGAAGATGACCCAGGCGCTTGAAGGCGTCTGATTCATCTCCCAAGGCAACGGATTCAAGAATCGGAAAGGGGCAAACTAACCATATCCATCACATTATTGAAACTTGATTAATGTTAATGTCACCGGATAGAAATAACTTTTCATTCTTTTCATTGAAAAGGTGTTAGGTTCAAAATACGTTGCTCAAATTTATATCAACTCTTCCAATGACCAATCTTGAGATTGAATGGGGCAAGTAGTTATGAAGGAATTTCTCTTCAAGACGTTCCGCATAATAGAACAACATGCAACACTTCATTGACTGATGGTAGACGCCAAAAAGGTAACTAGCGTTCCGAATCAATGTCAAAAGACTCAAAGAAACCATGAAAGACTCTTGAACATCGACGATGCCAGTATTTCCTGTGAGAAGTTCTCAAAGCTTTGTCGATAACTAACAATGCAAAAAAACTCGGGTAAACAGTGGCCATTTAGTTGAGAGAACGAAAACTGTTTCAAACGAGGCGCAAGAGGGAGCAGATGGGAGGCAGTTGAAGAGGTCTATATGCCTTGGCACTTAACGGCAGTTACTTGGATGAGGCACAAAAGCTTCTGTTTCAACTTTCAAGAGTCGGTCGGAATGGGGAACGGCCCACTGGTTTTAGGCGGGAAGAGAGAAGAAGGATCAGTGCACGGAGAGCTGTGTGGCAAAACTGTGTTACCCATTAAGAACAAATAAATTTGACAGCGAGACATTCCGTTTCAAATTATATTTAAAAAATGTGTTTCATTTTTAAAAAACCGCTAAATGAAATATATAGTTTGAATAGTTACTGTTTTCAACAGCTATCAATGCAATGTACGAGTATATCAATCTAGATCAAGACTGGAACTTTCTAAATTTCATTCATATTTCTGGCAAAATAATCGAAAGTATTGAACCTAATCTATATTACACATTGTCAGATAAGGAACCTAATAATCTCCTTATATGAAGTTTTCTTAAAAATTGGCTGTGTCAGACCAAGACACAGAGGTATAATGAACCACATATTGGTATATACTTAACGCTAATGGCCGACATTGATGAAACCTATAGAGAATCTCTGAAAATTACATCAAAACGAGCTTTAATTTAGTATATTTTTGTCCGAAACAAACATTGACCACTAACACATGGACAGGGGGTATAAAGCATTCAGAAAGCTTTGAACAAGAAACAAATCAAGATGAAAATTCAAATACAAATTTTCTCTACTATTGGTCATTATCATCATGAAGTATTGGTAATTATTATTATCAGTAGATCTAGTGTGCAATCAAGCTCAAACATTAGATACCTAACTTCGTACGTAAAACTAAAGCCGAATTCCCTTTTTTCGGTTAGTTGGTAAGAGTACTTGAACAACCAAGTTCAGCTTTTTAAACTAAAGTAAACATTTCAACTCCATGCGACCTATTGTTATAACTGATGAGACATGCAACGAACGTACCAACCCCTCAAGCGACAGCTTCGCAACGAAGAGGAGACCAGCAAGCAGTTCCCCCATTCCAAAAGAACCTTTGACTGCAATTGTTAAGGGTGTACCTACTGCCTCACCCTCAGGATTAGAGGGACACAAATTTCCTGGAGGGGTCGAAAATCGAAGAGTGAATGATTTCCACTAGTCAACATCAGCTGGAAGCAAGATTGGCAGAGCTGAACGATTGTCAAAAGCACGCAAATCCACCCTGATGGAAACGCGCCATCTTGCCTAGCACTCCCCACTTCTCGATATCTATGAAATGGACTTAGCATAGATTAAGCCTTCCCCCTTCCATTGGGCATCTTTTCTAAAAATGAAGAGACACAAAAGCAGTTGGAATAGGGTGGGGTTTATTGTTAAAAGCTAATCCCCCTCAAAACATACGTCATCCATGGACTGACACCCTGCTATTATCATACTGTGTGACATTGTTCACCCCGAACAAAAGATCAACCACTTCGTTATCTAAGTCCTATGAATAATGAATACCTACTCATCAACGGCTGATTATAGTATTCCGTGGTGCAAGAAATATTTTAAATGTCCGTTCGGCCTCTGATCCTCAATATTTACAATACTTGCTTCAACCTCTAAATATATTTGTATTAGGCTTATTTAACTTATATAGACTGTTTGCAATGTTCAACGATTGAATTTAAGGTTAAATAAAGGTTCCTTTGAATTAAAGAGGAATAAACTTGGGATTACAGGATTTATATAGGGTAGCTATAATTATGTAGATTATATGGCTTCATGATATGTTAACGCCGAATTGGGTGTCATGGGATCTTATTTATATTCAAAGCATAGAACATAAGACTTGTAGGCCATTATAGTGTCATAACAGCTTTAAAAGTCAGTTTACAATAACCAAAACTTATAGTGAAAGTAAAATAAATGTAAACTCCCCAAGAGTTGTAACAATTTAGGATTGATAAATTATTTCTTAATGGTACACGCAACTAACAAGGTTAAAGAAATGGGACATTTTTCACCAGAGCGAGCACTTTTCTTGAGGATTCATGGGTGAATTGGATGGACAGTTAAAATCTTGCGAAAACTCCGGCAAATTAGCGAATTGGCCGTTAATCCGGTTTTCCACAGGAGCATGTTCCACATCGCTACTTTGTTGAAGGACAAGGGCCATGGCCTCTGGCGAAGATACTTGGCACCAATTACTAGCAGCTGTCAGCCAAAACATTTGCCTTCCACTAAATCGATGTAAGCCTGGTAGTCTAAGGTCGGTTTTAGGGTGACGTGCCGCCCAATCCGTGTACGCGAGGTATGCCTCTCTGAAGCCTCCTAGGTCCGCGATATTTTCGTTCTTCGTCAGATTTCCATCAATGGGCAACCCAAGATACTTTTCTTTGAAGTCACTAAACTGCTCAACCAGGCATTCTTCTGGTATCAATTTGGACGAATTTTCCGACAAAACCTCTCTTACTAGTCCGTGCATTATTTCGTGACCTAGTATGACCCCAACTCCGGCATAATTGACGTAAGACGGAAGAGCGTCGTTATAGATTTGTTCATGCATAACAGAGAATGGTATAAACACTTGAGAACTTGTGTAAAAGGCGTTCACAACGTACCCAACCCCTGGATATGCTGTTAATCTATAAAGAAGAGTAAAGTTGATATTCTGATGGAGAAAAGCGTAAATTTCCCTTTTAAAATTCCATATCCCTGCCTTTACCCAAAATGAAAATGCTGGATTCCGGTCTACGAGGTTACTAAGTCCAGTTTGATAAGGCCGACGACTCTCCACGTTAGTTACAATAAATAACATAGATTTTATATTCTCGATCGCTTTTAGTATAATTTCTTCGCTCAGCGAACTTTCGTTCAAAGATTTCTCCAAGCGGTTCTTAACATTTGATAGAATTTCAAGTACACCTTTTACGGAAGAGTCGTTTAAATAGTTGGTTGTGTAAATACTATTGATAATGTCTGGATAAAGTCGCCATGCAAGTTTAGTACAATATCTGGCCATACTACTACTGTCGGATGCTGCAACTAAATGATATATTCTTTTCACAGCAGATATCACTAATAAAGCAATCTGAGTTTTAACGGGAGTGTCTCGAATTAAAGTATTAATTTTCTTCAAATACGCCATATCGGTTACATGAATAAGTTCATTTTCATCGATGCTAATAGAAGTTTCAAGAAGTGAAGGCAAATCTTTCAACAAAGTTATGTGAGGAAATAGTTTTTTCAACTCCCCGAGGGTGAGAAATGCTTCTTCTCTATTCATTTTACTGATGTTGGCGTATTGTATTGCGTATTCCATGAACAAATGAAGAACCTCTAGGGAATCAACAACGGTGTCCTTCTCTACTCCCAAATAATCAGCAATAACCATCGTCTCGGCTTCTAAAGCATTCAGTATTTCGGAAGAGTTTTTTATTAAAGCTACTTGCACGAAAATCGGCAAATCTAAACTAAGGATCCATTTATCCGTTTTATTATAATGGAACATATGCAGATAAATAAAATTGTGTTCCACAAAGGGGAGGAACGTCCAATTGAAAGATATATCAAGCCAATTATGGGACGGCATTTTCCACGATGGGTCATGAGGAGAGGGCCACCCTCCCAGTTCTTGCAGCACTTCCCTCAACAGAGTAGAAATGGTCGTGTTCATGCATTTCCCAAAGAAAAGTTTGATTTCCTTAACATAAACGGGTTCCGACTCATCCAAAGGTTTATTCAATATAGAAATCACCCTGTATATAATATCTTGACTAACTTCCTCATAAACAGACCACACTAACTGGTTATCAGGTATTTGATGTTTGAGGAAGCGGCCACATGCAAATTCATAGAAATTGTTACAAGGATCGACAGATGTATTCATTCTCTTCAAGAATTCAGCGGCTTTCATGATGCAAGCATCATTTAGGCAAATATCATTCACGATAAATGGTTCATCCGACGTTCTAATTGTTGATGGTTCTAATAAATTGCGTTTAATTTCTGACCCGCTTGTCAACTCTAACTTCAAAAGCGTATCGATTTTAGACTTTTCCACAATCATAGGAGAAGAGTTTGTAACCGGAGTATTAATAGCTACATTTATCATTTTACTGTTACGAGTATTCTCTGAGTCGTAGCTGTTGGGAACATCACTTACAGATTTGCTGCTGAATTTCAGGTCGATCGATGAACCTTCATTCTTCAAGATGCATGACTTGAGACATTGCGTAATGCAATTTTCCGAGTCCCGTTCACTTAGATTGATTGCGTAAGAACATTTCTCCGTGGACATCAACTGTTTTGCTACAGTACCACTGCTTGCATTGGTACTGGTTGCATTCAGCGACACATACTTTAATGATGTTATATTAATTATCTCGCGAGAGGAATTATCACTTCTCAGTTCATAAGTTGGTGGGGCATCCGTTGAATTTACAAAATTCCCATCTCCTGTTTTTTGATCTGAACAATTAGAACTGGTACAGTTTCCACTAACAGTTGTTGGTAATATGGGAAACGGTGAAGTTCTAACGTTATTATCTTTGCCAGAAATGCCTTTCTGCTTTTCAATTTTTTCATGTATTACACTTCCCAAGTTCGCCGGATGTTTAACAGCGATTCGTATGTTATGAATTACAGAACCATTTTTATATTTGTTGATTAACTCATGTTTCATACTGGTTTCATTTGTCATATCGTAATCCACGCTGATTTCATCATCATCATTGTTTGTGGTTGATTTTTCACTTTTGGTTTCTTCTGTGGTCGAGTCTTCAGGTTCAGGCGAATCTACGAAAACCGCAAAATCTTTCAAATCTTCGGAGTCAATTCTTTTAAACCGCAGTCCAAAATTTGAATTATCGATCTTCACCTGGCCATGATTCATTATCGCCTTTTCAGAATTGAAATTTAACTGTGTTCCAAGTTTCCCAAGCAGTGGTAACTTAACCCTCGGAGATCTTTTCATTACCCCAGCTCCCTTGGTAACATTGACTTCCAGGTCTCCTGTATAGAATCAAATTATTACGAATTGTTATATTATTTTCTATTACAATAGTCATAATTCTGCATCTTTTTCATTTTATTGCAGAACCACTTTTTCTAAACGTTGTTTACAGTCAATAAGTGGTGAGATTTTCAACGGATGTGGTTTTTAGCCCCTTTTAGCAACTGTTCTTTCAATCTGAACGTATTGCGCGATATCTAATCCATAAAGAAGCCAGGTGCACCAAGTAACTAAAAGATTTCAACTCATTTCAACAGTTTTATTTTATAACACTAATTATATATTAAAAAAATTCTATATATTCGAGTGATGAAAAAATAAATGCCGTAAATTTATATAAATACCTGGTGGTGAGGGTAAATCGTTAGAACCATTGAAGAAGCCATTGCCCGTCATTGCTGAAAGACTTAGCGCGATTGATGATAAGAAAACCACACATCTTACGGTGAAGCCCATTCTTCTCAATTCAATGATGTTGTGGTACCATCAATAAATCTTAACTAATACCAACACACTTTCTGTACTGCTATGATTTGGGTACTGAATAGAATTTAACACAGGTTGTTAATTTGTGCAAGCTAAACAAATCTAAAACTCAAGAGTTAACGATACCTAGCGAAAAATTAAATTGTTTCTAATATAAAAATTCTACAGCAACCATGGAGTTTACAATACTTTATCGGTAGAAACCTTGGCTACGGAGAAACAATCACATGAAAAACTATATCGTAGTGGCCTATTAGTTACAGAATAGTTCAATAAAGTAGTAGTGGTAAGTAAAACGCATCAGATCTACTACAAAAAGCTAAATCCAACAGAAGAACGAGTTTTGGGACAGCTTATTCAGAAACGTAGCTAAATGTGTGGATGCAGGTGTATTTAGGCTTAGCTGATCCATAGGTTCCGCGTTACAGCCAACTGACCACAGCTTCCCTCTTTAATCAGCAGATCTGGTGGCGTTGTTTTCATTGAAATGGTACGAGCATTAATTTTCACACAGCTGAGTTTCAACCCGTATGGATTTCTATGGATCATCACCGCTGATAGGACTCTATTTTAGTTTATTTTTAATAAGGAACCTTTGTGACGAACCAAGAAGAAAAAATGTGCTAACCCCCTTCAGAATTTCTTTGTTTACGTTTCAAGGTGTGTAGAATCCGACAATCGAATAAAAACGAAAATCCGCGCTGAATTACTGGGCACAATTAATTAAACTTAGGTAAAAAATCAAAAATGGGCCAACGATGGTCTTGGACCACCGGCATCAATTTTAAAAACCCCTGAAGAACGAAACAAAGGAGTGAAATATTCAAAAATCAGAATATCTATCGAAAATCAATAGAGAAAATCGATAACGTTCATCCAATCACCCTCCCTTAAAGGCTAGAACTATAAGAGCATACAAATGTTAATTAACGATCCATTTTAGCAACCTCCTTTTGGTTTATTATTCCGTAATAAACCATTGTAAGCGCTCTTGAAAAAAAAAATGCTAACCCCCCTGAAAATTTCATGGTTTACGTTTCAAAGGGTGTAGAATCCAAATCTGCAATAAAAATTTGCCCGTCCGTCCGCCGTACGCACTATTTTTCCCAAACGGCTGGAGCAAAGGATCTCAAATTTTCAGGAAAAATCCATGTTGGTCCGACAACGCCCCAATTCTTGAGCCAGCTCTCTCACTTAATTTAAAGTGCCCTTTAAGGGTTGTCAAACTTTTGTAGAATCCCTAAGACCTCCAAAAAAAATCAAGGCCAATTTTTACTCTATTTGAAGAACTTTCCACGAGGAATCGAATGAGAACCTCCCCAGGTTTGTATAAAACCATTCCCGATGTATGGCCCAATTTATGGTGCCAACATTTGCGTTATTTTGGTTTATTATTGTTTTTGTTTTGACATCAGTAACCTAGTGATGTAGTAACGTAGTAATGTGGATACTGGAGTGAACTCCTAAAAGGCTTTGTAGCCGATACACGGGTTGAAGCATTCTGATATGCATGAAACGCTGCAAATTCTTTCACTGGGGTTTATTACTCATTTGACTTCCATTCTTGATTCGAATTTCTACTAAGCTTTGGAGTGTGCATGTTTCACAGGTGATAGAGTGATTATTGAATTTCAGGAGGCACACAAATATGATCAACTGATCAATCCAAATAGGTGTTTTGTTTGAGAACAGATTTACGTGCTCTATGCATATCTCCTGAAATTCAATAATCGCTCTATCACCTGTGAAACACGCACACTCCAAAGCTTAGAAGAAATTCAAATCATGAACGCAAGCCAATTGAATAATAAACCCCAGTGAAAGAATTTGCAGCGTTTTTAAAAATTATCACGCAACTATATAAACGCGAAACTAAACTAATGTTTATTCAATCGAAGCTGCGCTTAATTTCAATATTTTAGTAAGAACCACCGCTCTCTGAGAAAATGTCTGCTGAGTTTTGGCTAATTTCTTCCCTCCTCGAACTAATATTCATAAAACTTGAAATGCAGCCCCTGCGACTCGTGAAATGTTAATACCAACTACGTGAATTGTTATGTGGATCATCGAAGTGAACTCGGAGGCTAACTTCTTCCTTAACTGACTCACGACGCAAACATGTTTCGAAATATCTGTAGTGCGTGAAAAGTAATTACAATGTATCAATCCATTCAGTTCATCAGAGTGAATTCTAATGAACTTTTTATGTAATCAACTGAAATCTGAAAGAATCCCTGGGAAACGTGATGTACAATCACATGTGAACCCATCCACATTATCCTTGTGAGATCTAAGGTTAATTTATTTTCTAATCGATCCAAGATACAGAACTTTGAAATGGAGTCGTTCTGGAATATACTTGATAACACCTTTAACACAAGAAAAAGTCTCCTTCGTAAGAGTTATGAAAGAAAAAAGGAGTTCATAGAGAAATCCGTCAAAATGAATAAAACCTATGCCCAATGTAGTCCGGTGGCGTCAAGATCATTAGAAGATATTTGTCAAAGCTGGACTACTGGCAGCTGAATTTTCAGCAGATTATTTTCAAAATTTATTTCGATGTAGGTACCTGATAAGCGTAGTCAAAATGTGGAGGATATTTGCTTATTGTCTTCGGACGATAGATTTTGTGATTGATCGCTTGTACAATACAACATATCATCAGATGTACATTTAGAACCTTAGTAAGTACTCCAGTACCTTTTATGACGTAAAGCTAATTTTCCAAAACCGCTCACCACCCTTCCGGTCTTCTAACAAATGATTATTCCTGGGCAGTCCATGAGTCCATAGGACTGGGCGTAAGGGAAACCATTAACAATAATGAGACATTATCCGTGTTGGCACCCAACGGAAGGGGTGAGACCTCACAAAAGAGCCGCATGCATTGTCGAGTGGAAGGGGCGCTGCAAGCTCCCTCGTCGAAGTGTGCTCCAAAAGGGAAACTTCGGAAGGAGGGATATACTGTAATTACGATGTGTTGAGTGAGTAAGTGTATTGTAATTTTCTGAAACGTAATTGATGGCCTAAGTTAATGTCTATAATTTAACTAGTATCACTTGACTTTTGCGAAGGAGGACTGACAACAGGAACTATTACTCGTTGGTTAATCGGTTGGTTCTTGAGTGTACTTGATATAACCACTCCCCTTAAATTCGAAGAATGTCTCAGAAGTAAATTTTCTGTAATAATTCAATAAGTTGATATTGGTAGAACACGCCTTTTGGTTTATAATTCAATAATAAAAAAATTCTAACCCCCCTGAAAATATCATGGTTTACGTTTCAAAGGGTGTAGAATCTGAATGTGCAATGAAAAATTTTCCGTCCGTCCGCCGTACGCACGATTTCTCCCAAACGGCTGGAGCAAAAAAGCTGCCATTTTCAGGAAAAATCCATGTTGGTCCGACGACGCCCCAATACTTGAGCCAGCTCTCTCACTTAATTTAAAGTGCCTTTTAAGGGTTGTCAAAGTTTTGTAAAATCCCTAAAAACCTCAAAAAAAGTCAAGGCGGCCTGAATTTGGACTCTTTTTGAAGAACTTTCCACGAGGAATCGAATGAGCCCCTCCCGAGGTCCGTAGGTCAAACCATTCCCGATGTATGGTCCCAACATTTATGCCCGATTTATGGTGCCAACATTTGCGTTATTTTGGTTTATTATTGTTTTTGTTTTGATATCAGTAACCTAGTGATGTAGTAATGTGGATACTGGAGTGAACTCCTAGAAGGCTTTGTAGCCGATACACGGGTTGAAACATTCTGATATGCATGAAACGCTGCAAATTCTTTCACTGGGGTTTTGGTTTATAATTGTTTTTGTTTTGATAGCAGTAACCTAGTGACGTAGTGATGTAAAGATGTAGAGATGTAGTAATGTGGATACTGGAGTGAACTCCTAAAAGGCTTTGTAGCCGATACACGGGTTGAAGCATTCTGATAACCATTAAAAAACGCTGCAAATTCTTTCACTGGGGTTTATTATTCAATCGGCTTGCGTTCATGATTTGAATTTCTTCTAAGCTTTGGAGTGTGCGTGTTTCACAAGTGATAGAGCGATTATTGAATTTCAGGAGGCACACAAATATGATCAACTGATCAATCCGAATAGGTATTTTGGTTGAGAACAGATTTACGTGCTGTATGCATATCTCCTGAAATTCAATAATCGCTCTGTCACCTGTGAAACACCTACACTACAAAGCTTAGTAGAAATTAAAATCATGAACGCAAGCCAATTGAATAATAAACCTCAGTGAAAGAATTTGCAGCGTTTTTCTTCAAAAACCCAGGTCTTTTCCACTGCGTAGCCCTTCGACTAGTGAAAAATCCGACTGTTGTTGCTTTTATAGTAGGTATCGAGAATTTCGTTAAATATTTTACAATAAAATATTGAATACGTTTCTTTGTACTCAGTTGAAGGCTAAAAAAGTGACCTTGCACAGTTCAACGAAGTTTGAATCACCAGAGAAAATTGAAAGCTATCACAATATGTTACCACACCAAACAAATCTTTTCTTCGTAAATATTAGTAGCTTGGCAGTTTAAGGTGTTCAGGCCACACATCCGACGAACGAATATCAGCTCTTTGTTTGCATCAAGTCTACTATTTTGCTTTCCAAGTTAGAGAAGAATAGTAGAGGAAGCATTGTTCCACTTTTACGAAGTAAGGAATTTCTTCATTCAACATTTCCTTACCATATTACGTTTTAGACCTTCCAGGCAAACTTCAGTTCCTTTCCTATCCATCCAAGATTCATGCCTAATTACACTCCTCCGCATCCGAATCAAGCCACACTCGAAATCCGTTATTTACATCCAAATTTTATTCAACTTACTGCAAATACACATATTAAGACTTCGATTCTACCTTTATGAAACCTAGTTATCACTGATTACTAGGATGAATTCCAGTGATATTCTCTTACGTAACGTAAGTCAGCCAGGTGCTGGATTTTTAAATTTTTTAATGCATTATAGGAAGCAGAAATCTGGTCGCGAAATCTCTGGATATCATCAAGCTTTGCAGTTGGTGAGCAAGCGGCAATATTATAAAATGACTTCAGAACTGCCTCTGCGACTTTAGGAGGGTTAGTGTAACGATCTTTCAACTCCTTGTAAGCTACACTGTAATCAGAATCGGAATTGCCAAAGAGAGATAGAAAACTACCAGCGGGAGAGGGTACGAGTTTCCGTAAAAATGAAAGTTTCGCGTGGGATGGAATTTTGGCATGATGCACGGATTTATCGAAGGCAGATATAAAAGTGGGAAATTTCAATATATCGCCATCAAACGGATCGATTACCTGCACCATTGATTGAGCGAGCTGTAGATTCTTTATATCCTTCTCCTCTTGATCTATGACGACCACAGACCCGGCAACTGGTTCATTTAAAGAAGATAGTCCATGAAACTCAATACTTAGAGCAAGTCGGTCTTCTGATATTTGTGAATGAAAGTCTTTCAACTCTTCGTAGTCAGCAGATGCGACGATCTGGTCGAGGATTTGATCGGTGCGTTCACCAATAACGAGCTGTACTTGATCTCCAATAGCCTTGACTGTGGATCGGATTTTTGTTGAATCTGTTTTCCTCAGGACCTCTAGAAGTCTCTTCAGTTGTTGTAACGTCGTGTCAATATGATGCTTCAATTTATCAGTAGGAATTTCTCTCTTGGGACCCATGATGGATACGCACAAAACTCACACTGAACGACGTCTTTCTAAATTCGCGTGAAATCACAACACAACTACGCGAATTACTTTATTTATCCGGCTCGAAGGACCATGTTAAGATCCAGGATAAATAATTTCCACTTCACTTGGTATAAATATTCGTGTATTAATCTAAAGAAAGTGATATAATATAAACTGTACAACAATACGTTTGTCAGAACCGATCTGTAGAACACGGTATAGGTATATGAAATGTTTCCTAACTGAAGGAGGGACTTGGAGTGTTTTTGGAAGGGTTCATGACCAGGGATTTTTAACGATTCGGGGTGGTTTGGACCAGCGGGTAACATGATAGAAGGACAACAGCAGGCTCAGTGAATTGAAAGGATAAACCACCAACTGTAAAATTCTCATGTCATTGAACCTGGCATGCAAGGCGCACAGTTACCTATTAGAGAAAACTGAGTTAGAGGGTAGGCCAATAACGTACGAATGAACAATGGGTATGGCTCCAAATAGCTCCAAATGCAATCCAATTGCTGATATTGATAATTGATAATTGAATTGGAGATAGCCCAAGTACCAACAAACTTTAGGTACCTACTCTGTCTACCTTAAAGAATTAGTACATAATTTATTCCTTGGTACGTCAAAATGTAAGGGTATGCATTTAACAATTCATTTAAAAAATAACATATTCCAAATATTTCATGTTGAAACGTTTTCACTATCAAGAACACGATGAATCATCTCCCTTGCTGGATAAACAATTGATTGAAATGCGTATGTTAAATCCTTCTTTTCTTAGCAAAAATATATTACCTTTTTCAATTTGTAAGAGCATTTAGAACTTTTCTTTTCACTTCAGTTTGGTGCTTACTTTCCTACTTCGATCCGAAGGAAAGAGCCATACAATATGTTCGATTGGTCACAGCATTGGCAGAATGTTGTTTCAAGTTTTTCAGGTTTACACTCTCTTGTACAGTTGAGCATAAGACGCATTTTCAACTGAATACCACCCGAAACTCTGAGAACAGATCAAAAAAGACCTCCCTGAATTCGTTTATACCTTCAGATTAGAAGTGCTTTGTATCACATTTCCTCTTTGAAGGCCTTGATCACACTGTGAAAATCAACTTTTCATGCCCTACTACGAAGAAGGACCCTTTGTAATCCGGCCAGAGGATGAAAACGACGAACGGCGAAGAAAAAATTGGAAAAAAGAAGGTCGAGTCGGTTTTTAACTATAGGAGGATTTAAGCGGTGGAGTTGAAGAGGAAGCCCCCAGACAAATTGAGGGTAGTGCCTTTTTGGCTTGGCAGACGTTTAGTGAAGTGATGTTGTGCTCCGAGCGGAGGGGTGAGGTTTCAGGTATACTAAAAGTATACTGACAATGAAGAGAGGATAGACTTCCAACAATGGGGTGGGCGACTGCGTTTTGTAGAGGGAAGGTGCACAATACACATAGAGGGGCGCATCCAGCACATCTCTGTCCCGGGGTTTCTCATCTTGTCAACACACTGGCCCAATTAGGTGTCCTTCCTTCGCATTTCACGGGGCACACCTGGGTTATCCCTTGTGGACCACTTTTTCTGTAGCCAGGCCTTCCGCGATGTCCCCGATAATCCACGACATGCCTAGCTGTCAACGCGTAAGATGGAAAAACAATGAATTTGACGAATTTTCAATTATATTTAATTTGGAGATTAAGCTTGGAACGAATAGAGAATGATCGCAGTGCTGACCGACTTCAAAGCTGCAAGATCACGAAAATTTACAAACACAGAAAAATAACCATTTTGCAAAAACCGGCCAAACTTGTCGAGGTAGAACAATAATCCAATGACCCCCAGAGGGTCCAATGGTTGAAGGAAATGAAAGGCTGATTGACAGGCCATATTTGGAAGTATGTTGACCTCAATCGTCACCATGGCAGATGTCCTCCGCTTAACGAAGCTTGCGACGATGAAGGAATGGCGGAAATATGACGAAGTAGCTGCCTGGATAAGGGCTGTAACCTCTATTGTATCCAACCTAAACTTCCAAACTCCGTGGTTTACAAGTAAACCACTCAAAATGTAATAAATTTACGTCCACACTACTACTTAGTACCAAATAAACACAAATTTCCCAATTTCAACTTGGTTTCAGATAAACATAAATTATCTAATTCCTACTTACTTCCAGAAAAGCTCCCAAATTTCCTGATTTCAAATTATTCCCAGATGATCCCAAATGTCCCGATTTCTATCAGGTCCATATACGCCCAAATGTTCTGATCTCTTCTTACTCCTAAATAAGCCGGAATGTCATGATTTCTCTTTAGTTCCATACAAGCATAAATGATGAGAACAAATGTGCAATTTTGACTCAGTTTCAAATGAGTACAATTCCCCGATTTCTACTTAGTTCCAGATAAGCCCAAATGTCCTTATATCTACTTGTTTTCAGAGCCCACATATCCTGATTCCAATTTAGTTAGAGACCTGACAAAATGTCCTGATTTTTATTTGTTTAGATCAGTGGTTCCCAAACTATATTTGACCATCTCCCACTTTGGCCACCCGAGTTACGTCATAGCCCCCCCCACCCTCCTCCCCCCATACACACCGCAAAGATTTCTTCAACTGAAGACTGACTATATCTGAACTAAAATGTATTCAGTCAGTCCCAACTCCGAACAATGAAAACACTGCAGAAAACACACGTTACAAAAAAATTGTATGTTTACTGAATTTACATACAACATACATATATCAACACATTCACACACATATATCAAGAAATTCGTTTATTTACACACACACACATGCACAGCTAGAAACATGACCTAGTTGGAAAATAATTTGAAAAACTCTAATGTGAGAAAGAACAAAAAACGCTGACATTCGAAAAAACTTCCATATTTGGAAAAGCATTTTTAGAAAAACTGGTTCAAACTTGAAACGGAGGCTAGTGAGATGGGTTAACTTGATAAGCGTGAATCAGCTGTTCTACGTTGGGTTCAATTTTGATCAACTTCAGCCTCAAGTCTCCTCTCGATGAGATCTGCAGACGGTTCCTCTTCTTAGAAATTAGGTCGGAAACTATGCTGAATCCGCGCTCTACAAGATAGGATGACGGGAACGCGAATAAATATTTCTGAACGATGGCCCATAGACCTGGATATTGCTGAGCTACGGGTGTTGTTGTACATCGAAAGCAAAACATCGATAATCGAACCATCGAATCGGTTCCGGGAATGTTTCATCACTTTGTTAGAAGATTTTGTTAATTTCCTATTTGATAATTCAAGGAATTTTGTGAATATTTTCAGTCAGAGTTATCTTCGAATTGAGCCCCTTATCGCCGACTTTTCGACTCATCGCCCCCCTAATGCCCATTGATCTCGTATCGCCCCCAGAGACCTCTCATCGCCCACAAGTGGGCGATATCGCCCTGTTTGGGAATCGCTGGTTTAGATAAACCCGAATGCAATAATTTGTACATAGCTCCAGACGAGCGCACATGTCTCAACTACTAATTAGTTCCAAATGAAACCAAACGTCTTGATTTCTACTTAGTTCCAGCTGATTCCAAATGTCCTAATTTCTACTCATTTCCAGATCCGCTCAAATGTTCTTCTTTCTACTTGATTCTAGGTGTTCACGAATTCCCGGATTTCTAGGTTCAAGATGAGCCCAAATGTCCCCATTATTACTCAGTTCCAAATCAGCTCAATGCCCTGGTATCTACTTAGTACACGATGACCCCAAATGTCCTTATTTCTACTTGTTTCAGATGAGCCTAAATGCTCTAATTTCTGCTAATGGCTAGATGAGCCCAAATCCCTCAATTTCTTCTCAGTTCCATATGAGCCCAAATGTCCTGATTACTACATAGTTCACGATGAGTTCAAATGTCTTTATTTATACTTGGTTCCAGATGAGCGCGAACAAAATAATTTCGACTGCTCCAGATGACCCCAAAAATCCGGTATTCTAATAGGTTCAGGATTAGCCCAAATGTCCTGATTTTCCACTGACTTCCAGATGAGCCCAAATGTACCGATTCCTACTCAGTTCCAGATGAGCCCAAATGTACTGAACGTAATAATTTCAACTAATAACCAGACGAGCACGAATGTCCTGATTTCTACTTAGTTCAGGATGAACACAAATATCCTTATTTCGACTCGTTTCCATGTGCGCCCAAATGTCCGGATTTCTGCTTGGTTCTAGATGCGGTCAAATACACTGACTTCCACTTAGTTCCAGATGTTACCAAATGTACCAAGCGACTCCTAGTTCCGTACTAGCCAAATTTTCCTGATTTTTACTTGGTTCCAGTTTAAACCAAACGTAGCAATTTCCACAAATAACCAGAAGAGCACAAATGTCCTGATTTCAATTCAATTCCGGATGAGCCCAAATATCCTGATTTCCGCTCGGTTCTATACGAGAGCAAATGTTATAATTTCTGCATAGTTCCAGATGAGCAAAAATGTCAACATTTCTACTGTGTTCCAGATGAGTATCAATAACCTGGTTTCTACTTATTTCCAGATGATCTCAAATGTCAAGAATCCTACATAGTTCCAGTTGAAATCATATGTCCTAATTTCTAATCAATTCCAGTTGATCCCAAATTTCCACCTTATTACGCAGTTCCTGATGAGCCCTAATTTCCTGATTTATACTTAGTTATAGATAACTAAGGGCAACTGCCAATCCAAATGGCCCCAGATGTCCTGATTTCTTATTCTCTAACTGACCAACAACATGTCAGCGGGGGTATCTGCTGCGGATGCATTGACATTTCTACATAGTTAGAGATAAACCCAAATTTCGTGATTTCTACTTGTTTCCAGATGAGCACGATTGTCCTTATTTCAACTTAGTTCTAGGTGAGCCCAAATTTCCCGATATCTACTTGGTTCAAGATGAGCTTAAATATTTATATTCTACAATTTTCCAACCTCCAAGCACGAATACCTCTACCCAATTCCAGATCAGCCCAAATACACCGAAATCCACTTGAATCTAGATGAGCCCAAACGAACTTGTTTCGTTTAGTTCCAAATGTCTCAATTTTTCCTAATTACAGATCTGCCGTAACGTCTTGATTTCTACTTACCTTCAGATGATTCAACTTTTCCCGATTTCTACTCAGTTCCAGGTGCTCCCAAATGTCCTAATTTCTACTTATTCCCAAATGCGTCCAAAAGTCCTGATTTATACTCAGTTATAGAAGCGCCCAAGTTTTCTGATTTGTTCCATGCTAGCATAAAATGATGAGCACAAATGTCCCAATTTTGACTCAGTTTCAGATGAATTCAATTCCCTGATTTCTACTTAGCCCCAGATGAGCCCGAACGTCCAGATTTCTACTTAATTCCAGATAAGCCCAAATGTCCTGATTTCGTCTTACTCCCAAACGAGCAAAAATGTTAGTTCCATGATGGCATAAATGTCCTGATTTCTACTTAGTTCCAGTTGAAACCAAACGTAATATTTTCTGCTTATAACCAAACTAGTTTAAAGGCCCTGCTACGCAGGTTAAAAAGAAATAGGTGAATAACACAATGAGGGAGTATAAAAACAACACGCAAAGTCAAAAAATCGTATATTCCAAGTTCCCGAGGAGGGGAGCACGTCGGTTGCCCTGGGAGACGCTCCGCCCCGCTGGGGCCCTCTCCCCTTCACTGGCGGGGTAGGGGGGGTTCTGGGGGTGAATTCCACCCGCCCAGCGTCCAACCACCCCCTGGATGAAAAACGGATATACCTACTCTGATACTTTCATCTTTATACATACAATGAGTACAAATTTTCCAATTTTGACTCAGTTTCAGATGAGCTCGAATGCACTGATCTATTCTTAGTTCTAGATGTACCCAAATGTACCGATTTCTATTTAGTTCCAGAAGAGCAAAATGTCCCGATTTCTGATTAATTCCACGTCCATGAGTCCAAACCTCCAGATCTCTACATAGTTCCAGATGAGCCCAAATGTCCTAATTTCTACTTCGTTCCAGAAAACCACAAAAGTAATAATTTCAACTCAGTCCCAGATGAGCCTAAGTGTTCGGATTTCTACTTTTTTCAAGATGAGCCTTATCGTGCTAATTTTTATTTGGTTCCAGATTAGCCTAAATTTCTAGATGCACCCGAATGTCCTGATTCCTACTAGGTTCAATATGAATCCGAATTTATTTATTTTCTAACTGAGCAACCACCTCCAAACACGGATATTAGCCACGGTTGCACTGATATTTCTATTTACTTACAGATTAGCTCAAATACACTGAATTCTACTTGGTTCAAGATGCGCCCAAACGTCCTGATTTCTACTCAGTTCCGGACGCTCCAAAATGTCCTGATTTCTAATTGGTTCAAGAGCAAAAATGTAATAATTTTCCCTGTTTCCAGATGAGATCAACTGTCCTAATTTCTACTTGGGTCCAGATTAGCCCAAATGTCCCGATTTCCAGTCAATTCCACATGAGCCCGAATGTCCAGATTTCTACGTAGTTTCGGATGAGCCCAAATATCCAGATTTCTACTCAGTTCATGACGAGCCCCATTATCTACCAACTTTTATTCACACATTTTTACAGGAAAATGTGTCATTTGCTTCTTTGTTTAACAGCACTCCCATTATTCTTCCCATACACAACCAATCCATTTGCTTTCTGCACGGCCACAAGTGACACTGTTACTGCACTACTTACATCAGCAATGGATATTGCTAACAATCACAATAAAAGAGATATTCAACACATATCAATACGAAGATAAGAGGTAGAAGGTAGTGAAAAAAATGGAATACTCATGTGTTTAGTAATTGGACTTATTTTTATGAATATAATAAACATACTGATGATTCATTTTACTTAGGGATTTGACCCATTTCCGGACCAGCGGGGTACCTTTTGCGAAAGGCTGCTCTAAGTTCTGGGTCGACTAGACGCACACCGTCAACCTGATTCCCCAATGTGATCCTGCAATGGAAAATTTCATCTTTATTTATCTTTATTAAAACTCGGATAGGTATTCTATACTTTAACAAATTGCATTCAATTCCCTCACCAATTTGGTTGTACGTTGTGAGGTCGACCAAAAAGTTCAATTTTCCTAGTGCCTGGTGATAGCCTTTCAATAATACCGTAAATTTCATCAGGCTTGTGGGACGTCGCTCTCACTTCGGCAACGATGACGTCACTGTCGAGTCCACGATTCAAATGATCTGCCGAGCCTTTCCTACCAACCTGAGAGTCAAGAGAAGAAAATGGTATTACATGAAATTATACGAGACCAACATTTCAAAATCAAACTCATAAATTATAATTAATATGTACATATACGCAGGAATATGATGAAGCAAGAATATGATTTATACAATCCTAAATTGGTAAGATTATCAAACAGTCGCAAACGTAGAACACATCCTGGTTCAGTTGGTAGAATTTCTGCCAACTCAACAACAAAGAGGAAAAGCAATCTTCAGATTGTAATTCTATTTGTGGCGATTCTCCAGCAGATTGTGAAGGATGTTACCAACTCCATTACGAATAATCTTTTAAAAATAACTTTAAAAACGTTGTTTCCTAAGAGAACAGTAATAATGAATGCTTCCGAAAGTTCAAATAGACTCACCAAACAGTGCTCTTTCCCATGATTCAGCCAGTGCCCAGTTCGACCAGTTCTGATGATCCTCTGAAGTTGATTAGTCTTGACCCAGATCAACTCATCCACTCTTTCGTATCCCCAAAGCTGTAAACACTCTCGTCCAAGCTCCATGGCTCTGAAAAGAGATTTATAATTAATTCCATTCATCTGGCCAATAAATAAAACTACATTCAAATCCCACCTGTTTGGGAAATTCAGAGTCAAAATGGTGTATTTGATCCCAGACGTTTTGGAGGAATATGATTTTTTTTAAAGAAACAGCGTTGATTAATTTTTCTCATCAATATCTAAAGACGCATGTCTTGATTCTACAACACCAAGAGATGTGGAAGACGGTCATATGGGATATTGTGATTCAGATAACAAAAAAATACTATACAAATCTTGTGGACTAACATTTTCATTTTTTTGATACTTGTCCAAATAGTATTTATGATGTCATATCGAAAACATATACTATTGGAATTAATGCTTGTGAGACTATCAGCTCCCCCCCAAAATCTTGAATAAATATGAAAATTCAGAAAGACAACTACCTTCCAGTAACCCACAGAAAAATGACACCATCGTCCTGCAGTGCTGGTATGCCAAGCTGTCTCATCTCGTCATCTGATAGCGTCCCGTATGGAAGTTCCATATGGATATCCCAAGGAGGGTCGGCCATGATCACAGCAAATTTACCTGCAATAAGATAATATTGGTATTAACACGATTTCTTAAATAACTGCGAATTTATTCAAACAACCGGCCAACTACCGAAATTCATTGAGCAGATTATGTACCAATTCACATACGTCAGCAGAGTAGGTATCATACACGTTTGAAGTTGAAAGGTAGCAAAACATGTAAAATGAAGTAGCACATACGTTTTCAACCTAATTTCAAGAGTACGCAGCCCCGGAGCCGGAAATTTGATAATGTTCCGTTACTCCCCTTCCCCATACCTAGATGAGTTACCTTGATTCAAAGTCGCTATCATGCCTTTGACAATTGTTTGTGGATAAACGGAAAATCATAGCGACAGTTTGACAATTTTCGTTCATGTTCATAACTATATATGGAAGAATTCCCGGTATTTTATACAATGTATGTCATCTGAGTTTAAATAAAATTGAGAAGTTTTGTTATTATTCCTCGAAAATCTTCCTACCCAGTTCTGATTTAGAAAATCCTTGTCTGCCATCTCATAATAGCTGCAATACGAAACGGCGATGACAAGGATGGGTAAAATAGCTTTTTTCCACATTTTCATCAATAATTTCTAAACCATGCGTGGCGTGAACATTATTGTACTTGATGCCAAGAGTGCTAGAGAAATACTACAACATGGAGAAATCCCGACCCCCCGCCTAGCTTTCTCTTCTTTTCTTAATCCCTCATCTTCTTAAATATCTTCACCTTCTGAAGTAAGGCAGTTAAGAACTATTGCAAATTGGGCAAATTTTGGACGAGTCCTCTCCTCTCCTTTCAACTGGATTTTTGCCCTAGAAAATCGACGAACCAACTTTGTTTTGGTGCGATTGAAGTCTTGTAAAGCTCATTCGACTGAGGCATTGTACCGACCGTTTTGAATCACATCTTTTGTGCAATTTAACCCGAAAAAATTCGTATATGAGATGTAATTCAATATTGAAAAGTAGCAGGGTACTCGCAGTTTTTAATGACAAAAGCCTAGGTGAAGAAAGGAGAGAATTCACCTGAAATGGCAATTTGCAATTGGTTGTAGCTCCTTATTTCAGGAGAAAACCCCTAGTTCTTTAAGTCATATCGCTTTGCATTTTTTTTTTTTTTTTTTTTTTTTTTTCATTTATTTTTATTTTTTTCTTTGTACAACTGGCAGCATACACGGTTTAATAAGTATTGAAGAAAACAAGAAATGTTGCAATTTAAACCACCTTTGGATGTTGTCATTTTGTATTGCAACTGTTGAGTTTTCAGACGGGAAAGAGCTTCTCATTCTGAAGTGTCTACATTTTCAACCATAACAACCAATACTTCAGAAACGAATACCGATTCTCGGGTATGGGACACCAATAGCCAGAATTACAATGTCTTCTAAGCCAAATCTGACGTAATACTGAAAACATCATGTAGCTAGATTGGTTAAGTAGCCATGCACAAACTCATAAATACAGACTGATAGGAAAACTTATTACTTTTTATTTTATTACTTATTACTTCCTACAACGCAAGACATTGGAATATCACGCCTCACCTAAAATTGTCATGTCAAGGTATCTGAGATCGCATTGTATCCACTGGGGTGGGTAAAGGATTGTTTTGTCAGAAAGTATCTTCCCTTCTTCCTTCAAGATGCGAGGTTCCTTGGGAGCTGCTGGAGCACCGTCAACCTCATAATGAACATACCTGAAAAAAAGTAAGAGGTAATATAAATACTTGAAACAATTTCTAATGACAGCAGAGTGTGGGCGAATATGTCAGAGTGAGACTGACGAAATAATCTTATGGTTTCACACAACTTTTCTCTATGTAGACCCTTACTGTTTAATCATAAATAACTAATCCATCAAACCTAACGCATCCGCTGAATATGTCATGAAAATCTACTGAAAAAGGATCTGTCTCTAAAACAAATAATCACCTGAAATTGGGGTTCTCAGAATCAAAATACGTTCATCTGTTGAATCTGTAAATTACCATGGTTCATTTTCGCATAACTTTCAAATCATTAGAATAGAATCTGCATTGGAGAACATTAATGATTGTTTGGACCTAAACCAAATTCGAATGTCCCGCCATCATTTGTGATAGAGGTTAATGAATTGATACATGAATGCATCAGAAGAGCGGTTCTCCTGCAACTTCACTCTAATTAATTTTTCTGTATTACCTTGAGCAGATTGAAGGAAGCGAACCTCACCGACAAACCCAGTAATTTCTCTGGCATGAACTCGCTCTATTGTTAAGGAAGTGAAAACGTCAATTTAAATTGTTTGTTCAAGTTCATTATCCCACAGACAATGAATAGTCTAAGAATGAATAGCCTAGAATAGAATAGAGAATGAATAGTCTAGAATAATCGCTAGCACTGTGGAGGATCACCATGTTACACAATTTTGCTCCTCAGCACCATTTGCTCTCCCAAATTCGTATGCTTCCCTCCCGCGTAACTTCAATAAAAATTCAGTTGGATCCCGTGTGATCCCAAACACTGATTGTAATGTCCAACAAACATAATAGATGTTTTAACCTCGACGGTGGGTACACACAATAATCACAAGCGCAATAGCTCAATTTCCATTTTGCATTGGGTATTAAACGGAGTCCACGACGTATTAGATGTTAACATAGAGGCCACTTGTTTTCACTGCAATGGTTTTGACTGGTTTCGATCTATTTGTACAACTGATGTGTATGTTACTAAAACTATTCATTTATTTTATTTGTTCCTCCTTATTTTTGAGATTTAAGCGTACCAAAATAAACAAAACACTGACCTCCGTGTAACACCTGAATCGAGTGCCAATCCTCATTTGGCAATTGTGTGGACCCACCGTCGAGTATATTTTAATAGATAGATTATAGCTTCCGTAAAAACACGAAACATTATCATTCAGCAAAATTCTAGAATTAAAGATAGAAATGAATATACTCACTTACAACTATCCATGTGAAAGCAAGTATTGAGAAATGAACAGTCTCCAAGGGATTCGTCAGTGTGTTTTTGGATGATTTTTTTGAAGTGAAGTTTTGAGCAGGGGGCTCCTCTGTTTTCTCTCGTACACTCAGCCCTTGTGCCGTGACTGCAGAACTCTGTTACCTGATTCAACACATGTTATTGTGAAATATGAAAAAAAAACTGACAACTATACCAGAAAAAGCATCCATTGAGAAAATTTCAATTACTAAATATTGTATCGATATTTTAAAATTAATGAAAATAGGAGTCAAAGGCTGAAAATATAACTTAAATTTACGATAAGACTACATGACAAATAAAATAATTTTCTTACTTGAGCGCCGTTAGAACGAAACCTTTCGGCAAGCGACCTTTCTTTAGCGGTAGGTTTGCTAAGCAATTCAAGAATTTCCTCCCCCACCTTTTTGCTCTCTTTTTCCTTCGCAGACGGCATAGCCAGCAACGACTGTTGTAATAAAAATACGTCAATACAGGGTTTAACCATGCGGCACTGTCATACACTTGAAAATAAGCAATGTACTACTTGCTCGTAGTAAGTAGGTTGTCTAGACAATTTTCATAAATGTATTCTTCTTAAGATGAGTTACATAATAAAATCACACTGTAACATGAATGAAGCCCCAGATAATTCACTTTGTGATGGATATGGTTAGTTGGCCCCTTCCCAATTTTAGAATGTGTCGCCTTGGGAGATGAGTCGGATGCCTGCAAGCGTCAGAATCATCCTCTGAGCGTGGCGGAGCATAAATAATGTATCCACCTCCTCGGAAGGGGCAACTATACCATTCCATCACTCTCACAACTTTGAAAAGGTAGAATGGCTTTGCGGATGTAAGGTAAGTAATAAACTTTTGCGCTTCCTTTGTCTTTTTTGCAGGAATAGGAATGAAGCTTGGGTTGAAGATGGAATTGGGCTTTCATACTGGGCAAACATGCATTTTTTTCAAATTGAATTTGGCTGAAAAAAGCACATTTTTGTCTCACGTTCCCTTCATCGTTGTCCATTGCGATTTCGGTGAACCCCCGGGGTTTCAGGGCAGGAGCCGTCCCTGGTAGGTAGAGTATATTTGTTTCTAGAAACCTTAGAGTACCCATTGCCAACTTCAACAATCCCGAATTGGAGGAGTTGGTTAGAGTTACAAAAGGGCTCAGCCTTCAACCACAAATCAGACGTCACACCCCTCATTAAATAAATTACGAAATAGAATCAAATTTCCGAATATTTCCAAACTGTCTTAGAAAGAGAGTATCCATTACCATGATATCAGGAGTCTTCTTCACAGTCTTTCTTTCATCTTTCTCCGTCGGTTTAACGATTTTTCCTGCAGGTTCAGGCTCCACTAACTTCTCACCTAAGTGAATAAAATGTACATCTAAATTATGGCAAACAAAATTTATTTTATAAGAGATTATTATTCGTTAGATTATTCAGTAATATTGCAAGAGATTTTTTTTTAATCATGTAAGCCTACACTCACAAGATTTCCTTCTTTTACTGGTAGTATTTGAGGCAGGGGTGTTCGCACTTATGACATCGTTTATCATAGCTTGAAGCTTGACGTATTCAGCAGATATGATGTCAAGGCCTTTCCCATCTTTGTTAGGCTCAACACTGCAATAAAATAAGTTGAAGAATCTTGGAATAATCTTAATCCGATCAAATAGGGCACCAGAGAAATAACAAACTCATTCAGGAATCGTTTTTGATGTATTGGCTAAGGATACTATCAAGGTACATAGAACATATCTACATATCCTACACTTTTCTATCCTAAACACTCTAAATTCTTCAATAAGAAAACTGAATTGCATTCCTTTTCCAATGCCAGTGTAACTATACAGGGTGTATCAGATAAGGTGCTCAGTGCTTCACCCACGTAATTTGCGACCAATTTCCAACAAAAAGTGCCTCTTAGCGATTTTTTCTATCTCGCTTAGTTTTTGAGTTATTTCGATTCCAAGATTTTTACCCACTACAACCCATTACCAAGCGTCAAAAACCTCGACTTGCTTCGCTGTTTTTTGCATTCAAACGAGTTTTTCTCGACAAAATAAAATAGTAAAAATGGTTTTTGATATACCGTTCAAAAGCTGCCCTTTTGGAAAGCTACAGGGACCTGATCAAATGCAGATTTTTTCAAATTTTCTTGAAGTTTGCTTTGTAAAGTGATTTTTCGCCAATTTGATGTGAGCAAAAAAAATCGGTTTGACTCTTGAAAGATAGAAAATTTAACGTACTTTCCAACGGTATCCTCAACTTATACTTTACTAAATACCGTATGTGAGTTTTAGCCGTTCTGCTGAGACAAGGTTGAAAACACAAAAAAATCTTAGGAGTAAAATAATTCAAAGATTAAGCGAGACAAACAAAATCGCTACGAGGCACTTTTTGTTGAAAATTGGTTGCAAAATACGTGGGTGAAGTACTGCGCACCTTATCTGATACACCCTGTATTAAATAGTACCTGAAAAATTCGATTTAGAAAGGAACTCATAAAACACAATTCTACTGCAATTTCATCAGCTGATTCCCACCTCAAATGATCAAGAAAACGTAAACGAAATGCAAGGGAAGATTGAAAACTTTAGTGTAAAGGAAGGTCAAGGGACGGAGGATCGCCCTCGAAGTAGCCTTAAACACGGCGCAAAGGGTATACAGTACCCGCACGACTTAGCGGTCTTGAAGGGGAGGTAGACCTACCCCTTCACGATTTCCCATGGTGATTATTTAGCCTCGTAGAATGACCAGTTGGCTTTTGGTTATTTATTTTTAATAATTACCCTCTGCAATCAACCAAGAAAAAATGCTGACCACCTAGGACATCAATTTCTTGGCTTACATTTGCAACCTCCTACTTTAGGTTTACAACAACCGTTTCCTACCAGCCGTTATGGTGTGTTAGAGTTCTCTTACGGTTGTTCATCGACCAACAACTTGGTTTTGAGACAAGGTCGAAAACACGTAAAAAATCTTAGAAGTTGAATGTTCACCCCACCAACCTAAAATTATCTCCAGCCTTAAAATCGACCGCGGAGTTGAACCCACGAGCAAACGTTCTCCACCTGGAACCTCCGCTGTCTCCATACTCAAAATAAACGAAATAAAAAAATCGCAGAGAGGAACTTTTTGTTGGAAATGGGTTGTAAAATATGTGGGTGAAGTACTGCGCACCTTATCTGATACACCCTGTATAGTAACTATCAAATAGTTTGGTAATGATGTTTGTTCGTCGTGCAAAGAGACCAGAATTAAATATAGGAATTATAAGAAACAATGGATATCCACTGTCGTTGGAGGGGACATTTTAACGAGCAGGTAAAAACCGTATATTGAGAAATGTGTTAAAAGTAAATATTACCTACCTTATAAGGTGTTGTATGGCGAACTTCTGCAACAAGTTGTGAAGGACTTCCGGTTGGATAGTTCGGTTCAGCTTTTTATTTAAGGCGGGACCCATAACAGTTGAATTGGTTGGAAGATTCGGCGAGACTTCGCACAATAATTCAAGGAGAGATCTTTCCAGATCGTAATCAAATTTCGCTTCAGTATTTTCGTCATCTCCTGTGAAAGATCCATACAGACCCAAACATCAAGTGTACACCGACATAATATAGCATTTTCCAGGTAAATTAAACCTTTTTCCAAAATAATTGAACCTCTAGCTGTAAAATAAAGGAATTGCGTGTATATGAATGGCGAAACATCATGAATTAGGTTGAATGAATTGCAGAAAAGTGAACAACAAAGGCGTTAACGGATAACGAAGGGTCAATGAGTATTGGCAACAGTAGGATCATGTCTGTGACGTAGTTGGCGCAGTTTTTACAGTATTCAAATGAATACCTGACTTCAAGGCTGCTTCCTTAACTGAATAATCTTCTTCGTACGAATTCACAAAACAACTTTTTAAAAATAGAAACACTCTTTTATTTCCCACGACTCCGCCTTGCATACTGGCACGTGACGGCTGATTCTGATGAACTTGATTCACTTTCGATTACAGCTCCGCGCCTTTTCCCAACAACAATAATTAAACTTGAGCTGAAATCGCTAACACTACCACCACCATTACCATTACCATTTGTTCGAGCAGAACAACTGGAAAATGCTATATACGATGACTATTTTTATTATAGCATAGAGCTCACCATATCATATTATTCATTCGATTTTCCAGCCCCCTCCCCCCACCAGCCCCTTAGGCCTGAAGTCTGAAAAGTACCGTTATTCAATGGATTTTCATTTGTAAACATCCAAAGGGAATCATTGAAAATGCTGCAATGCCCAACACAAACTCCCAATAGGAGTGTGGTTAGTTCTAAACTGTTCTGAACTCATAACTGAACAAGCCCAGAGCAACAATTCTTTTCTGATAAGCTATCATTTTGTGTTCAAACAACCAATTTTTTATACGTTGCTACCTGCAATGTGTCAAGTTGAAAGAGGTCTTTCAGTGCATGAGGTCAGATTGATGTGTTGTATCAAATAACTCAAGTTATGAAATTTAGAAAAAAAACTAATTTAGACCCATAGATAACGCTTTTCAATTTTATTTGCCAAGTATTGAATGCTCATTTCACATACCTTTCTGTTGAGACGTTGGGACGATGATGCACTCATTCAAAGCAAGTCCACTCTCCAAGCTCTCTAAAAGAAGAACAAACAAATTCTTTACACTTTGATGTTGGCCCTTGGTTACTGGACAAAAAGCATTGCAAATGCTCAACAATTAAACTGAATTTTTAGATATTTTATTGGCCCTACAAAACAATTTGTTTTACTGTTTCACCTTTCAAATTGGATGTACTTTCATCTTTTCTGGGATGACACCTGTTTTCTATACCTCGTTATTTAATAATGTTTCAAGACATAAAAATTGGGGTAAACAAGTTTCGTTTGCAAGCTAAAGGCAAATTTATGCGATTGACATCGCCGTTTTGCGGAAAAAGTCTCGTATTACCCATCAGGAGCTTAACGAGATTTGAATTGGTGCCTATGGCCTATGACGTCTTAAGCCAAAGCGGCAACCTTGTCTACGGATTTTTGTAATCTATAGGCTACCTTATGAAAAGTCTGTAAATTACCATAATGAACGTTACTTCCTGTTGTTTCGACTGTTGGAATATCTGGCAATAGTCAAGACAATCAAAATCGCGCTAAAAGCATACTACAACTTTCAATTATCTCAAAGTTAGAAAAACTAAATACATCTGAACGGCAAAAATCTCTAGGTTCGACACTAGTATGCATGGTGGTGAATCCCTACACTACTATTTGAAGGTTATGTTCAAGTGGAGAGTATTCAAAATTGACTATTTTCTAACTCTCTTTTGTTTTCTGTGGAGTATTAAAACTAGTTAAAACAGAACGAAACCCGTATTTCAAGCTACTGAAAGAGATTCCAGATGAAAAACTTGAATTATTTACAACTCTAATATACTCCATTGCACCATCCATACATTTGAGCTTAATCCACAAAACTAACCATAGATCAGAGTTAAAAAATTACACTTTCCAAGATTTGTACCAGTTTATGTTGAAAAATCGTGTATTGTGTTAATCAAGTGCACCAGCATTGCTGTCATGTTTGGTAGCACCCAAAGTAGAATTCTAGTCACAAGGGATGGGATGAAATGGGATTTACTGACACGGTGAGTCTGTAATTCTCTTATTATTTTGGTGAGATTTTGCTAATATTTAGCATTAATACAGGCTGAAGCAATATTGGCTGAAGTTCAGAATAGGGGGCCCCTCCTGATAAGAAGAATATATCGATGTGTACAAGGATCGATGTTTTTATAGGATCATAATATCGATACCGCTGCCATGTCGGATTGCTTTGCACAACCACCTTCGAGAAGCTGAAGGCCCGCCATCTTTCCCGCTTCTATTCAACCTTTCGTTCTTGAACCAGCACAACTGTCAACCTTTCTATTTGTCTAGAAACTGATCATATACTTAGAACACACTAGAAGGATTGATGTAGGTTATATGATTGGAGTAGTTTTTTTAGAAATGTTTTTTTTGTTTTTTAGACCAGCAACTAGACGGAACACACTCGGATACTATTGCTGATTGGCCTAGTTTTTTAAGAGAGGTTTGTGTGGATTTGTTGGCGAATGATACGAACATGGGAATAAGATAATTGAGATAGATGAGAGCAGTTGTAGTTTTCAGCCAAGATGTTTTTTTCCCTTCCAGACGCGTAACCTACGTATTTCACTATGTTCATTTCCCGCCATTTGCTACTTAAAAGTTCGTTATTTTCCGCCATATTCAAAAGTTGCAGTTTGTAGAGGTAACGCGTATCATCGATTTATACATCGAAAGCGTGGATTGATATATAGACATCGGGTTACGACGGTCTAATCAGGAAGGGCCCCCCTATTCTGAACTTCTACCTAGATGGTACCAATATGTTTTCTCGTGCCCTACAACATAGTTTTGGTTACAAAATGGTATATTACGCATAGATAATTAGTAGGTTTATCCAAAACTGTAGCAATTTTATATAAAATTTGCTAATTTTAAATCATTTTTTCTTTCAACTGAGTTGTCACCACCACTTTGACCAACCTCTCCGAAACGTTCCGTATTTTGGCAATAAAACAACGCAAACAAGAGACAAAGCTAACTGGCAATATAAATAGTTATACTGTACGTTTGAATAGGTAATATCAACTTACCCATCGTAATAGGTAATATCATTCTTACCTGAGTTCAGAATGTCAAGCCTTTCTTTCTTCCTCTTTTGAAGGCGTTCTCTAAAACTATTCCTCTTTATTTTGATAGCTTGAATTTCTTCCCAAGCGTCAGACATCTCTAATATAAATGAAGCATTAGATATGGAAACAACTGCTCCCACTTTCCTTGAGAGTAAACGGATCAATTCAATAGCAAAATAGAAAGAACTAAAATACACAGTACGAATCAGTTAAGAAAATTCTTGGTTATAATATCCAGTTTAAAACATTTGAGGAATGAATAATTGTTAATCAAATTGTGGGACAATATTTTTTGGTAGATACCAAGGTACTTCTCGTTAAAAATTAAGGATTGGAATGCACATGAGACTCTATACAAATACAGTTGGGCTTGTAATTTAAAAATTTGAAAGAGATAAGAAGTGATAAGGGATGTGGGTATAATAAATAAAATGTGGATGTAGGCAGAGAGCTCATGGATCGTAAGACCAACCAGTCAGTCAGCTGACCGACTCTGGGCCCCTTCAACATTGTACTTAGGCTATTTGCATGAAGGTTAAAATGTGCCAATTTACTATGTGTGACTCATGACAGTTGCAATGATAGAATTTCATGTTTTGAACACGTACCTATTTGCCAAACAAAGAATTAACTTTCTACCAATTCATGTACCAACAAAAACCATCGAAGTTGATTGGTCTGTAGTAAATGAGGAAAATATTAAAATGGAATAAGTAGTTAGTCATTTCAAAAGATTTCCAATGTAACGTACCTACTTGCCAAACAAAGTATATACAAACAAAAACCATCAAAGTTGATTGGTCTGTAGTAAATCTAGAAATTATTGAAATGGTTAGTCATTTCAAAAGATTTCTAAAATGACGCGTTTGATTTTATATACAATATATTTGTTCGAGATTTACACAATGACAGAATCTGTCAATCTGGTTGACCACAACAAGGTTGCTCATGAAATTGGCCTATCTATGGACTACCGATCCTGTACCAACGATGGCAATAGATGAATGCAATTTTACACAAAACATTACTGCTCCCACACTGAATCTTGCCGAAACTTTCCAATACATTTTAAGCTCTTTATGATAGTAACACTTTGTGGCAAGATCAAAGATTCCCTTCTTTTGAAATATTCCCTGCCCTGAAATCTTTATTTGATTGAATTCGATGAGGATTTTGCTTAAATAATCATTTTCTTATTGTTACGCCACATTAAATGTTTTTAGATGTGAACAAATTTTGTTCTGGACTTTATTTCTGACTTCTAACGGGGGTAGATATTCATCATGACACACATGGCAGCTGTTGTCTGGCAGTCTGTTGCAGCTCATTGTTTCTTCACGGAATAAAGAAGAGTAAACCGCACACATTGATCGCAAGGCTTTCCACATTCTAGCCAGTAGAGATCCATAAGTGAGGTTTGAAATGCACCACCACTAGTGATAGCCGAGCTATCTACTATAATAATATCTTGGTATCTACTATCAGTTGTCCTTGGCTTGTTGTTATACTTTAGTGATTTTCTTTTTGAACGGTTTTACCGAAACAAACAAGGATGTTGAATTCCTCTCGCAATTTATTCAGAATAGCACCAGTTCTGAAGTAAGTCTTTTGTGAACTTTAAATCCCAACATTCAACATACATGTTCTAATCCTTATACTTACTTCCCCTGGATGTCCCTTGACAGTCGATTTCTTTGCAAGGGGTTGTAGGAATAAATAGCTGGCAACGCACATCTAGATAGTATGTAACACAGTCGTTGCAAGTGAAAGATCAGTAGGTACATGCGCGTACATTTCCATCGAATTCTGAAAAGATGAAGATTAATGATGAAATTGTAAAATTAAGAAAAATTCTTCGGAAAACGTAGAATAATTTTGTTGTTCGTATTGTCAATATTCTAGGGTAGTAGCAACTAAGACTAGAAATGAAATTTAGTAAAATCTCGAGCGCATTCAATCAGCACAAAAATATTGAGTTGTGAAGCATGACCGGGAGAGCAAAAATTTCATGAAGGGCAAAAAGTTAAATATATCTATTCTCAAAACTGGAAGTAAGTGTTTTCCCAAGCCCAGGCAATGTGTGCGCAATAAGTTTCCAGGATACAATTCAACGCTGCAAAAGTCTACATACCATCTGGCAGCCTTCAGGGTATTTCTGCCTTCTCAATAACATCAAAGCTAATTTTCCATGATTTCCCGAATTGTTGAAAAATTGTGTATTTTTCGCTGAAATCTTGAGGAAGGAAAGAAAAATCCTAGTGCCATGAATTCGAACATCATACATTTTTGAGAGCATGTAAGCTGCACAATGGACAAAAGGTAATTGAATTGCTGCGAACAATGTGAAAATATTAATATTAAGAAGTTTTTCTGGTGAAAATTTGTCGCTGTTGTGGCCCACTTCTTTCTAGTTCTTCGTCTTTCTTGGGATACCTATCAGCTGGTAGATTCTACTTCAGATTATCTGTGATGAACAATGTGGACAGTTCATTAATAATCAAGTGCTCCAACGTTTTCGGTAGTGCCCAATGGCAAGATGAATAGTCGAATTCTAGCCTTAGAGGATGGAATGAAATGGGATTAGCAAACTGATGCTGCTATGGGTACCATGTCATCAAGGAATGCAGGGCAATTTAAGTAGCTGGTGGCCTTGCTAAAAAAAAAAGATCAGAGGCCAAACCAATAGGACCTGAACCTCTGGTAGGGGTTACCAAGAATTCTTTAATTTTATTGGTTCAGAAATTGTAAGGTAAGACACGAACATTGGCACTCACAAGAGACAAGCCAGGGGTTCTGAACCATCCCTAGGTTGCGTAATCTCTAGGAAAAGCGCGAATGCCCTATTGTCACTGTGGTGCAATGACATTCGCAAACTTGTGGGTCTCCTCACTGGCCACTAGCCCCTGAGGGACAGGACCTTAACTAAATCGGTAAGGTCAGGATACCAGAAGCTCTGCTTCATGAATACCCTGCTGCTGCATCATAAAGATTCTGGCATTTTGGGAACAGTGCTCTAACTCCCACTCATATTGCCAAGGACATGCCTCTTGACAACTTGAGTTTGTCCACCTTCTTTACTCTGTAAATTAAGAGGTCGTTAAAAAAATCAAAATTGGAATAGTGTCACAGTCGGTAATAGTCCTCCTTTATCAGGAAGAAAAAATAAAAAAAGTATTTTTTAGAGTGATGCCCGAAACTATTTGCTTAAGGTTTGTTTGACAAGAGCCGGACCAGTTTGGGATAGAACCAGAACCTACAAGGGGAGGTATAGAACCACCGAGAACGTTCGGTATTCGTTCTACTTGTCTGAACGCTTTCCAAACTAGTTTGGAAAAAAAAACCTGAACGTCCCCTTCCCGCATGGTTCCGTCAGACATGGAGACCAAAAAAAGAGGCAACAGCAACAATAACACTCACTCGAACTTGATGACGAACTAGACATTGTTATAAACCTCGGAATTTATACTTGAAACTAAGTTTGTTTTGACAACCTCAACGGTGTAGGTAGGCCTTATTTGGGCGGGAATAGGTGATAACCGTTGATAACGCGATAAATCTACTGCGCATGTCTCGGATGTTATGGCAAAAATCTTCGAACCACTTGAACTAGTTCTAAGTGGTTCTGGACTCCTTGTCCGAACAGCGAACCAAGAGGTTCGAGATTTTTCAGAACTAGTTCAGGCCTGTCAAAACAGCCAAAAAGGAGCGTGTTCGGTTCTGAACCTCTTGTCATAACAAACCTTTAGTGAGGCCAAGTAATCAAACTTCAACTGCATGAGTTGTCTTGCACATAAGATAATAATGTTGATATGATCTATCAATCATAATAATCATAATCATTCAAACGATTAATCTAATTTTTACGCCATTTTTATAATACAATCCAAATCATCTTCCAATTTGATAATCATGATGCTTTGGTGTTAGCTGTTTTAATTTGGCTGATACTTTGCATTTCTCAGTTAGATCATTTCTTTCAGGTGTTTGGAGAAGGTGTCCATATCAACTATTCACAATGGAAGTTTCGTTTTCAAGAGTCAACAATTTCTAAAACGAACAGTTCCTACAAGCAAAATTTTTCTACGCAGTATGTTCATTCAGACACAGGACACTCCTAACCCAAACAGTTTGAAGTTCCTACCGGGAACTAAGGTAAGAACATTTTAATTTAAATACCTCATTTCTATATTGTGTATAATTGTCATATATCCCGAAGCTATGTTTGCTTAGAACACAGTCAATTTATTTATTTTATCCAATTTCTTTGAACGCTAATCACGGTGTTTGACAACAGCAGTAGGCACTACCTATTGTTGACATATATGTACATTGATTTTGTGAAGGGTTGACAATGACAGATATCATATTAAATCTGCGTATAGTCTGTACATTTCTATCTATATTTATTTTCTTCAGGTTCTTGAAGAAAGGCAAACGATCGATTTCCCCTCTGTCACTGATGCCTACTGCTCCCCACTCGCTAAGCTATTGTTCCGTATTGAAGGAGTCAAATCCGTTTTCTTCGGCCCGGACTTCATTACCGTTACGAAGGTACCTACCATACATTCTATTCAATTATTGGCTACGGCAATATTTATCAACTCATTAGTTCAACAGTGGTAGGTAGATGTACTCTTGCAATAATAATTACATATTGTTAATTTACAACATTTTCTACAGTTATCCGTGTTTAAAGCATGTTATTTTATTTAAACTCTGATTACTGTAATATAACGAATTAATTTTTAAACGGGATTAATTGACTGGTTAAAACGGGTACACAAACCACCTATCAAGCATGATTTAAAAACAGTTACATATTTAATTTTGAAATGGTTATTTTTTCCTCCTTTAATGCCAAGGGCTCCTTGGCGAGAATTTCTCAAGGTAGCAACCTAGTGATTCCGAATAAATGAAAGATGATTGCCTTTGAAATCGGTCATTATAAGAAACTTAAAATCGGGTTCACAAGTTATAAGTTACATGTTACGGTTCCAAGGTGTGTCAAGTTGAATTGCTACAAAGCAATAATAACTCGTCCACATATGATAGGCCCGTAGGAGCATTCCGTTCCTACCAGTCTAGAAATAGAAATTAGGCGTCGAGGTGGTGTCTGAATTGCTCTACCACCGGGAGTTTTCACATCAAACTGCGAAATGATCGTTCCACCAGAGCTTAATTGTGATCTTCTTGCGAAAACTTGTGGATTCAGGAATTCATGTTGGGGTGGTTAAACTCTCGGATCAGCGTTGACCCAAGTGACTGGAGGTGGGTGGGTAGTCGTTTCTAATGTTGAACCTCCTGATTGTTGGGGTTCTTTCTGAAACATCCCCACAAAATAGGTGGATCTTCTTTCTTCGTGGAACCTACTTTATCTGACCACATTGAACAATCCCCTCTCCTTCTTGAGGTGTTGAGTGGACCTTGAGCTCTAAACGGTCAGCAAGAAGTTGTAATAGATACAAAAAAGAGTATTTTGGTCGTTCTTCTATGGTTACCTCTATTTATCTTTCATTGTTATTTTCTTAGATTGACGATGATGTTGAATGGAGACTTCTAAAGCCAGAAATTTTTGCCACGATCATGGACTTTTTCGCATCAGGATTACCGATTCTCAATGACGTGAAGCCCAACGTAGACTCAGGTAGCTTACATTTTCTGGTGTCAGCATAAATTGATCTTACCTACTTTCACTTTGTGAGGGTAAATTCTATTTCAGTTGAAAGATTTCTCATTAATGCAACCTTAAGACAGCCATTTGCTAATTCAGACGTTTCTCAATTTACAAAAATTGCGGTGTTTGTATTAAATTAGGAGATCATATTAGAGAGGTAGGTCTTTCTGAAGTTTCAATTTTGAATGTTCTATTGTTAACTATTTTATTACTATTTATTATATACTTCCCAACGCTGGGGCTTCATTGGAGTGGAGAGTTGAATGAACACTTTTTAACAATGAACAATGAGAGTACGCAG
This sequence comes from Creontiades dilutus, assembly GCA_031894815.1. NCBI lineage: Eukaryota > Metazoa > Arthropoda > Insecta > Hemiptera > Miridae > Creontiades > Creontiades dilutus. The sequence continues at coordinate 849,398 of JAVIWC010004890.1, forward strand.
TACAGAACTCTTAGAATCTATATTAATTTTGTTATAATCTTAACAACCTAATTCGTTGGCTACAGTTAAATGATTTTATAACAAACTGACGAAGAGCTTACCTAGTTTGTCTGAACCCTTCTTGTAATGGTGGTTGTGGAAAAGTTAACATTGAAGAAATTTATCAATCCTTTCGTTGTCGTGTTTCCGCTCATCAAACTCACCTATTAATACAAAACAAATGATCATTTTTAGAAATGAATGGAAAAAAATTCTAATACATTTTACTTCCAAAAATATATGCTGAACGACCAAAATTTACTGGTATATGATTGACACACTCGAAACATTATAGTTATTGTGGTATACGAAGTTATGTAGACAATGAAGAATTTAATATAGATTTTCTTTCAAATTCATGAAGGTACTTATATATAGGGTACCAGCACTGTGTCACTCAATAGTGCTCATATTGAGGGAGTTTGATGAAATTCGTGATTATTAGTCGGTTGCCTAATGTCCGTACTTTGTGATACTTTCAGATCTCCATTGCCAAATCATCAGCATATTCTAAAAATTAATTTAAACTCAGGTGGTCTTTAATTTGACATTTCAGCAGCATAGATTGAATGGGGCAAAGAAGTAGCCTCAGTACTCACTTTTCAGACCAGTGGAGTTCCATAACTAGTGGTGGTTACCCATCAGTCCTAAAAAGCCTTCGTTTCGTATTTCAGCGTTTTAGCAAGCTTCATTGGAAGAAAGTTAGCAACAGAGCTAATAGATTATCAGAGTAGTACAAAACAGAAATAATTTAGCATTCCATCTGTACAGGTTGAATACGATTATAGGGCTAACTCGGCTGATGAGGGGTTTTGATATTAATATTGGGAATATCACTGAATAATTCGTTATTTAGCTTCTAAATCCATAGAAGAGGATTGCCTCCGTAGAAGTAGAGAGATTTTTGTTCTTATCGTTGGGGCTGTACTGTGATCCAACTCTATCTGGGTGCTCTTGTACGTCTCAAATTAATTCTCCATTGAGCCCATCCGCAGTCAATAACGTAGACTCCCAATTAGAAAATATAGTGAAGTTCTTCCATCTCTAACTCACAGACGCCATCATTGGGCATAAGAAATATTGGGTACATTAAAGTTGATCCCAGTGATGTTGATTTTTTTTAGAGTAAAAGTATATTCTCCACCTGACCTTACTGATATACTCTACTTTGAATAGTTAATTTTTAGTGATTATTTAATTTTATTATTCGCTACTTAAATATATCATTTGGCTCAGCATTGTATGAATTTATTAAATATTTATTTTCACAGAAATAAATGAAGATGATGATGAGACAGTTCAAATGATCAAAGAACTACTAAACACTAGAATCCGACCAACAGTTCAAGAAGATGGAGGAGATATTGTTTTTATGGTAACTATACACATTTATCTTAGTTTCTTTAAACATACATAGTATGATGAAAATATTTTCGAATTAATTCTACAACGTTTATTTCTTTAGGGATTTGATGATGGTGTCGTAAAGCTGAAACTTCAAGGTTCCTGCACGAATTGCCCAAGCTCAATAGTTACTCTTAAAAGTGGTATTGAGAATATGTTGCAGTTTTATATTCCTGAGGTAAGAAAACCATTGTTTCGATCAAATATCGTATTATTTATTTATTGGAAGTGAACAGAAACGAGGTATAAGTTCGTCTGGAACTGGAGTTCTAGCATAGGCTCGAAATTTAGATTAAAGATAGAAAGGTTTGAATTTATTTTCAAAAACAATTGAGGGGTTGATAGCAAAAACCCCATTAGTCACAGAACTGGAAAATGTGTTGAAGCTACCATGGCGTTGTGTACGGCATACCACACATAGTTTCTTAATAAATTCTTACAAAAATAACACTAGTCGGCGTGCACAGCTCACGGAAAATGTGGTGATTCAGCAAAAACCCCGCAAGTTAAAAAGGTTTCGAGCAAGAACGCCACTAGTCATGAGTTGTTCCATTAGCCACCGCCAGAGTGGTCTTCTGAAGTGCGTTGTTTATTATGAAAAATCGTCAGGTGTTGCATGGAATTTGTACTCGTACCTACTTGTTGCACGAGCGTTAGTTCAGTTGTTCAGTTCCTTCCTTCCTTCCTTCCTTGACATTCCCATTATTTTTAACCAACCATGGACGAAAGTGGGCATCAGTGGCCATGAAAACGGGCAAAAAACCTGCAAAGGCCAAAGATGTATTACAACTTGCTGAGTACCTTAAGAATCCAGTGAGCTAAGAGTTCTACAGAGAACTGTTTGCTACCACTGCAGCAGCATCAAATTCACAAAACAATGACTATGACACTGACAACGACGACAATAGTGATGGGTGTGAAGATTGATGCTTCCACATTTTGGCTCATTTTTCTTATATTCTACCTTGCGTAATCCTTTTGCTTTTTCCATTTGATAAATAAACAAGTATTAAACATAAATTTTTCCTTCAACCTAATAATGACCTGATAAAAGACACCAGACCTGTGGGGTTTTTGTGGAATTCTGCAAAAAACCCACAAGTCCCAGCATATTTCCCCCTCCCTAGCCAGAGGATGCATTTCAACAACTCAGCATTGGTATTGATAACATTTGGATGTCTAGAGAGTTTATATAAACAAAATTATTCATGAATGGGATGAAGATAGAGGTTTTTTTATGTTCCTGAACATTTGCATTTTATGACTAATGGGGTTTTTGCTATCAAACCCTCAATTGAAAAAAAATTAGATTTAGCGGTAGCGGAACGGTAAGATTCTGATGAAAAGACCTAAGTTTATACGAGTAGTTCCCCCTCGGGACCTGTGAAGTCAGAGGATAATCTTGCGTATGATTTCAAGTTTAATTTTTACTCTGATCCATCCAGCTATTTATTACCTTGGTTGAAATAATCTCCGTCAAAATAACGAATCTTCTGGTAAACGTTTTAAATTCCTTATGAAATCTCTCCCGCACATGAGGAGAGATGTGAAAGATCCTTGGTTGTCGTTCCAAAAGAAACCCACATTTCATTTGATTGAACGAAGAAAATTTTCATGGGAACAATTTTTTTCCATCAACGCATTTTCTTCAAATACGTGTTGTTTCATCTAGCGTCATTCCGTTAACGCTCCATTGTTTATTTTTAGGTATTTTATCTTAACTTTCACTAGATAATTCAATTATTGAAACATTTTCAATTTTAGTTTCTCTAGAAAATAATTTAATAGTTTTGGTTTGTTTTCTTATCTAAGAGTCTGTGTCTGTAGGTCGTTGCAGTTGAACAAGTAGAAGACGATATGACCATCATGACTAAGTACGAATTTGAAAAAATGGAGAGGAAACTGAGAGAGGACGAAACAACTAAAAGTGCGACAGATAAATAGACATCTGCTTAGTTGGTATCCACGATTCATGAAATATTGTATATATTTTTTCTAGGTTGGTTGTTACCTGTATGACTTCGATACTTATGAAGATTGTATTTGTTATGCTGTAAATAGATTATTTATTCAAAATCGTGTTCAACGATTTGGTTTCTTTACAAGTTTTATTTACCTCCTCTTTTCTTCTTTTTCTGTTATTTGATGTTCAGAAATTCAGCGTTGTATGTAGAGGTAGGTTTGAACAAAGTGGACCAAACCTCGCCTTTTATTTGCAAACCAAAACTCAACATCACCTCGTCTGGAAGGATGAACCAGACTGCACAGGCGAGTTGATCTAATACAGGAGTACAACATCAATGGGTTCATGAAATGTTTCTTGTTCAAATGGTGCGAGGGAACAGATCAAGTTTTCTTTGATGAGTGACTAATAACTGACTAACCCGACCGAATAACTGTTCACCCAGTCTCCTCAGAGTGAGTGACCACAAGGATAGTGAGGCTGGTACCCTATACACCCGCCTTAACATCGTTTACGAATTTTCTAGAAAAAAATGGGACAGTAGACCTCTATGGTTCTACAGCCAGATCATTTAAATGATCAATTTTACACATTCAAGTACCAAAGATGAAAAATTGCCTATGCAACCTACAAATATGGGATTCTAGCTCAGAGGAGGGGAGCTAGTAAACAGATGAAAGCTACGGCTGGGGGGGGGGGGGGCTAACAGGGGTTTACGTGAGCGCATTCTGTGTTCATAAACGGTACTTACTAAGCCTAACCAACTCCCTGGAAAAATCTATAGATTCAACCAGAGAGGCTAGTGCTTACGAAGGTGGCAGGTTCACAAATGACCCCCTTGGGTGGATGGAAAAGTGGTGATGCTGGGATAACAAAGGGCGGAAGGAGTCCACCTGAAGGTTATTTGAAGGCGGGGGTGGGGGGGGGCTGTCGGGTTGGTCGCTAAGAACTGAATTGTACTCCTGTTAATCATTTTAATGATAAAAAAGAGATATTGCAAAGGGCAGAGATATTTGAGTAGGTGCCTAGCTACTTTTTCAATTGCGTTATTCATGGGATTGTATGATAGGGTCAAGGCCTCACCTCAAATTTCTGATTGTTTTTTGAACAACTACCTCTCACATAGTTATTCATTTTTATAAAAGCAAGAGCAAAGATCTTCATATTTCATAAAATTTATGAAATAAGACTTACCCTTCACTGCATTATCACTGATTGAACCATCTAGAGGGTGCCGCACAGTGCTTCAAATTTCAATCTAGCATACAACAAATCTCTTTGGTCACTATCTGCTCTTGGTAGGTACCTAATGAAATAGTGAAGAAGTAGTTACTACATCAAGCATTTTTATAGTGAAATGTATGTGAATACTAGGCTGGCCAGTACAAGTTAAGCTGTTTTCCATGTATTTCATGCAGTTGTGCGAGAACAATTAGGACTATGATTGGTTATATGGCCTGACAGGTTGCACTACGGTGTAAATAAACATTGAAGGATCTCTTGAGGGAATCATTAACTTTCATGATAAGCATTTGATGAATTTTTGGTTTGATGAAAAATGGGAAAGCCCAATGGTCTGAAAAATAGTTGTTCATTATGTTCAAATAAAAGTTGATTACCATTGAGACAATTTCATCCCCCTCTGCGTTCTTCCACAAGGGATATGTTATAAAAGTTTTGGCAAAGTCAGTGACACCAGGCATACTCAGACATTCGAGAAAACTACTCATCGTAAAGTCCCGTATTTGATGTCTAAATGGTTAGTCTTACTTTAATCCGTGATTCTGTGGATGTATAGATGATCTTTTGACGTAGGAATATCTGTAACGTGCAAAATATTAGGTACAAACGTATTAGATATTAACGTATGATCAGCTCTGCTTTCGTCAGAAGCGCTAATGTCGGGCGGCCAGCCAGGGCAAGCTCCAGACGCTCCTTATCAAAACTCCATGATGAAGTGCAGCTCCACAGGTTTGTCGTATTCACAATCACTTCTCCATGTAGGGGTTAAACCGAACGAAAACAACGGACAGGGCATGGTATAACGCGCGCATCATAGTTTGTTATGAATTTGGCGTCCGCTGTTTTGTTGTTTCTTGACCTCTCAAATTAAATGCTCGTACTATTTTTGGGGAGATTCTTTTGATATTCAGTTCAATTGTAAAACGTTACACCATTTCGATTCCAAAAATTAACGCAAGTCTTCAAGAAAATGGATATTGCTGAAAGAAATAAGATGACCCCACCATCTTCTGAGGATAGTGATGACCAGTTTTGGTTAGTATAACCTCTTTATTTGCGTTGGTAGCTTTATTTACCTTGGCCTAACACACCAAGTTCTCATAATTACTTATCCACCAAGCCTGGAGTTTTTCTTCACTTTGGTAGTTACGTAAAAGATGCAACTTGGTCGAAGTTGAACAAGTACCTAAGAAGAACTTGTGAATGGACTTGAGAGGTCTACGTAGTTTGAACTGGGTCGGATACGTGTGAAAAATCCTCGCGTTTAGCCCACCCCGGACGAAAAATCCCCGTGTGAAAAATGACAGAAATATCCTATCGTCTAGTTTGCTGGTCTGGATGCTCGCTATGCTCGCATCTCAAAAACAAAAAAAATATCCTATATCAATCCTTTTAGTAAAGTATAGATCAGTTGGAAAAATAGATGCGTTACCTATTCTGTGATTCTGCCCTAGTTTTCCGAAGTTGGGATTTTTTGTCCGCCCTATATCAATTTTTTGTCCGATTATCGTGGAAAATACATCGTATCTTAGTGTACCTGCATCTGGTCTCACTATAGTTACTCTTTTAATGTAGCCTTTACAGTGATCTTACAATGCTCAATGTAACTTAAGCTTTGGTAGATAAAGGTATTTGTATAAAGTTCCACGTTCAACGACGAGTCCGTCCTATCACTAAATTCTGTTGCAGGGATTCGGATGTTCAGATGCCGAAACAATTTTACAAAAGTCGTAAAATTCTACGAATGATTTCTAGTATTTTTTTCGCCTAGGTAGTTGGTACTTGTAAAAGTCGAAAACCTAAACTGAATTCCTGTTTCGAAAAATGTAAATGTCAGAACGTTCTACGGTTACTATCGCGGGGTATTCCAACCGAACGCCGAGTTCACCACTGCAATGATGATGGGGGTATTAAAGGAACCATACTCACACAGGTATATTATTTCTGCATAAGTTGATCCATTGGTAAACGCGTTCATAAATGAAACGCAGGTCTGTAATAAAAACTGAATAGTCAGCTGCCCTCCTGGGATGGTGTCATGAGTTCCGATAGTTATTGTGACACTGAGTTTTGAAATTCCATAAAATCTAGCAATAATAGCTATATTGGCAGCCAACAAATAAACCTTTCATTCCAAAAGTCTTCGAAATCTCAATTCTCCAATCACTGTCAGTAAGTACAACAAAGAACTGGATATCAGAATAAATCGTTTGTTATATGAGGGTAGTTTATTTTGCTGAAATAGTGAATTAGTGCAATTCTTGTAGTAATAGTTCCTAAAAAAATTGTATCCTTCGTGATCATACCACATGAATCCATTTTCCTCAATATAGCTTCTCAATCATCTCACCTGTGTCGGCCTCTCGACGAAATAGCCCTGAATTTCAAGAACAACAACAACTAACGTTTCTATTTTTGATTCTGTTCTCTGTTGTTGTCTGAATTTACAGTTGCGAAAGAGTGTATATTTCTAGAAGATACCTACGTACCTAGTCAATCATAAGCGCAGACAGTCGCACATAAATCAAATGTCCTAATCACTTCGACACTCGTGGGTTTTAGCATCAATCAATTAATCCGTTTTCTTTCATTCCCCATTAGATTCATCCTGTGCTCATAGTCGCCTGTATAACGAACTTCAAGATGCTAAGTTTAATTTCTCGGTTAAATGGGTTGAATTTAAGTTGTCATCGTGCCATAACCAATCACCGGTAAGTAGGGAGTAGATTTTGGTTTCGCATGCCATTAAATAAGTTGGTAGTTTGAAGTATGTGCTTGATATTTACGTAGTTCATCCCACTAATGAACTCTCACATTCCGTGAAAAAGACGTTAAAATAAGGAATTTAATAAATTTAGCGAACTCCGTGTTTCACAGCATGAAATTTAATTTCAAGTCCGCTGTGTGGAGTCCGACCGTTTCCTTGCTAGAAAGTTTACTGCCTCTCGGTTTTGGCATCTATTCGGAGTAGGTACGCGCAGTGTGTGAAGCATTGCCATACACCTCCACACTATTTATACATCAGACTCGAAGAGGAGTTATTAGTTCGTACCTAATCATAAATAAGGGGTTTCTAATCGAAGGGAGGGCATGAGTGAGCTAATAGTTCATGGGATTGGTGTGTGTGTTCTGTAACTTGATTAAAATAGCCTTTGCAGATAAACACCGCCATCTTTGCCGTGGTTCACTTATCGAGGTGCCTATAAGCCTCTGGACTGTCTTGTTAAACATGCTTTTGGCTCTTGTGGAATCTACTCTACTCTTGTTAATATCAACACCTTAGGATTACAAGATGAGGTTAGGAGTACCCACACAGAGTATTTATTTCCTCGTCCTGTGGAGCTGCAATCCATTGTGATGATATATTGAATCCTTATTGCAGCGAAAGAAGAAGCTTATATCCATTTTCCCGCCATAATAGTTAGAGGGGAATGCCTGGAACTAAATTCTCTCAGTTGTTTCAACAACTTTTGATTTTAGTTTGGTCTGTTTAGTTAGCTGATTATTTGAAGAACCCTCCTTCCTCGGAAAAATAGTTGAGGCGAAGTTGTACATGTACAATGCACGTGTACAAGTGTGCCTTTGGCATGGAACATGATTTAGCCTTGGACCAACTAGCCGAAAAACGTCACGCGGGAGGGGAACGCAGGAGGGTGACGCGAGATATCATATAAGATAAGAATAATGTACTTCCTTTTATGGAAGTTAGTGGTGAGTCATCATAAGCGCTAAAATCCTCTACAGTTCTGCGAGAACCTGAGTTGAGAGTCCTCATTTACATAATCAGTCTAACAGCATTATAGATATATTTTAGTCAGTAGACCACGGAGATCATTTATATTAGGGCACATCCGTCACCCCGTAATAGCAGACACGAAAATAGCAAATTGAAACCAGCAGAATGATAAGAAATTAGCGAAAGGAAAACCACAAAAATACCATGGCTAAAGCATGTTGCATGTTTTTTGAATTTCAGGCGCAGGCTCTAAGCAATAAGCATCCGAGTGGTCCAGGGGGGTTGCAAAGTGTTGCATTACCATTTTCCTTTCGAAAGTAGGTGAGCTGATATCTTCCTAAGCTGGATAGAAAGAGAGAATCCCTGTGGCGTTAAGGTTAGCTTGCTCTCCTGAGAAGCAATGGGTGCTAATCCCAGATAGCAACATCGCTCCCCCCCCCCCCAGACACACAATTATTTTAATGATACATTTATACATTCACACTTGTACCAACGTAGGTTAGGCCAATTGGTTCAGCGTAATTCAATCTCTGTTGGTATGTGTTAAGCATAGGAAAATATGTTTGGACGAGGGTGGTTGCCAAGGGCTGCCTCGACGATCCCTAATTATCTTTTTTCAATGTCCAAACCAATCCAAAATGATTTGGACCTAATTACTAACCAAGAAAATAACGTAGTTTTCCGACTTACATTCCGTACTACCGAGATTTGCCCACTCCCGTTTGCCTGCCATTGTTGTGAAGTACCTGAGTGAGATGTGCCCACGTTGGGATTCAAACATCATCACCTCTGCACCCACTAGAGCAGAGAACAGATCTCTTCTGAGATTTTGAATTCCCACAGCAAACCAACGGAGGGCCGAGGAAGCTTCGAAAATCGTAACCATAACGATTGCATTTTTGGGGGGCATACTCAAACCGAACTTACAAGTTCAAGTATCTATTCATATCAGTGGCGAAGCCTGTGGTCATCTCTGGATTCGGCGATGACCAGACGATTTAATAAATTTAAAGAATTTGTTAATACTAATGTTAAATATAAGATTTCCTCTTTATAAAAAAGAAATGTTCATGCTCGCAGTCGGCGCAATTACCGCCTCATCAGCGACATTAGCGCTTGTCTGGAGGCGCTGTCATTCTGCCTATCTCATACACCCCCTGCACCCACCGCAGAGTGCCCCATCCTCTTACTCCCTCCAAAAAATCGACGAATCAGATTGCTTTCAGGCTCGTGCTCCAACACTTTTAGGAGCTCTCATGACTTCTCGGTTTCGTCCGTGGATTTCGGTTCAAAGTCACAACGACAGGGTTGCCGTAGCAAGCGATTTTCAACCTTAAGCCACTGGCGATGACCTAGCAAAAATGTCACGCCTCGCCACTGATTCATATTTACATTAAATAAAATAAAGTAAGTAAATAAATTTAGCTAAGTGATCACTGATAGACCTAAAGCGGGTTTTAATTCAGATCTCGTCCTGAATAAATGACGAACGTTTCTTGATCGAATTCTAATCTTCGTTGGAAAAACGTGGCCTGGAATGGATGTTATCTTTACTACTTCTTTCCCTGTTCTGGTGTAAATATTGTTCTAGAAATGGAGCAGAGTATAATTGCATGAAAAAAAGGTAGTTTCCAAATAATGTTTGGCTTTTCGTTGTAGTTTGTTATAGGTACATTTTGTCTGATGTGTTATCTATCTATGAACATAACTTTGTGTACGAATTTCCTAATACTAACTGATACGTTTTGGTCGGTTGTAGCGGTGCAAGGTGAAGTTATTTTGAATTCTCGAAATCCCTTGGATGTAGCTATTGCATGATTCTCTTTTCTTCCTATAACCTAATATTGATGGGTTGTACTGAAGACTATCTTGAATAATTCTCTATTTTTGGCAAACCGTGAAGAATAATGTTCCTGTTTTGTAGGATCGCAACCTCACCTCAAAGTCGTAAAATCACACTAGAAGAAAAACTGGGAATCAGGCCGAAACCAAAGCGACCAATGTCGCCCTTTCTCAAGTTTTCCAGCACCATTGTAAGGCCGAGCGTCCTTAAAGACAGCCCAAGCATTCCCGTAACTCGTAAGTTTCATAAGTTGTTCCTTTTTAACTTTTTTGAATATCTGTAAAAGGTTAATTTTTATATATTTTTTAATTTGTACCGTTTCCTAATTACTGTATTGTCTCCTATAGAAATAACGAAGATAGCTTCTGAACGATGGAAGACTGTAGACGATAATCTGAAAAAGAAGCTGTCTGAAGAGTATCAGGAGGCGATGGTCGGTTATCGTGCATCAATGAAGGAATACGTCAGAGAACTATCTTTTGTTGATAAAAGACTCATAGACAAGTACGACCCCAAGCTTAAGAAAGAGAAAGTTGCACTTAAAAAGGTTTGTGTTATCTAACATTTGTCTAATTGAGTTCACAGCAATTCTACCATTTATAATTACGGAAAGGTCAAACAGAATGTGTGAAATCACTTTTCCCTATAGAATTTGAGTAACCAATTTTGGTCATTTTGTTTTATTATTCAATAATAAACCATTGTAATCGCTCTGAAAAAAAAATTCTAACCCCCCCCCCCCCCCTGAAAATTTCATGGTTTACGTTTCAAATTGTGTAGAATCCGAATCTGCAATAAAAAATTTCCGTCCGTCCGCCGTACGCCCGATTTCTCCCAAACGGCTGAAGCAAAAAAGCTGAAATTTTCAGGAAAAATCTATGTTGGTCCGGCGATTCTCATTATTCCGGCTAATTATTGAGCCAGCTTTCTCACCTAATTTAAAGTGCCCTTTAAGGGTTTTCAAAGTTTTGTAAAATCCCTAAAAACCTCAAAAAAAGCCAAGGCGCCCTAAATTTGTACTCTTTTTGAAGAACACTCCACGAGGAATCGAATGAGCCCCTCCCCAGGTCCGTAGGTCAAACCATTCCCGATCTATGGCCCGATTTATGGTGCAAACATTTGCGTTATTTTGGTTTATTATTGTTTTTGTTTTGATATCAGTAACTTAGTGATGTAGTAATGTGGATACTGGTAGTGAAATCCTAAAAGGCTTTGTAGCCGATACACGGGTTGAAGCATTCTGATAATTTTCAGAAAAAATCAGAAAATCTGAAATTTTCAGGAAAACGCTGCAAATTCTTTCACTGGGGTTTATTATTCAATTGGCTTGCGTTCATGATTTGAATTTCTACTAAGCTTTGGAGTGTGCGTGTTTCACAGGTGATAGAGCGATTATTGAATTTCAGGAGATATGCATAGAGCACGTAAATCTGTTCTCAAACAAAATACCTATTTGGATTGATCAGTTGATCATATTTGTGTGCCTCCTGAAATTCAATAATCAGTCTATCACCTGTGAAACACGCACACTCCAAAGCTTAGTAGAAATTCAAATCATGAACGCAAGCCAATTGAATAATAAACCCCAGTGAAAGAATTTGCAGCGTTTTTTAGATCCAATTTGTTTCATTTTCTCGTTTTTACGGTTTGGCTGACAAAAAAAGTTGGGGGGTGGGAGCTGAATGAGACGGGTCAAAGATTATAAACCTTTGTGAAATAATTTGCTGCGCTTTTTGTTCGTTATGATAAACCTCTAAAACTACCGATTCTACCGATTTTAAATAGTATGTACTAGTATTCTACCGTTTTTCAATCTAAACTAACAACTAGAAGGTTGACAGACCAACAACAGGAACATACATTACGGTATTTGGTAGTTTTTAGCGGTCACGATCCATCCTTAAGGGGAGTTAAGTTTAAAGGAAACAAATAAATTATGAAACAAAGGCTTCTTTGTTGAAACCTCATTCTTTTCAATCTCAATTTTCCGCCGATCTTTATGGTAGTTGTTTGTTAAGCCCGGTTTACACTGTGAAGTTTATTGAGCCTTAATTCACCAATTTTTCGAAAGATTCAAGTGCTGTTCACACGCTATTAGCATTATAAATAAGGTCTCGCTTTGCTGTTTTACGAAATTATGACTTGGAACTTTATTAAAGTTCTTGGGTAAAGAGGCACTAATTAAATCGTACTAATTCGATTATAAATTGAAAGTCTAAACCCTACAGAGGGAACCGCTAAGGACCTTTTGCATCTTGTTCAACCTTGGGCCCAAAGATGGTACTATTAATATTTCGGAATATGTCTTCATCTAGAAGAATTCATCATAAATTCAAGTGATTTGTGTCAATCGTTGAATGATCCCCAATCTTGCTAACGATGTTATCAGAATGTTTAATTGGAATAATTCGACTACTATACTCTTGCCCACATAGGAGCGACCCTGAGGTTTTCTGAAGACCCCTGGGTCTGGCAACGCCGCTCAAATCGGAGCCTCCAGGTAGTGGCCTGACGGCTCGCATCGGACCCTAATTACGGTGCGGTACTTACGTCTTATGCTATTCAAATGTGATCTAATAGTTAATTCGATCATGCCATCACCAGAATCGCGATGTACATGAAAAAAGGGACACAACGAGTATAAATTTGAACTGGAAAAACATACCTAGACGTTATGTAAAAATACCCAATGGCGGTTTTCGTCAAACTCAAACAAAAATGGGTTTTTTCCCATATGGGCATGTGGGGTATCGTGTTCCATGTAATTTTGGACGCTGAAGCGATTAGAGTGGGTCCCAAACCTGTGCGATTGACCCAGAACAAGGAAATCCATTTTCATGGGGTAAAATGGTGCAAAATGGCATCGAGCCCCATCCCACCTGAAAGGGTTGGATCAAAGAAACATGAGTTTAAGTGTAATAAAGTTCGACACAACAATAATAAACCCATGTGTTATCAAATTTGTATAATATATTTGTCAATGTCAAGCCTTCAGGGTGATTGCTTTTTTTTAATGGTTGGTTATTTTATCCTAATTTGATTGGATTTTCTTGTGTGAGAAAAAGCATGAGAAATCTTTCGTGTGCACTATGTTTGCATCTCTTCACAGAATTGAAGTTAGCGCCTGTCTTTTTCGTTTCAATAAGTTTTTCTCTGGGTTTCAGAAACGATTCGAACTGGGATGCCCAAAACGACCAGTTTCTGCGTACTTGGCTTACTTACAGACAAGAAGACCAGACCAAGGGAATATGCCATACAAGGTAAGCACATACTACGGATCGCACTTTCTGTCCTGAATGTTGATGGTAATGGTGTCAAGGTGGCCCCCAAAAGCTAAAGAAGAAAGAATATGTTGACCTCTTTTTCACTCTCTTCTTCTGAGAAACAGTAAAATTTGATTTCTGGGTGCCACTCATAGGTTTATTATAAAGTATATTCTCATGGGAATGTGTCTTAAGTGTGTTCTGGAAACGTGATGGACATTCTAAATTCTTATTTCATGTTGTGTGGTTTGATGTTGAATAATATGGTGAAAGAATTTGAAAATTTGTTGGTGGTTGTGGGTAACGAAATGTCTTGCTCATGAAAATCATGTCTACGATTAGCGATACAACATTTAGATGATCGTATTTTCTTATTTCTCACTACTGGACATAAGTTATAGCTTCTTGAATATACGTACTGAGATACGTTCAATAATTGAAACTTGTACGCAACATTTCTCATTGGCTAAGCTTACTTTGGTTACCTCGAATCTGAGCAGCAGAAGAAACAAAGGTAGTGTGTAATAAAGCAGTACCAATCTTTGTTGGAGGAAACAACAAAGCTTATTTCCTTGTTCTATATCTCAAATCATATCTTCATAACGCAACAAATCTACTTCTTTATAATTTAGAGTTAATTAACACTCCGCTGTGCTGGTCGACACACCTATTACAGATATCCGGGTAAAGTTCGGAGTCGTATTAGCTATCTTGAGCGAAATTTGAAGCTGTTTCCAGACTACGTAACTTGCTTAATATCAGCAATACACGTGGTCAAAGGGTTTGATGAAAACGGTCAGTCTGCGACATCCATATGTGTAACTTTTTGAGTTTGCGATTACTTATATGCGACAACCAATCAGTAGCTCTACTTTCTGGTCAGGAAATTCAATCACCACAGTTGTCCTAAAATACGCCATTGGTACCACGGCAATGTTCCCAACTCATGGTTCTGAAGCAGCAGCATTTCGAACTGTACAGCTCGAAATTCATCAGGTCCATTAGTAGTGTCTCTCAAACTGCAACATCCCCTAATTGTCTAACAACAATAGTTCGTATATGCCAACCTTTTTTAATATCAGGGGTTGATATTGCCTGTATATGCTTTCAGGATTGGGTCTCAAAGATGTCCGAAGTTTGGAGAAATTTAGATGAATCTGAAAAATCTAAATACGTGCGGCAGTACGAGCTTGACAAGGCTGAATTTAATAAGAAAATGACAGAGTGGGAAAAGAAAATGAAAGAAAGCGGGAATGCCCACCTTCTCAACACCGGTGCTCCTTCCGCTTCTCAACGCCCACTAAACCACTAATCCTTCCGAGGCATGCTTCGAATGGGGATTTCTGTTTTCAGTATTTGTGGTGTCTTGTAAAAAAATGAATATTTCAAAGCGTACATTACGCATGTAGTCATTGCATTATCCGATCATATTTTCGTATCGAGTTGAAACTTATTGACATGCCAACTGATTCGTTTCCACAAATAATAAAGAGGAAAGGCTGACTGTTTACATATTTGTAATTCTTGTATGTTTTTTATACAGAATGGTGTTTTGTGTACAGTCTAATTCTATTGTAAATTATACTATTAGTTCTTTAGTTTCTCGTTTGAATAAAAGTAACTGTTCCTAACTGATTTTCTATGTTCTATAATCCTGAATTACTGCTACTTTGTTGTGTGTTGATTAGGTAAATTGCATGCAAATTTGAGTGATTTTATTGATAAAACTCTGAATTACTAGTATTATGTTTTTAGGTCTACCAAGATGGTGTAGAAACAGAGTTCACAAGGTTTTTTTTTTTGCTTAGTTTTCAAAGGGTTTGCCTCCCAGTTTTGATTAATTGATCCAAAAATACCGACTTGAGGCAAGCGATTTAAAAAAAGAATGGCTAGATTGGTTGCAGGCTTTTGGTTTTTACCTAATAGCTTCCAAAAAAAAGTGCTTTCATCTCGATCCTTAATCAAACCTGATCCAATCTAATTAACTATGTAATAAAAAGTGACATAGATTCAACAATGACAGTAAGAAGCAAACAGGTCAATAGTTGAAACTGTACCTATTAAAAAGTTTGTAGTATGATTATGTAATAGAAAAATCAATATTTACGCCATAATTACATTTTGAGGGAATACGTAAGGGAGAATTAATTTAATCATAATTCTCTATTCAGTAAGATAATAAAGAAAAAGTGGCAAAAATAACAATTTAGATGAGGGAAAGGAAAGAAACGGAAGATTGAGATATTAGAGAGTTTTTCCTCCCTGTGGTCGGTGCGATTATGCTGTGTGATACTAGCGAAACCTAGCAGTAGCCGACTGACTTAGACCTTTCACAACGGGATGCACTGGGAACTCGGAGCTCAAAGTGGTATGGTCTCAATGAAGGTTTCACTGATAACAGTGTTATTGAGTTTGAAACACTTTCAGATTCTTTGGCCATGAGGGTTTCGAGCGCATCCTAGCGGGATTTGTCCACCACAATCTTCTTTCTGCACTCTTTGGAGCAAATCAATTTACAAGAAACGATACTGGGAGGACATTGTCACACAGATTTTTGTAGCAAATTAATTTACAAAAACGATACTATTCACGAGGAATTGACGGGGAAGGTGGGTGGACGAAATCCCGCTAGAGTGCATTTGGAACCATAATTGCCCTCTTCACCTGAGAATCTCTCAACTCTTTCAACCTCCACAATCGTCTTTGCTTTTTTCAATTCTATTTAGTACTATTTATTAAGCAATGTTCATGATGGAAGCTGAATTGATCGGTTTATATTGCGGCGATCTGATTGACGACGACAACCTCAAAACTGCTTTCAAATGCAACCTGTTAGCCACTATCGTAGAGTACAGCTTGTACTGAGTACAGTAGAATGCCGAGAGATGCAGACAGTAGCACCCATTATCCGAATCAGTCCTAAGTGTATTATAGAAATTTATAACCAACTAATTTTTCAATAAAAACGAGTTTTTTTTTGGGACACAGTACATACTAATGCGAGTGACAATTGCCGTGTCGACGCTAAGTTGACGTCGAGGCAACTTACTCTGATTGAGATGTTTGTGTGAGCCAAATTTATAACTCAAGTAAACTTCGCTGGCGGCCAAATCAAAACATGGATGTCAGGTTATGATAAGGACCGTTTGACGACGGGGAGAGACACCACAAGGAGACCACGTGACCTCTTGATAAATTAGCATCTGCCTTTCGTTTCCCTAGGTTTGTGTTCAACACCGTGGGGAGGAAAAACTCTCTATTTGCACGTTTTGGATTACGTACTGCCGGGGGACTTCTACTTGCCCTCGATACTGTTATACACAAATATTACAAACGAGATCATACAAAGCCAGCCTAAAACAAATATTTTCTTTTACAATAATCTCAAAGTTATTAATAACTGATTTTTGACTGGTAGGTTGTCCTTCATGATTTCGATTTGTTCAGGTACCGAGAAAACTAGTATCCTCGGGAGCATTGGAAAAGGAGGGCCAATCAAAATTGAGCCTGCTGCTTCGAGATCTCCTAAAAAATCTTGAATGGATTCCAACATCGAACTCAAAGATTGCACGTGCAACAGCTCTCACGGTTTCTTATTTTTTTCTCTTAACAGTTATTCTAAAGTTAAGCATAGGCACCGAAGCCTAATAGAATTACCAAAATAGTATAATATACTATTATGTATCTTAAATATCAATGTTGTGAATTCCGTTACTACCTTGGTGGCTCAGTATTTCTTTGTCAACTTGCTCGAATTGACATCTAAGAAACTCCCAAAATGTTGAACCAATTATCATTGGTTTAATTCATTATTCAATTTCCTCTTCAAACAATGCATGTTAATGCATATTGTTTACATTCCAGTTTTATTTTAGTTGTTACAAATAGTTTGTACACATCTTCATTCTATCAGCATGGTGGATTTTATTCTACTTGAATTTCTTTCAATTAAGTATGATTTTACAATGGTACTAATTGAAAGTAATCAATGTATTAATGATTACTTTTATTGTCTCTATTTAGTGGGAGCTGTTGAGAAAAAGTAGGATTGTAACTAATACATCACATGGCTGACCAGCTTGTAATTGTTACGTGCAATTCAACAGGTTTGATGCATATGCCCGGAAAGAACTGCTCACTTGCATGTAATAAAACAGGTTTTTAGGCACTTGTGATAAGTAAATATCCAATATAAATTGTTTTACAAAATGAAAAAAATATTGTTTTTTTTTTTTTTCATTTCGAATAGGAAATTGTCTCTAATTAATAACGATTCTTTTTTGAAACATAATTTATTGTTTTGGAAATTAGTTAGACATGTACATAAAATATAACTCCTCCATTGATAAATTTAACACATTGCATCATTTTCGACTATGGGCGAGATAGAAATTACGGGGTTTGGACTCGCCAAGTAGGTGTTAACATAGTCCTCATCATTTTATAATAAGTACACATTTTAACTCCACACTTCAACAAACCTCATATTTGTCCAAGTTAGCTTATTTCGCAAATAGGTAAGGTGTTTCATGTTCGCTACATTAAACATGATATACAGGGTGTCCCAGTAACTGCGCTCCCCCGCTTATTTTCTCTAATTGTGGACGAAAAAAAATCGGACCAACGCTATTCTTCATAATTTTTTGCGTAGAATTCAAAAATGACAAAATTGCGCAGCACGCAACCGCGCAACCATGCACAATCAAGATCAACTTTGTTTTTTCAAATAGAAACCCCCATTTTTTATTGCAGATTCGAATTCTACGGAAAATTTCATGAACATTTGGATCCTCAATCGATTTTTTGACCGCGCACAACCCGCTCAGCGAGCGCTCAAAGATGCGATGCGCCAAAATTGAGATGAAGGTAGTCCTCAAGTGTGGCACACGAATTTTGATTGTTTTTCAACGCTGATTCACGTGGTGCTATCCATTCTTTCCGAATAGGAAATTATCGATTTTCTCATGAAGGATAATGAATCAATCCCGATAAAGTGTTAAAAAAATAGAAAAGTAATAGGTAACTTTTACACGGCTGTTGCTTCCGGCTAATGCCAATTGAAGAAAAACAAAAACAAAAAAAAAAAAACTTTTACACATCACAAAATTTCGCAAAGAATTTTCAGTCTTCTGCTGAGCGGGTTGTGCGCGGTCAAAAAATCGATTGAGGATCCAATGTTCATGAAATTTTCCGTAGAATTCAAATCTGCAATAAAAAATGGGGATTTTCATTTGAAAAAACAAAGTTGATCTTGGTTGCGAGGTTGCGTGCAGCGCAATTTTGTCATTTTTGATCTCTACGCAAAAAATTATGAAGAATAGCGTTGGTCCGATTTTTTTTCGTCCACAATTAGAGAAAAAAGGAGGGGGGAGCGTAGTTACCCTGTATATCATCTGAGTTATCCAAAAGAAGTGTTTACAGTTTTTATGAATGATCAAAGAAATATATTTAATTTGAGATCATGTTAGAAAATGCAATAACTCAAATGAGAAACTTATTCTCAACTGTTGAGCATAAAATTGTTTTAAATTGATAGGAATTAGAGCGTGTAGTGTAACTAAGTAATGAGCTAGAACACGATTTAAAAAAACTCTTCTAAGCTGAAAAATAATTTTATTCAAAGTTGGTATTGATTTTTTACGACGGAGGATTGTCAATCTTTTGATTGAAGTCGAATTATCATAATACATAAATCAGAGCTGTATAATTTAGACGTAGTAGTTAACAGCTTGTTTTAGAGATTGGAAAGCTAACTGTTAACATTAAATTTCCATAAATATCTTTTCATATCTCAATTGATTGTTTTGTGAATAGTAAGAGACTCAAAAACGAGCGCATACTGTATGTAGGTATATTACAGAATAGCATCATTTCAGTAGTAGGATTTTTCATGATGAAATTTCAATTAGGCACCATAGATGTAAATGTCGGGAAAGGGGGGGAAGAAAATACCTATAAAGCGTGATGCTAGCCGGCCGGAGAGGAGTGTTCGGTGATGTCCGTGTGGATCGTTGACAGTTCAAAAACGACATGGGTGATAACGAAGGTGAAGAAGTAGCAGGCGAATAGTCGAGAAAGGCCTCGAAGAAGAGTCGTGAGACGAACCCAGTTGAGAATGAGAGATTTAGTCCTGGGATTGTGGATGAACAACATGACCGCTGATAAGAGACCCGTCATGGGCGTGCGCCTCCTTCCCCACGACATAATAGCAAGAGGGACGGCGAGGCACATGAATGGAGTGAACACGTTCTGTAGGTACAGAAAAACAAACTTGTCAATAAAAATATGATGAGAGCAAAATAACATGATGAAATTTCACGGTATAAAAACCACTTGTTCTACTGTAGTTCAACAGGCCTGATAGAGGTGAGCTTGTTGCCAATCACTAGTGTCGGGTTTCCAACAAAAACAAAGAAAGTTAATAGTGAAGTATTTTCACTAAATATAGAGTTACATTGCTTTCCATTATTTGTTACTGACGATGATTGTCAAATTAGAACATTGAAACACCTTATTTCGTGTAAATGTACAGCTTTTTTCATTCATCAACTTGAATTTTTTCGCCGAAATGGGTATCCAAAATCTCGAAGCGACTGATTTAGTTCGTACGAGTCTCCAACTGTCGATTTAATACCTAGTCATTGAGCACGCTTTTGCTGACTTGCAAACTTCTTTTATTGCATTCTTGGAGGAGTGAGTTATAAGAAGACAGGTAAGTCACGAGCTTGAGGATTTTAGAAGGGTACTTCAACGTTTTCTTACATTTCATTTCTAAAGAGGGCACTTCCATTTCTAATAACGCAGGTCAAGTTTTGGTTTATTATTTAATAAACCATTGATCGCTCTTAATAACGCATGTCAAGTTTTGGTTTATTAAAAAAAAAAAAAAAAAAAAATTAACCCCCCGTGAAAATTTCATGGTTTACGTTTCAAAGGGTGTAGAATCCGAATCTGCAATAAAAATTTTCCGTCCGTCCGCCGTACGCACGATATCTCCCAAACGGCTGGAGCAAAAAAGCTGAAATTTTCAGGAAAAATCCATGTTGGTCTCACTTGATTTAAAGTGCCCTTTAAGGGTTGTCAAAGTTTTGTAAAATCCCTAAAAACCTCAAGGCGGCCTAAATTTGTAAGTACTCTTTTTGAAGAACACTCCACGAGTAATCGAATGAGCCCCTCCCCAGGTCCGTAGGTCAAACCATTCCCGATCTGGCCCGATTTACGGTGCCAACATTCGCGTTATTTTGGTGTATTATTGTTTTTGTGTTGATATCAGTAACCTAGTGATGTAGTAATGTGGATACTGGAATGAACTCCTAAAATGCTTTGCAGCCGATACGCGGGTTGAACCATTCTGATAATTTTCAGAAAAAATCAGAAAATCTGAAATTTTCAGGAAAAACGCTGTTCATATTTGTGTGCCTCCTGAAATTCAATAATCACTCTATCACCTGTGAAACACGCACACTCCAAAGCTTGTATCCCAAGCCAATTGAATAAACCCCAGTGAAAGAATTTGCAGCGTTTTTAAGACTTTATATTCCGACAAAGTGCAATGAATACGCCTCATAATAACCCCCCCCCCTCCCCCACAAAAAACACAGTATGGAGTCATAGAATTGATTATAATTTTATGATATCTTCAAGGAAAATAATCCACAATCGAAGCGTTTTGATTAAATCGATCTCAAAGCACTAATTCGAACTCAGAGTTATCAAATATTTTGTGCTGTAACACTATTATAGTTGTCGTGAAACGACCCTAACAACAGTCCTAATTGTATCTATTACACAATTTTATAATCAGCAGCCATGCTGAATCCTAACGAAGATCCCGTTGCATAGAAATCCCCAAACCAGCTCATAATGTGAAATCTTTCATTGAATTTTTTTGTGCATTGCATAATCTTCCATCCACCTCGTTTTTCTGGCCGATTTTCATAAACAGACAAGTTTTAGACAGTCTCCTGCCTCTTGAGCATTCCCGTACAACTTAAACGACGAGTAAAAGAGACCTAGGTACTAACACTTATATGTCTATACGTAGAGCATTACTCAAAAAATGTTCATTTGATTCCAATCCAAAGTTAGTTGGAGACAAGTCAGTTGTATGTTTCTCTAAGAATCATTGGGTTGCTTTCAAAATTTAATTCAATCTTTGAGATTTAAGAGACGAGCAAAAAAAGTAAGCCGTGAAACGGTGACTAAATTTCAAGAGGCTGGTCCAATGAGTGAAGTGCCCCTTCTGCACAACGCTGCGAGAAAAAAGTTCATATGCGTATAGGTTTTACTTGAGGAATGTGGCAAACTATAAAACTATAGTTTGCTAATAATCTGTGGCATTCGCCATGGGAAAATAAAACCAATAACGAATTATTTACACCAGCCAGAAGTTAGGAGACTAGCATAACAACAAATGGAATAAATCTTTTTACTCACGATTTTAAGACTGGTGAACTGGAAAAATATTCTTGCCACAACTCCGAGGATCAGAAATATGATGATGTTCAAGATAGGTTTTAACACAGGGTGGATTTCTTCAGGTGGAATGTTAGGTGCTGACTGTTCACTAGGCATTGGGCCAGAGGCTGATGCTATGCCTGATAGAGCATTCAGTAAGTTACTCAAGTTAGCAGTATTTTGAGGTGAAAACATGGCGTTCATCGAATTATTCAAATCTTGAAGATTCATCTGGTTTAAGCCGTTCGGAAGTTGTTGATCTGCAGAGCGGTCGTTGTGTGGCATAGAAGAGCTCCGAGCTGGTGGAAACATGAAATTGTTTGAGCCAAATGACCCTCCCTGAAACAGTCGGTTGAATTCTTCTGAACTTTCTCTGTTAAATGGTGAAAATTCAGAGCCATCTCTCAATCTGTAGCCATTGGAGTGTTCCATCGTTCCTCCATTTGTAGACCTTGAGGACTTGCTGTTTTGCGAGTGACTTTCAGAATGCTTGTAATCGGAAGGTAATTTAGGTGTTCCATTGCTTGAAGTAGGTTTCGAAGGCTCATTAACAAAGGAATCGACTTCGAAGTCAACAAACTCGTTATCTGCACTGCTCCTGCAAGCATGGTGAGCCTTATTCTCCAATTTCGCTAAATCTGGAATAATAAAATAAAGTTCAACAAACTTTTGTACAAAATGAGTAAGAAATACATTGAGGAAAATCAGTAATCATATTGCCTGTTAAAGGGTGGAGAAGAGATTTGGGGGTACTGTTCTAGTCTGTCCCTGCACACAACCCCATTGCAACCTCCCAAACATGTGGAAAAATATCGATGTCTCCTATCGATATAAGTCCACGCTTTCGATGAGTGTTCAAATGTGTACTTCTAGTTTGCTGCTCAAAAACAAAAAAATATCCTAAATCAATCCTTTTAGTAAAGTGTAGATCAGTTGGACAAAGAGATCAGAATGAATCATGATTCATGAGCACATGGATTGCATACTTACTTCTGAGTCTCTCTCCTGCCCTTCTCATTGGTTCATTTACAAAACTATCGATATATTTGTCGATATGTGTGGTAGGTTGCAATGGGGTTGCGTGCGGGGACAGACTAGAACAGTACCGATTCGGGTATTATGGTAATTCAGTCTTCTCAAACTAAGGGTTTATTCATTACGAGGCTTATGGGCTTTTTAGATATTAATTCTACACTCCAAAATGTCATTTTTTGGTCAACTACGTTCCGCTAAAGTATGGGTTTTCCCACTACACATCCAATTTATAATGACATTATTTGTGTATTTCTACTATTACTGTGCGACCTTCCAACAGTTCCGTTCTTTCTTCTAATTCATTTTAGTGTCTTGAGACTTTGATAAGCGGAAAGTATTACAACGAATCCCTCAATCGCTAGAAGGTAATCATTATATGAATTTAAACGACCATGACCAGCATTTCAGAGATGTATTTGAAGTAAAAGACGAGTTATCTGGTGAATTATGAAAGCCATGTGGAGTCAGCGTCACCTAGGATAACAAAATGAATCGCTAAAAAAATTTCCCCAATGTTCTAGGCAAACGAACCCATTTACCACCTCCTGGTTATTGAAAAAATGATTTTTCTCCGAGTCTTAATATTTAAGTTAAAATCAACATTTGTTGTCATAAATATGTAACAATTTTGATTAGTGTTACGACTAATCGATCCTTTACTATCGATGTATTGCAAACAACCAATTCGTTGACAATCTGTATCCAGATAGTAGTAACTCACGACGTGAGTCTCACGTTCATCATTCCACTATTCCGAACTCAGGAATGTATATGAAACGTCATTTGTATTTATATAAAGAATTTAAGGCCTTTAAAATTCTATTTTTCAAGCTTATGCAACTAATTGGGACAAAATGTCAGTAGAACGAGTTACGTGAAGACTAATCCACTAGAAATAAAACTAGATTCATAAACGGATATACCTATTAGCGAACGAACCAAATTTATTAGAAAACTGAAATTATGAAAAAGGAAAATTATATTTGGAAGATATACTTCCAATGTAGTGAACAGAATTGGGATTTTTTGAAATTTACTTTTAAACAAATACAATGTTGATTTCACCACCATGGTATGTTGGGAAGCATACACCGGACACTAGTTGTAGGCACACGATGTTTGAATGAAAACAGGACGATGCTCAATGGATGTCTAGAAACTTACAAGCTGAGTAACATATGTACCATGTAGGTGTCCATTTCTACATGTTATCATACGACAATATATAGACATACACACCTTCAAGATAAGGTCATATATTATGTACGTAACCAATTTCACAATATACCTCCATAGAAATACCAAAACATATTTAAATGGGTCGTGTAAGGCAGTTTTACCTTCAGCTCGACACAATTACGTACCTGTGATTCTCTTCAATCTCGCTTCGGCGTTGGCAATGACTTTTCTGCGTCGCTCTTCGGCCCGTCTATGAATCTCTTCGTTTTCCATCGTGGTATTTTTAATTAATCCCTTCAATAACGGTAAGTAAATAAGTAGACAAGGTAGTTGGGAACATCAAGGCTCGACACGACCTATGTTGAAGCGTTGTTTTAGCGGATAAAACCAAATGATACGAACCTTTAGGAATTCCTGGAAGTGAAAAACCAATATTTTTACCAACCAGTATTTCAAAAGAATAAGTGGTAATTTAAATAGAAACCAAGACAAACTTCAATGTGCCCACTATACTTGGGCAAAGTGATAAAGTCACAGTCACATCAGGCTTGCAGCGGGTATCACTGCGTATCAAATTTGTTGTTGTTGTACTCTGTTTGTAGGTATAGGCGGCCTACCTGTGAAGACATTGTGGTCAGGTTTTCTTTTTGTTGAAAAGAAGAGAAAGGTTTACTGTAGTTATGACATTTCCAGAAAAACCATTCAGATGAAGAAAACCCATCGTAATTAGACTCAAATCAAACCATCTTGGAATAGTAGAAATTGTATTTTGTCGCAAGAACAGTGTGTTTCCGAATTTTTATTGGAGTTAGTTGACACAGTATCGTATATACAAAGATGAAAGTATCAGAGTAGGTAGGTACATCCGTTTTTCAGGGGGTGGTGCCCCCCGACCACGCCAGTGAAGGGGAGAGGGCCCCAGCGGGGCGGAGCGTCTCTCAGACAGGACAACTGTCATGCTCCCCTCCTCAGGGACTTGGAATATACGATTTTTTGACTTTGCGTATTGTTTTTATACTCCCTCATTGTGTTATTCACCTATTTCTTTTTAACCTGCGCATCAGGGCTTTTAAACTAGTTTTATAGAGGGTGTCCCAGGAGTTAAGCACAATCCGACTCCTACGTGTTCTACAACTCATTTCCGACCAAGAGTGCTGCCTAGCAATTTTTTTTAGAGGCTTCGTTTTCGAGTTATTCGCGATTTAAATTTTTTTCCGTGTTTTGGATATTATGTCACTAAAACTGTTTTAACGTTATAAAGTTTTAAAGTTATAAATATTAGTGATAAACGTTTTAAAGTTATCTGACGTCAAATAGATAGAGAATTTAACGCTCTTTCTAGCGGTGTCTTCAAATTTGATTTATCTCTAAACTTGAAGAAGTTATAACAGTTTTAGTGACATAATATCGAAAACACGAAAAAAAACATTTAAATCGCGAATAACTCGAAAACGAAGCCTCTAAAAAAAATTGCTAATAGGCACTTTTGGTCGGAAATAAGTTGTAGAACACGTAGGAGTCGGATTGTGCATAACTCCTGGGACACCCTGTATAATGTATTTGTAATGCGCAAATTTCAGTTTTCGTTTTGAAAGTTCATCGTCGACTTAATTTTTATCAAACTACTACTTATTTGGGTTTCCTCTAAAGAACTGTCTTAATTTACTTACTTACTGACATTTGGTTCTTTAACTTGAAACAACTGATTTGATAAGTCGGAAGTTGATTCATCATTGATTAAGCCATGAAAGAAAATTTAAAAAGCAGTTGGCTTTGAACTAAATCAGACACTTATCTTCAGAAACATGAATGAAAATAGGATACTTGCTGGAAGCGAGGGTTGTATTTGCTTCCAAGTGTACCTATATGTAGAAAAACCTTTATTTACTCTTTCTTGAGACAACCATTTTCTACTCCAAAATAGTTCTGTTCAACACACAGTGTTCAAAATAGTCTGTGTGTCTGCAGATCCTTGTAACAAGCTCAATTCCTACAGTTTTCCTCCAATTTTTATGAGATTTTTAAGGACTGTGTAAGGTAGTATGTAGACGGTACCCCGTGAGTTTCATTCCTGAATAATCAATAAGATATCAATCAGCGAATGCCCAAACATAAATTTCACTGAGCATAATTTTCTCAGGTTCTACTAACTTGAACGCGTTCAAATTTTCAGGGAAGTTGGCTGAAAACGGTGTGATAGTCTTATATTAATTTCAACCCCATAGTTTTATTAATCGCCTCTACTCGTTGTCTAATATGAAATTTTCGTAACACAAGTTTTGTTGAGAGTCTAATTTCTACAGTTTTAATCCGGTTCCGATAAACCTCTCAAGGAATGTTTAGGCTAGGCTGTATCGATGTCCATGATCATTGATCAGAAATCAACGCATCAAATTTTTTTATGTTGTAGTGGTCCTAAAATTTTCGAGGTAGTCTGCTTAGAACGGCATTACAATGTTATATATAAGTTTCAACGAATCGTATCATCATTCTATCTGCTACAGAATTAGCATAGAAGGCTTAATGTATAGCGAAACATATCCGGCGGCATTTTTGTCCCGTGAATCGTAGTAATAGGTGTATATTCTACATTTGTGGAGATTATCTAAAACATTTCAAAAGATCGATACGTTCAAGTTACCTTGACGAGGAAGCCATCCAATTTGGAAGACGTTTTCTACATTGGGACAGTAGGACTATGCTGCAAAATTTGCATTTTACGACATTTAATGTCGGAACATGAAAAAATAAGGACGTCACGCTCGATGGTACTGAAACCAATTCGGAAGATTTAGACAAGGACTACTAAGTAATCTATGTTTGCCTTAGGCTGCAATTCGGAAATTTGCTGGTGATTTTCAACATTACCTATATCTTTTGAAACCAACATCAAATGATTCGTGAGGGTAACATACCTCTATAATAATCGTAGATAAGTATCTACAATTATTTACATCCCAACGTTCGCCATTCTCATCAGATGTGAAAATTCGAAAGATTCCAAAATGATTACTCTCCTTGACAGGGGTGGTTCTAGAGAATTTATCCAACAATGAACCAACTCTAGCTTTAGTCAATGAGACAAGAAACCTCCTGGATAAAATTTCTGGCGCCATTGTACCTAGTAATTTATTCCAATTTGTACTTTTGCGGAATCAAAACGATAAGCAGGTGAGATTAAAAAATTCTGCAAATGATTAAACAGAGGTTTATTATTTCTGCATTAGAATAACCCTTCTACAAAAATCGCTGATCCATTTGGTACGTAGACTACAGTACATAGTCTGAATTCCGTGTCTCGCCGCACCATTTCTTATAATCGTATTTACTTGCTATAAAAAGAGCACCATTTATATTTCCAGCAACGTAGACCAGGAACGAAATTGGCCACAAGGGCCCTTAAGTGAGAGCTGATCACTGTGACCCTGATGAATGCAGTTACTTCTGTATTGTACTAATCACACAAGAAGCCTTAAGCCTGTGAGTGTGTTTTATTGTTTTGCTTGGGTACCTACTTGAGAAGTAGTGTGAGACCTCGCACCAGATACATTTTAAAACCGCTGAAATGTACCTATTCCTTTCTTTGACTCTGCATTTGTGTACCGCACAGTACAGTGAAGAAATGAAGACTATTGGTCAATTTCGTTTCTATTTTCATCGGACGATCTGAGAGCTATGACCTACCTGCTTACACATTTTACAATAAGTGAGTGATTTTGCCTTGATATAATATTTCTCCTCGGATAGCTCCTTGGGAAAGCCAATGAATCTGAAAGAAAAATTCACCCGCCGAACTTTCTGACAGATGACTGAACAGTTTTGCGAACATGACTTTCTCTCAACCCGAGCTGTCACGTCGGATTGATACCCCGCCCACCCACCGCATTCTACGCGAATAACCCCGTTTGCATTAAATTTCAAGAAGTGCCCCGTGAAAGCCCTTACCTACTTTCTATTTCGCCCGTTAGAGATATGGATCGATGATCGACACACAAGATACCCTTCTGTAGTCAAGACTAGGGGAATTTCCTAGAAACCCGAAACGATGCTGAGACGCCATTCATAGATAAATACAAATAACTCCTTACCAACTCGATGATGAGTAAAACTCAACATCAAATTTTTCTTTCATCATCACATAACGTTGTACACTATATTTTAAAATCTAATACAGTACCTTTTAAAATTTCCTCATCGTCCATCACCATCTAAAAGTTGTGCATCGTCCTATTTCACACGAATTCACAACAAACAACTGAAAAATTCTGTTTTGATATATTGTTGTCGTTTTTTGAATGTATTATAACATTTTGAATGTGGGATCTTTTGGAATCACCATTCATCAGATGACTTATAATGTACTACCTACTACTTTTCGTATGTGTCTATACGTATGTATGGAATCAAATTTTTATCAGAAGAACTAAAGATCGATCAGTGTTTGAGCCAATTTTACAGTATGCCACTGTGAAACGGGGAAACACTTTCATGTACCAAATAGATAAAGTTTTTAAGATTCAAAAAATGATATTAAGGCATTGTTCAATAAGCCCAGGCGCCATCCCACCAATACATTATTTCATGATTTGAATTTGTTAACTGTCCACCAATTGTACTCATGGAATATGTCAAAACTAATTCTTAAACAGGAAAGTATATACTTTGCTGATGTGAGAAAACGGCAATCAAAATAATACAGACGCGAGTGGCCGAGGGTAAAAAATAAATTTGCCCAAATGACGACAAAATATGGAGGCATGCAAATAGTCAATATAGGTTTTGAAAAAATTATAAATCTAATGAAGATAAGTATGAACAGCTATTCAAAAAAGAAACTTGTAAACTAACCCAAATTAGTACTATAAGGACGAAAACGAATTATTTTATAAAATTAGCAGCTACATAAATGGCGTGTCTAGTAAGTACATCCTTCCATGGAAGTGGGATCTAAATTTTAATAATTAATGTGGTGTAAAACACTATATTTAATATAGTGTTATAGGTACCTTATAAAAATTAGAAGTAAAAACCAACCCCGAACTGGGCCAGCTCGGTCATCGGTTATTTTTCAATTGAAGAAGTATCACCTAGAATGATGCGAATTATCTATCTATCTATCTATCCATTATTTGTTTTTCACTTGACTCTGCTCCACAGCGTGAGCCAAATGAAATACCTAGCCAAACAAACCATTTATCAGCTGTGTAATCATGTTTAGAGAGGGTTTTACTCTATCTTGACTTTTGAATTGGATTGAAAAGGAGGTAAGATCGGTGCCAAAGGCGAAAACTCACGTGTAAATTGATACTACTTCCTGCTTGAATAATCCTTAAGACAAATTTGTTGTAATCGGAATAAGCATTAGCTCAAGTCCAGGTAGGTGTAGCGAAATCGGCGAAACGTTGGAACAAACTGTGAGGCCTTGCACCAGAGATTTTTTTTTTGAAAAGCTTGACTCACTGTCTATTAACCATGTAAATGAAGTGCTTTTAAAACGCTTCTTGCTTACAGCCAATCTTCTGCTAGGTACCTAAATATAATTTCATCAGTATTCAAATACGTTGGAAACCTCTCAATTTCGCAAAATCTCCAGCAGTAAAACGTTTTAGAATCACTATCTAGAATTTAGAAGTTTTAGAATCACTATCTTTCTAAAGCCATCTTTTGCATAGCTTCGTCGATGCTGAATTTTGCTATGTGGCTCATTTTTTGCCTGATGGATACTTTCTCAGTTCATTTGCAAGTTTTCAAAAGTACGTTCTGCTGCGTTTGTAGACATATACTCATAACACAACGGCTTTGCGAACCTACCTACCTCACTTGGGAAGGTGTCGAAGATTCTTCACAAAACGAGAAAAATACCCTGGGTCACCAGAAGAAGTATTCGTACGTCCTATGGTAAGCCAGCTCATTATGAAATTTGTAGGCAAATATTTCAATGGGGCCAACACAATGGAAATGCTGCATATTTTTATGTACACTATGGCAAAACGGGACAAAAAGGAGTTGTCATCTCTTTCAACCAAAGAAAAGTAGGTACTTCAATAGAGAAAGAAGTACCGTGTGCCGGCCTCCTTCGTATGCAAACAGCTCGTGAAGTAAACAGAACTCATTTGGGAGGGATTCCCCTGGTGAGAAAGGAGGAAATTGTAAAAGGGAAGTTCATTTCTCCGAGTGGGAGAACGCCGTGGGGATTGACCTACAAAAACACGTCGTGGCAGGATCGGCGTTTCTCTCGCGGGCTCCCTTTACCCGAGATCAAGATCAGTTGAGCCGCGCATCGTCCGAACGCATCTGTCCTGCTCACTTGTAGGTAAGCATTAGTGCATTCCCTGTAGCGGCCTCAGGTTCTTTCGTTATCCATTCACAATTCTCAAACGCCGGTGAGTGTCTGTGAGTTGTGCTCTTCAATCAACAGACGGATGAACCCCTAATTCTGTTTTAGTTTGTGGTGTTCCTCAAGTTTTACATATAACTATCAACTATTGCACTCTATACCGTGTCCACAAATATCAAATCCTTCCTCATTAACGAGAGGATAATTCATTTACCACAAAATGGTGTACATATTTCTGCTAGGAGTGAAACAAAAAGTATAACCCAAATCAAGATTTCTGTATGATCTTTTGCATTTCGTTTCATAGCTTCTTGTACAATTTCTCGGTTTCCTGATTACTTTAAATAGAAACTGTTTTAAGTTCTTGACAAGAGTAGTTGTACAAGATTTCTGCAATGATTTTGATGAAAATCATTTGGTCGTCGTTGTTTGAAAAATTTGATGAAGATCGTCCAAGTTGTGCAAACTATCTTCAAATTTCTAGAAATGTGCATATTTTCTTAAAATTCCATAATATTCTATTCAGTTGTTTATTAATATGGTCAGATGCCTAATTTTGCATTGTTGCGTTTCTTTGAATTGCCGAAATTCCGATCAGCCTTAACCGACACTGTTTAATTTATGAGTTGAGAGATGATTGAAGAATGTCTGTCCCCAGACAACAAAACACACCAGAACGAAATTTGCTATTGAACATGGATTAGTCAATCATAGGAAAAACTTTGAAGCTAATGAACCACTTTCGAGAAAGTAAATTGGGATTTTCAAGGCTTGTATATTCTTTTCCGCAGCGCATTTGTCGTAGTAGTTAAACTAATGGTAGCTTATGTGCTTGTGAAAAAAGTGAATGATGACGTGT
The DNA here is from genome assembly GCA_031894815.1 of Creontiades dilutus. Classification (NCBI taxonomy): domain Eukaryota; kingdom Metazoa; phylum Arthropoda; class Insecta; order Hemiptera; family Miridae; genus Creontiades; species Creontiades dilutus. The sequence goes on from JAVIWC010004890.1 coordinate 880,755, forward strand.
AATGTCAATATTAAATGGGTGCGTAACTACATGAATAAAAACCCCCATCCGCAGCAGCCGTGCAACATGGCCTTATGAGCAAATTTTCGATTTTTAAGGATGTCCCTCTGCAGCAAGGCTTTGTCAGTGGGGGAAAAATAGCTGCATACGTTGGGAAAACTATAGGTGTATGTCTGATTAATGTTCTCGACGCAACCCAGCTTGCAGTTCTTGACCGATTTTCATGATTCTTTTATGGTTTGATTTAAATTTTACTGTAGTTGTGCAACATACTTCGGGAATATTGACTTTCAAAACGGAAGAAAGGAATTGGAGGAATTTCCTCCACAAATTTTATCGACGCTACTCAGATTTTCGCTTACGAACCGATTTCATGATTCTTATTTTATTCGGTCCCAATTTTAGTCTAGTTGTGCAAAAAAGCTAGGAAATTTTGCTTTTGGTGACTGGAGGAAAATGGAGGGGTAACAGCCGATCCTATCAACCGCTGCTAAAGGGAATTCTGGTCCGATTTTGTCGTTCTTTTTTTGTTCAATCAAGATTTTGGTTTTGTGATTTAGTTGACAACTTTAAATTATCAAAAGCTCCTTGGTGCCTTCTTTCCTATTTCCACGCCCTATGTTTTTTGATCAACGAAGTGGTTCGGTGTTGACAGATATATTTCGTATAAAGTTACCTAAATAGGTGATCGTACCTTGAAACCTTTGCACCTCATTTTTGTCTTTAGGGGAAGGTAAATCGCAAAAAGAACAGCTTTTATTTCATTATCGTCTGCACGAATACCATGTTTTGAAAATGTCTACTTGTTCAAATGTAAATGTCTTGTTGTTGTCTTCTTGTTACTTGTTCAAGTACTGGTTTTAATGTTATGCTTACGATTATGCTCAGCTATAGAATTGCCAAAAATCAACAAATCCTCCAAAAATACACACACACTTCTGGAACAGCTTACTAGCTTGTGGGTATACCAGATGGAAGTCTTGGAAATTTGAACCTACCCCAAGGAGTTTTGAATGTAAGAAGTTTCGTGCTCTTTGGTTGTACTGGAATCATCCAAAAACCATAATTGCCGTCCAAAGTTTAAAAAAATGGAAGCATGATTAATTTTTGCCCTAATATCGTTTAACGTGAGTAGTTGCAAACGTTCCCTTTTAAAATTTTGGTTCAAATTTTTGGGATCTGTGCAAATTTGGAGACCACCGGATTTCTTAGTCGTCACCACCATCGAACTAACCAAGTCAGAGGGTTCTTCTGCTTTACAAATGACTTGATCTGAATCCATTTGAGCCAATTCGGCTGTTACTTGTCATGGGTTTTGTAAGATAGCTTCCTAGGAGCATCAGTTACAGCAGTCTTAAGTAAAGCTTTCTAGGCAGCACTATCCTTGAGTGTTGATTTACAAGGAGTAGGTCGTTTGCCTAATATGTCAAAACATGACGATTATGTTGACAATATGTTATTTACAGTAACGTCATCCGTAACAGTATTTACTATTTTTATCAAATCAAGATGATGGCATGTTTTAAGACCCAAAACGGCATATGACATCTGGGTGATTCTAAAAAAAGCGCCAAACACATAAGTTAAAAACATGAATACACATCAACATTGAAAATTGTTAGAGTTGTGGTATTGAAACCTACATATGTACGCAACGGAATGATATACTCTGTTCATGCTTGCGGGCAACTAACTGGAGTTGGGAAGCCTTACTCATCCTTTGGGAGTATTGCCACCCACTTCCAAAACCGTCAGTCAAATATCACAAGAAAAGAGAATAAAATCCGAAAGAATTAGAAGTCATTGGAGGGGACCCCAACAAAGTTTGAATGCCTTTTCAAAAATCATATTGAATTTCAGCGAACCTGGTAACACAGAAATCCTTACCTTATTCGACTTGGCGCGAAAAATCAAATTTCAACCCCTAGGAGGGGGTGATTAAGGGAAGAAGAGGTGTCTACGGACTCTTGGAAGTTCAAATTCGATCTCAGGAACCCCAAAAACAAAGAAATCCATATCCCATTCGACTTGGAATGAGAGCCTAAATTTCAACCCCTAGGAGTGGTGGCAGGGGGTAATTGAGGGGGAGGTAGTTTCCCCAAGTAATCTCCTTCTCTCAAGTTGAAAAAAAAAAAAAAAAAAAATGTAGAAATTCAATTGAAAATATGTCGTAGCTCATCCCAATCTCATGATTCAAAAAGAAGGTTCTGACACCATTCTAAGAGTAGTTTTTTGGCCGTAGCTCAAAATTTTGGGGGTCAGGGGATTTTTTGGACCTTGGATTCAAATTCAGCATCGAAAAATACATAAGGATATCCTAGTCTACTTTAAGGATCTTGACATTTTTTTTTGTGGGGCTGTGTTATCATCTCTCACATAGGTACCTGTTTAGTTGTGTTCACTGGTTTGTACCTTCCGTGATTGGCACCTGCGAGTCCAGTTGTATTCCCGCAAGTCTTGCACTTGACGCCATAAGCAGGACATTAGGCCACATAGCCCGGCATTTCATCTCGTCTCGACCATGACCGCGTTGACCCGATTCTTAATATCCCTGTCTTGATTTCGACCTTGCTCGTGACGTTGGCTGATAACTATTCAATTGGGGTTTCTTGTTCTGGTCATTTTATACTTCGTGCTTACTTTCTTGACCTTAAAATTTGTGAGGTCCATTAGGTGATTGAGTGGATCTGGTAGAAATTGTATTAATATTTGCATCGGTTCGGTCGTGGATTCCAAAGCTTTGCTTAAATTTGAGGAAGCTCAAATGATTTCCATAAAGCAATAGTCTTGCCCAAATCCAGATTTTCTTATTGAAGAAATCGCTCTTTCATTTTGTTATTGTCATTAAGTTAGTGAACCTAGAATTGATACAGATTATATTATGGAATCATTTAATTCATTAGGTTCACAAATTTGACAAAGATTTTCCAGAGCTGAGACATACATCGTCATCGGTTGATTCACCTGGCTTTTGATGACGTTAGAACAGTTATGGCGCTCAAAATGAATTTCTTGACTAAATCATCATGTTTCCATCTCATCCATCCATTTGAAGTGAGTTGAAGACAGGAATGACCTAAGTAGAAGTATGGCTACTTCACGTTCATCAGGATGGGTATCGAGAGCGTTAATTGTTTCTTCCAATCTGACAATTTTTTTTGACAGATTGGTCATGGACACTCCTATTTCGAGAAATCAGAAGTTTGGTGGTAAATTGAGAGTTGCCCTGTTGAAAATGGTGCTCAAAATACATGAATTCGACAAACTATCGTCCTCCGAACCTGATGTGTTTCTTTCGTCACCGCTACCAGTTCCTTGGTTTGATAGCAATTTTGGAATCTCTTACCATGAAATCGCGGATATCGAATCTAATTCAAAATTAATACGGGGCACACCAGACACCATGTTAAGATTAGGTACCGTAAATAAAGGCCAGTGGAAACCGATCATAAAGGAAAAACTCTTTAATAAACTAACGTGACATATTTTACCTAATGAGGGAGCAGCATATTTCGTCCTAAAGGAAGCATGTTGGATGTTCTTGAAAAATTTGAGATACTTAGAAGCGATAAAACTGTTCATTTCTCCAATAACTTGGTCCCCCACTTCAAAATGTTACCCTTACATCTGTTTGAGTCCCTTTCACTTTGTTCATTGGTTGTATCTCCCGGCCCCTTTCACTTTTCTTGTCCAATAGGATTCAAGCTCCCTTCACTTCTGAGACTATATAAGATGAACTCTCTCAACTTACCTGTTTTAATTTTTTAATGAGCAGTGAACAACATTGCTGTGGTAAAAGGGAATGCCTTCCAGAATCAACATTACCAGCTGATTTCATTACAACAATAATTGAGTTACTAATTTAGCATATTATTACTAAGATAACTTAAAAATATCATTTGACCATAAATACTCTACTTATTTCTGAATCAATTAGTACACTGCTTTTCCCGACTACCCGCCAACTTTCAGAGATTTGCACGGTTTTAGAGTAATCGGTTCCACAAGGAACCAACCTCCAAACATCTTTATCAAAGTCATATGAAGGCTGTAGAATTTAAGACCATCTACACCCTAACCCGCACAATCCCTGAAAATTTCATCAAAATCGGATTATAACTTCGTGTAGTTTTGCGTAACTGTCACAAGGACTTCACGTTCGCGCATGCGCAGCAGGTATTATTGATGTGATCGGATTGATATTGGTATCAGATTATAAGAATTTTTTCCTCCAAATTTGAGTAAGATCGGAACAACAAGAACCTTATAAAATTACTGCAACTACTGACTGAAAATACACAATTTAAAACCGCGTATTCTGTTGACCAATAAGATTGGAAGGTTGTTTGACAATTCTATTGTCGCAAGAGTAGAAAACTAGAAGAAGTTTTCAAAGAAAGAGGGGTGAAATTTAATCACAGCTTCCGTGAAGAAGGAAGTTCATGAAGAATTAGTGGCACTAGATCAGGTTACTGGCCCAGCTCCTACTCTAATTTTTTACCGTTCAAGGAAGTGAAAGGCGAAAGGCAACCCTGCAGAATTGAGCTGAGGAGAAATCAGCGAACCAAAATCATCTAACGTTCAACAGTACGACGTCCAAGCGTTTTCCTCAAGATGAAGTTTCCTCCATTATTCTTCAATTATGTACAGATATTATTAAATAGTACCTATTTTGTTTCCATATGTACTTATTCAACCATACTCAGTCAAGTTTGTTCCAAACGGTTCACTGAATTTTACAGAAGTTTACGATGGAGCTTACACATGTGGTTTTTCTGGTGACGTGGATTTGCGTTGGGTACACATCTGCACAAGTGCCGTACTTTGGAGAATGTCCAGATCTCGACACGATGGAGTCCTTTAACATTTCTAAAGTAATGTACACATACTACATTGGTAATAATAATAATAATAATAATAATGGATTACCACGATGAAAAGTATTGAAATTCAGTTACTAGGACTGTAATTGACTAGGTACTCGTAAATATAGATTTTCATGGATTAGATTGCATTTTAAATATGCATACCATAAATTTTATGGTATAAATAGTTTGTACATGTACTTATGATGTGATCATGACCTTCCGAAACTCTACCCATTGCTACAAGGTAAAGAGGAATTTCAGTTTTGAGGTAATGTTTTAAACTCCCGACCGAGCAATCATTGCGTTGTGAAAAAATCTGAAGATCTATAATAAAATTAATGCCCACTTATTTTATTGGTTTATTATTCAATAATAAACCATTGTAATCGCTCTTGGAAAAAAATTCTAACCCCCCTGAAAATTTCATGGTTTACGTTTCAAAGGGTGTAGAATCCGAATCTGCAATAAAAAATTTTCCGTCCGTCCGCCGTACGCACGATTTCTCCTATACGGCTGAAGCAAAAAAGCTGAAATTTTCAGAAAAAATCCCAATTCTTGAGATAGTACTCTCACTTAATTTAAAGTGCCCTTTAAGGGTTGTCAAAGTTTTGTAAAATCCCTAAAAACCTCAAAAAAGTCAAGGCGGCCTAAATTTGGACTCTTTTTGGAGAACTTTCCACGAGGAATCGAATGAGTCCCTCCCCAGGTCCGTAGGTCAAACCATTCCCGTTTTATGGTGCCAACATTTGCGTTGAGGCACACAAATATGATCAACTGATCAATCCAAATAGGTACTTTGGTTGAGAACAGATTTACGTGCTCTATGCATATCTCTTGAAATTCAATAATCGCTCTATCACCTGTGAAACAGGGACACTCCAAAGCTTAGTTGAAATTCAAATCATGAACGGAAGCCAATTGAATAATAAACCCCAGTGAAAGAATTTGCAGCGTTTTGTTCTGTTGTTGCAACTTTAATAACTATTAATGATGCAATCGACGAAGTAAAAAATTAATAGCCCGTCTCATGATCGTTAGCGTATGTTCCATAATAAATACATAACGAAAATCGATAAGTAAATATATGATAATAACTTTCCGTCAGTCAGCCAGTTTCTGGTAATACAAAAACAGAGTTGAGAAATTAGTTTTTCAAAAATATGAGAGCCACCGGCTACAGTTTTGAATGTCAACATCATTATGAGGGAACCGTAAGGGTTGAAATAGCAAAAATGAGTGTCTTCAAAAATTGCGTTGATAGGGTAGTTTCTTGGTTTGATTTTATTATCTAATATCTGATCATTCAGATTCATATCTAACGAGACCACCTGTTCGCACAACATATAATATGACTCCTGATCCTTCACTTCCTTAATAATTTATTCATATTTCAGTTTATGGGAGTGTGGTATGAAGCAGAAAGATATTACCAAGTGTACCAGCTGGGAGGGAAATGCGTCAGTCTGGAGTACCTTCAAGATGGAGACAACTATATCAAAACTATCAGCAGACAAAAAAATTTGGTGTAAGTAATTAATTTGGTGTGGTGTGGACAGCAAAAGTTTCGGCCGGTAGTGTTGCAAAATGAAGTACGCAGAGCATCTTAATTAGTTTTTATTCCTGATCCAATAATCAGGGATGGATTGTATAATTGAAGGCGCACAAACTCAATTGTGCAGTTATAAAGAATCATTGAGGACTTTTTAACGGTTTAAAATTTGATCTGGAATTCGAATGATTTTTTTGCCTGGAGAATTACTTGCATCATTAAAGTGTATGGATAACAACCTACAACCAGACATCGATATATTATAGTGGAATTTGAATTAGAACATAGACAACACAATTTTATAATGTCATAGAAAAGGACAAAATTGGAATATTTAATATTCCAATTTAGTGCAGTTTTGCCTATAATGTGCCTACACAGCTTGGTCATTTATGGAAGGTCGAATATAATAATGATTTCATGGTTTTAATTAATATTTAATTAATTCAAGTATCAATCTTTCCACAGATCCGGAAGTTTTACTGAAACTGTTGCGAAATTAATTGATGTAAGAAATGGTCAACCGGCGAAAATGTTCTTCACCTACCCTTACTTACCAAGTAAGCCTGTTCTTTGATTAAAAAACATTATTACTACCGAGTTTATCAGATGGTGGGGGAAGCTTTGTTTTCTCTCTCGGGGGATAAAAAGTTTTCTTCCCCGTATTAAAAAATTTCATCGCATTCTTCGTTTTAGTCTATTGTGACAACATTGTAACAACTCTCGTTTCGTGACTGTCTTTGTGACCGCCATTCATTGAAACACAGATCTTTATAAGTAATATAATACTACAATAATACAAGCATAATATAATACAATAGTTGTACAATACAGTACATAATATAATATAATACAATAGTATAATAATACAAGCATCATTTTCCCAGATTAAAGTAGTCCGACGTTGTCGGAATTTGGAGGATAGGGAAAGACGATGTAATCTCATATCAAATTCAACTCGATTGTACAATTCGTTCATCAGTCACCTAGGTATGGATTTATCGCAGTCATATAAGGTTAGTGTAGACGTTGATGTTTGCAGGAATACGTACCGTGGCACTTTCGACCCATGAATCGCTGTAAGAAGCTTATACGACACCTTCTAAGCTCGATAATTTGAAGTTTATTCTCAAAATTTCAATGATCAACACATCCATATTATCGAAACAACGAAGATACGTGCACACCCAACTTGGCATACTTTTTTTCTGTTATGATTCTGGAAATGGAAATTGGAGTTTCTTATAAGGATCCAGCTTAAAATCTCTCCAATTAGAAATAGTGCAAATTCAAATATTGTGGTCAACACATCCATTTATCGAGACGACAAAGATATGTGCACAACCAACGTGGCTCCTTTTTTTCTGCTGGATTCTAGAAATAGTTGTGGGGATGATGGAAATGGGAATTTCTTGGAAGGATCTACTTTATTGTCTGTCTAATTAGTAATACTGAATGTTCAAAATTGTGCTCCGAAAGTTATTAATTCACCATGCATTTGTTTCATATCGAATTCGCCCATTATCCCAAGCAACTTATTCGTGCTGTCAACAATTGGGCATTTTAGAACATAGGCACTTGTTTTAGTTTTAATATAAAAATATTTTAATAAATTAGGAGGATTACGTTTTCCAAATTTATGGTAACGGGGTGATGGAACGGAATTCGAAAGTCACCCCTTTCAATAGCTGATGCGATAAGCCTGCAATACACGGAAGATACCCTGGAAGCTTGCGGGTCAGGGGCAGCTGATTCAAGGAACTAGAAAAGGGCACTGTCCACAACCATCACACTTGAAATTTAGTTAGTCTTTTTTCATGTAATTATACTGCATTGCGGCGGAGATAGATTACAAAAACAGCAAACCTTTGAGTAATAATGTGCAGAGTTTTATTGTATTTTATTTTTAATTAGTTGGATTAATTACATAACATAATGATCATAACTAATAATCATCACTATGATGCACTTCATTAACAATATGCGTCATCTGCTTTCAGTGGACGTACCTTATAAGATCCTGGACACAGACTACGATGAGTATGCTGTGGCTTGGTCCTGTAATGCTCTGGGATTCGTAAGCATAAGTAAGTAGAGAGTGTTGAAACAATAAGATTTAAATGCTGCGGAGGTCGATCCTCAAATCTACCAGATCTCGCTTGTCGTTTCACAAATTTTCCTCCTTGACTTAGATGTTTTTATCTTCAGTCTTCCAAGATGGTCGAAGTACAAACATAGTGAAAGACATACCTTGGAAATCTAGGCATGAAACCATTTGACTTGGCAAAAAGATAAACGTAGTCACTACGTTGTCTTACTGACGTATTATTAAGGATAGTCAAATGGCCCATAATTACACGTCGTTTTACAAATGTTCAATGCATTTCATTTCAATGATTAGTTCGAAAACCTTGGGAGACATTAGCCTGACACGAAGAATACCACTGGTTGACCGCAATGAATGGAAGACCATCTAAATACCAATCCCCTAAACCTCTCAAAATAAGCGTAAAATTGTGAGCTCTAAAGTAGGTATTGGAAGAGACTTATAGGAAATAAACGGTTCTGGTAGGGAAGTATAAATAATAAGTAATAAAAATGAGAAATAAATAAAATCCTGAAATTTTCGGCGACAGTTTTAATAGCTGAATATTATGTAGGTTTTTCCGAAAATGTTTAGTGAACGGTATTAATGTTTTCAGAATGATCATTTCAAAAACATTGATACAAACAAAATTAAACTAAATTTGCTTATTCTATAATGCTGCGTGGCTGGAACTAGATTTTTCTATTTTATTTATTTTTTGGATTACTTTTTTTTTTTTTTACATTTCATAACCCCCCATTTATTGTTGGAAATTCATTGAAATGTTTTTGGCAAAAATTTCTTGGAAAGATGACCTATAATTCTAATTTTCAACTATATAAAAACTTGCGCTATTACGGCCGAATTGTGAGTCAAATGAAATGCAAAATATCGATTTTTATAAATATCCAATTGCCACATGAGAAAGGACAATTTTCGGGCGTATTTTTGTACAGTGAACCATGCTCATCTGTTGATTTCAACCACATGTACTCCGAAAAAATCTCAAGGAATATTAAGTGCCACTGCGTTTTGCATCCACGTTAGTAATAGTTCAAGATTTTGGGAACTCAAAACTTCTAGCGATGGGTAAATTTTCCCTGAAATGTCTCGTACATTCGGGATATAGTGGGGATTTCTATCTGAACAAAGATACACATTTTAGAACTTCTTTAGAAGTAAAGGAGAAAAATGTCATATCTGAAATCCGTACAAAAGATGTCGAGAAAGGGTGAAACACGTTTTTTCTTGGGCGATTAGAGTAGATACGGATAGTTCGCACTTTCCGGTACTTGAAACTCCTGTACCTAAATCCTTCTGGCTTCTAGATTATCCTCTGGGTGTTGCGGGCTAATCGCCTCGGTCCTGGGAGGGGGTAACTCGTCCATTCTATAGAATTCCTTGTTATAAAAGTTCCTTGTTATAGCTATTATTATAAGATTCACTTTAGACAATAATGAACCAAACTGAAGGGGATCCATCTTCCAGTAACGGCCATAATGAGGATGGGAGAGTTAGGTGAGCCACCCTGTACAGCCTATCGAGAAGTACCTAAGTCTTCGGTGCTCAACAGAATAATGTTCCACATTACTGTTGGATATGACTATCTGGTGCTTCAATACTGTTTCTCTTTGTTTTCTTTACTTACTGTATTACTTACTTACTGTATTTCTTTGTTTTCCTTTTCCACAGGAAACGCCTGGATTTTGACTCGTGAGCGCCTTCCCCCGATCAGTGTCATGGAAAAAGCGTATTCCGTTTTCGATTCGAACGGCCTCAGCAAAGCCTTTTTCTACCGCACGGACCAGACCAACTGTCCAGATATAGAAGATTCGAGAAATTTAACAATTCACAATACCCATGATCCATCAACAAGATACAACGTATGAATAAGTTTAAAAACCCAAAGATTTTGTACCTTCATTGTCTGAGAACATAGATAATTTACTTTTGAATTATTGCAAACTTCAGTCAAAAGAATTATACCTCCAGTATTTCAATATTTATCTCTACAAAGTTGAAAACATTTATTAATTAAAAAGACAAAATGTATGTGTATCTGGAATACTCTGCGATAATCAATGATGGCACGTTTAATTCTTTTGACAAATAGTTTGAGTAAATTATAATGACAAACGAGCTAAACTATAATTCAGAAGTACTCTATTATGTCATCATTATTACCTGTGGCATCAATCCTGTTGTGATCTCTTGTGTTCACTTCAGTAGAAGCTTCAAAGGCTTCCGACTGTTTGCCACTGTAGCGCTAACAGATAATGAAATCGAACATTATTCCAGCATAGCTTATTATTTTTATTTTTCAACTTTTTTAACCAATCTGTATTTTTAAAATTTGAGTTAGAGAAAACATTTGAAGCATGTTCCTTACCAAAGAATTAGATTTCTGTTGGAAAATTAATAAGACCACTGTTAACAATGTTAGCGATCATGAAAGTTGTATTCATATGTATTGATGTATGAATAGACGCCACCAACTGTAACAACCAATTTAGATCAAATTATCATGAATCATATTTGAGAATTGAGAATTAAGAGGTATCACGTACCAACCTATTTTACCAACTGGAAACCCACTTTAGGATAGTGGTATAGGTCAATGGTTAGGACTCTCGGTATGACACACTCTGGAGTATCCGAGTTGTACTGATTAAGCAATCGTACCACAGTTGTCAACATTTAACTGATTTTCTTAGGAGAATAAGCTATGATATAGAATTCTCCTATCAAATTTGACGTTTAAATGACTGATAACGAATCAGAAATAGGTAGATACTGTGTATCATAGACTGAAACTGCAATAAGTTAGTTTTTGATTAGCGTTGGGTCCAAAATGTCATACTTACTTCCTGCCTTAGTTTCCTACCATTCCATTGTAGGAATCGGCTAGTGAGTGTAAATCTGTATTTACTTTACGTTCGATGTACTATTTATTTATTTGCCACTAGCTTTTAATAAATAATTTATTTAATCTGAAAATTTTACTTTTATTTCCGTATGCAATGATTTTTTTGTGAACTGTATTACTTATTTCCTTGTGCAATGATTTCTTTCTGAACTGTTACTCGAAAAAAAGTGTATCCTTAACTTAGGTAGAACTTGGAAAAAATGCTGGACCGGACACTTCCAATCAAAGCCGGCCGATGGGCCTATAGCAGTGTTACGCTATTTTGACGTCTGTTGTGGAGTTAAGGGGCACTACAGTAAACAACTTTGCGTGTGCTATAAATAGAACGGTCATAATTTAAGAATTTACAGGGAGCACACCACTCTGGCCAAGTTCGAGAGGAACGGGGAGCTCCTTCCTTGAGGGGAACTTGCTGCTGACACGTTTGTACACCTCGGTCCTTAAAGACTGAAGCTCACGTCACCTGATCATCTGGAACTATATCCTCATCTCTCAGCTGGGCTGGCTGATTAGTGAGATCTTCTTCTTTTTGGCACTACGGCCCTTTGAGGGCCTGGGCCTGCTCTACAATATCTTTCCAGACTGATCTATCCTGTGCCGCTCTCCTCCAGAATCTCACTCCAATATCGCTGAGGTCACTATAATATAGAACTATCGAAGATATTATCTTCCAACCATTTTTTACGAGGTCTTCCTCTTACTCGGGGTCGTCCAGGTTTCCCGTCTAAAATACTTCGTAAGGAGCCTTTTGGGTCGTAAGGAGCCTTGCACTTTTGACAATTCCACCTATTCCAGGCTTCAAATACAGGTCTAATACCTCAGCGTTTTTGCGGATCCTCCACATTCCCTGCTCATGCACGGGTCCAAAAATCCTCCTCAGGATTTTACGCTCCCAGATCTCAAGGGTTCTCATATTCTTGTCAGCCGTATGTGACAATGGGACGGATAATAGATTCATAGATTCATTAATCCTTATATGAAATAAATGAGTGAGATCGCGCAAATTAAAATTACGGGATGCGAACGGCCATGAAAGCCTCGATCCTGCAGGTTAGAGTAAAAACAGTCCAATAATTGGTTCGAAATTGTTAAAAATTCGAACTCAACATTCAATTTTCTAAAGAATTCTTGTAATTATGTCTTGAGGTTTTAAATTAATTATATGTTGAAATTAAAACTTGAGAATGGATCGTACTATCTACTAAAACCTTTGGGGTTTTACCCGAGATGATCAGAAGGAGAGAACAAAATTTAATAATAAATATCTACCTACCACGTCTACACCTCTGCACATTACGCGGTGTGCATTTACTGCTACTGAATTCTTTGTGATCTTAGTGATCAGTCTCTCAACCCCGGTATCAGGGGATTGGCGGCCATTAGCTGACCGCTTTTTATGTAAGAAGGGCATAAAACAAATATGTGCAGATTGTGCTTAAGATGGTATTGCCTTTCTACTACATTATAACTCATCCTGAGGCGACAATTCTTCTCAAGGAAATTCTTGGGAATTTGGAGAATGTAACGTCAGGGCTTGTGTCATTACCATGAATCGTGTGTGGTGCGGTATCTACACTGTTAGTTTTGCTATAAAACTCGAAATTTCAGCCCTCTGAAGTACTGTTGACTATTCATGCATTTAAAGAAAAATCCAGAAACGAAGTGATTGCTAAAATAAATAGGTACCTAATACAATTCGATTGATGCCTATAATAAGGCCCCTACCCGATTCATTCCATGCGTTCGTGGAAGATAACTTATGAATAGCCAATCACAATATGTAGCTGCAGCCAGATATGTCTCGAGCTGATCTCATAACCCACATTGGTTCCGAGAGTGAATTAGCTATTCTCACAATATTCTTCTTTGTGATGGATGAGGATGTTTCCAGTTCCTTGAAACTGCTACTCCTGAGCATATACTTCAAGAGCTAAGATTTGGCTTGAAGAGTACCATCTGGGTGGTGCACGCTAATCGCCTCAACCATAGGAAGGTTAACTCCTTGTTATGTGGTAGCAGAGTATGAATTTGAACCACTCTTCCCCTCTTATATTGATTGTCCTGACGTTTCCTCCCACTGCCTCATGCTGCTCTTTGAAAGACCTTTGACTGATTGAATGGATAGTTCTCGTTTCCAGTTTCTTCAAACTGCTTCCCCGTTCCTAAGGTTTTCACCTTTTTTTATCAGTGAAATTTTAAAATACACGTCCATGAAAAAATGCTAAATAGTGGTAAAAAAAATGATACTGAATTGGTCAATTAATTGTAACCTCGATATTCCGTTCTACGGAAGTTGCCCAGTTCAATGATCCGATTGGATACTGGTCAAGTACCACTGATTCAAATTATACTGGTTTGAAGTTAATTGCACATGGCTAAAGGACTTGAAGTGACAGATATCGTTAGTGTCGCAGTTCGACCCAAATAACAACGGATAAAGGTCAATGATTGGGGACTAAATTAATGATAGTCTGCATTTCGATTTTTGGATGTTTTATTAAAAAAATTTGTTGAAAAACGAAATAAATTAAATTAAATTAAATGATTAAAGCTTGTCGAGATTGATTGTTGGGGGAAAGGAATCGTTCAGTTCTTCATGGATTCAGCGGGGACGGAGGCAGCGAGAGGTGCAGGAGGAGCAGCTGTGATGGCTGGGGCGGGTTTCTTCTCTTCGACGGCGGCGGCAGCTGCGGCTGGGAGAGGGGCGGCTTCGGGGATGGCGGCGGGAATCGCGGCGGGTTCAGCGGCGGGAACGGCAGCGGGTTCGGCGGCGGGGGCTGCGGCAGGTTCGGCGGCTGGCGAGGCATCAGGTGCAGCTGCGGGTTCAGGGGCGGGAGCGGGAGCGGGAGCGGCAGCGGCAACTGGAACGGGTTCGGGGTCGGGAACCGGCTTGGCCTCAGGGTCGGGCACGGCGCTCCTGTGGTGGGTCGCGTCGGTCGTCACGGGCCCGCCGATGTTGCACTCTTCTTGTTCCGCTCGTACGAAGAACGTCCTGGAGATCTTCTGCTTGTCCAGAACGGCGTAAGCCTTCTGAAGGACAGTTCCAGGTGGAAGCCTCTCCCTTGTCATCACCCAAGCGCTCTCTGCAATGTTCGACACATTATAAGACACGATAAGTATAAGAATATGACTATAAATATCAACTAAATGTTGTTAACATGCGTAAACGTCGTAACCGAGAAATAACAGTTACTGAGACCAACATTTTGGCTAAAAGTAGTGGTCCGATTTGGCTCAAATTTTGAGGGTAGTCAGAAAATGATGAGTACTCTCATATATTCCATTGCGACCGGATCGTTAGTAGCTACTGTGCACCCTCAAAAGTGAACTTGTTATAAGAGTCTTATTTTCTAGAATTTTAAATAAACTTTGATGAAATTTTCAAGAATTTCGCGGATTAGGCTGCAGAGTTCGCCCTAAAAAATAGGTTGTTCCTCAGAAACCAATACTTCAGTTTGCGGTAGTCCTAACGTAAAATCCACCAGGGATCATTCTCCCAATTTCTAATCTACCGATCTTGCCCAAATTTGGAGAGTAGTTAGGGAAAGAAGGTTTTTATAATCAAATATAAGTTTCATCTCGATCGTATCAAAAGATTTAGAGAAATTTAGCTTGAACCGCAATACAGATCGAACAATCCATTTGAAGTTGTTGATGTTTGCTGGGACCCGGAGACTTGACTCAGAATGTCTCGTGAATCCCTTAACAAGCTCAATTTCTTCATCTTTAAGAATTATGAATCTTTTTATATAATTTAGATTTTAACGATTTGTGCAATCTTGTAACCGATAGGCGGAAGCTATATGTTGACGCTGTGATGGATATGGTTAGTTGGCCCTTCCCAATTCTTGAATCCGTCGCCTTCAGGCGTCTGGGTCATCCTCTGAGCGTGGCGGGCATTACCGCATCCAGCTCAATGGAAGGGGCAACTAAACCATTCCATAACCTCACAACGTTTTTTGTTTTTATTAATAAGATGAAATATGCACGCCAAGGCAAAAGTGAATATCCACGTCTTGATGACTACTGTTTTGTGGAAAGGGTTGAACAAGGCTATCTTCCCCTTTTCTACTAACTTTACTTGATTCAGACAAACTCAAAATAACCTAGAAGGTTGCAAAATGTTACTAGAGATTATATCGAACAGTTCCTGTGTACTATAGGTTCAAACATTTTTTTAGCTGGGGTAAAAAAATACGCGAAAATATGTTGATAAAGGTCGCAATTACCTTGAAGGTTGAAGCAAACTGTGGAATATTTTAAATTTGTATGAAAACAGATACCATCAGCATTCATCCATGACAAATGAGTTTCGAATATAATCATAACCACTCTCTCCCTCTGTTCCCCCTTCCCCCTATAATAGACATTTCCTAAAAAATGCATCGCAATTGTTGGTAAATTTTCGATGTTGTGAGGATGGTAACAGGCAGATGACAGTGAACCCAAATCTGTCCAAGAGTGAAAATTTTTGAGCAAAACCATACCACACCATACTCATTGCTTCCGTTACTTTGGTAGTATCGGAAACAACACCAAATGTGATCGTGCAAATTGAATCTTTTTTTGGAAACAAGTATGAAGCCTCAATTATCCGATTCTTGATGATATTGTTCTCTCTCCCTCTTTTCTCTTGTCAAATTCGTATTATCAATACAATCTGTAATGAAAGAATGATTGAAATATGAGTGTGATTACTTACGTGTGTTAACCAGTGGGCCGATGCCAGAGCATGACCAGACAACAGAGTAAGTGTCGTAGTCAGTATCCAAAATGACGTACTCAGTCTCCACAGGGACTGAAAAAATATAAAATTCACGTTTATGTCATTAATGGTATAGCGACATTCCACTGTAAGGAATTTTTTTCTCACAAAACACTGATGAACTTTAAAACAATCTCTTCAATTCGTAATGAATTAATTGAAAGGATGCTGGAACTTTTAGAGACACTAGTCACTTTTTCAAATCATAAAGCATATAATATACTTCTTTTTTTGTGTGCATATTTTATACATTATATGTTTAGGTAAGGTTGGATACTCACATGGAAGACTAGAGAATTTGACGCTGATTCTGGAATCGACACCACCCTTGGGGATGTTTCTGATTTCACCGTCTAAAACCCGCTTGATTCCGGTGCTGGAATACAGTGAAACTTCATATTACAATCTCGTATAACTACTACAGCCTCAATAATTATTACCACTATTTTACATTTTTCTTCTGTGAACAGTCGATTCAGTTCAATCAAACGTTTTCTTTTCATTCATTTAATTCAATAGGCCATGTGCATTTCGCTGGGGTAGTTATGTGAGGGATTCGGGGAGTGGCCCTGACTACCAACCCCAAAAACCCTGATATTTCTCCGTAATACATCTGATCTTTCTATATTCACTACATTCATAGCTGGATTAAATGTCATTTATTGAATTCATTTTGACACATGGATCGTATAAGATCCCCTTAAACTTGCGTTCTAAAGAGAGAAAAGCTCTTTCCAACGATATCCTTAAATTTAGTTATCGCTTACAAGTTAAGAGAGTTATAGCTATTTACGTGAATTGAGATCCAAAACAAGAAACTTTTTGATGAAAACCAGTTTCAAAATTGAACCTTAGCCGATGGCGCAACCAAAAGATTACACACTATTTAAGGGGGTGCACTACATCAAGTACTTACAGTCTGTTAGTGATTTCGTTGGAGACGAGAATCCTTCCATCGGCTGCCTTCGTGTAGTTGGTCCTGGCGCATCTACTTCCAGCTTCCAACACGGTGAAGTACCTCTCGGCTTCATACCACGTACCAAGATACTGCACAAAGAATGGCGTCAGTCAATGAACACCTCAAAAAGGGAATAGTAGACTTGGAAACATACAAACTTTAATTGGTTCATGAACAAGGAACAAAGTGTGTTGTCTTAGATGTCTCCATCTTGTTCAGAACACCCTGCATGTGAATGTTTAATGAATGCTGCAGGAACAACCAGCACTCCGAAACAATAGGCTAGTTATAGCTAATCATCGGTAGTTGCTACAATGTCCTTCCGCTAACATTTTTTCTTCCTAAAGAAAACTAGTAGTTGCTAACTGAAATTAACAAAAGTAAAACCAACAAGAAACCATTCAAGTGTTTATAAAATACCTCTGTAGTAACTATACTACTTTACAATCCACTTGGAGGAGGAGGATTCAACTTTCTGCAGGAAGTACTAGTGAAGTTTAGATTTTACGGATTGGCTAGATTCTGGTCAAAAGTTTGTGGAAACCTTGTTCCAAGCATTGAACGACTTCTTGAGTTTCTGAACTGAAAACTAATGATAAGGCTGAGTTCTTCAAAAATTTCAGCTCAAATTGATACCACTGCTAGTTGAGTCAGCCTAACGTCTCACGTATATTTAGAAGCGCTTGTTCTATGTAAAGATTACTACTATTCACTAGGCTATGCTAATGTACTAATGACTACTCAGTTGAACTGTTTGGACTGATTTTGGGTTTTTAGTGTAACACATCTGGGAGTCGTACATCACTTGCTTACACGATATGACCACCTGCTTTCATTATTGTTGATTACATAACTTAAGGAGCATCCCAACAGTTTTTTCAAAGATTAAATCGGACTTATTGGTTTCTACCGTTGATAATAGACTGTTCTTCAATTCACCTTATCAATATCGAAGCCAGCCATCGACTTCTTGTCAGGGCACCAACCAATGCCGGGGATTTGCGCTCTTACGGCCACGACGACCATACAGAGGAAAGCTAACGATATGTGTGTTTTCATGCTGAAACATATAACATTACTCTATGTAATTTAATGCAAAAATAACAGATTAACGCAACGTGACAAACATGTTTTATTGGATGATCGATCCCCCCCCCCCCCCTCCCAGTATCCATCAGTAACGGTAACACATCCCCTCTCTATCAGATAATAGGAATCAGTGTTAAATTTAAAAAGTTTTAATTTCATCTTATATGAGATGTGTGCAACTACCTGAAATATGTAGATTTTCTTATTTTCAGATTTTCCAAATTTTTATGAAGACGGTATCATCATCGAAAACCTATGAAAGATTATTAATTTGAGATGGGTGAGTCCATTTCATGGAGATGTGTCATCCGTCTGATTGACGAATTTTATCGACGGCCAGCAGTTTACCGGGAAATCGTATTACTTATTCCCAACGTATTTCCATCAATCTATATTTTTCCTATTTCACTATTGATTGATCCAGATTGTTGTGAAAATATTGGGCAGTTCATACTTCATGATCGTTAGGAGGGAGGGAGTTGTTCGTAGACTTTCATATAGAATAATAATTTAGAGTGTACATCCAGTAAAATCACGATATAATCAATATTCTCCTCCAAATCATACGAGTACACAAGGCATTGAAACAGCGACTGTAAAGTAGCCATTTTACCAATATGTCTTTAGGGTATTTTTTCACGGTTTACTTGGTTTAAGGTACTAAAAGTGCTGTATTTCGATCAGAATCTTGTCTTTGTAAAGCTGGATTTTTAGGCGATTGGTGTAACTAATCAATTCAATTCCAATGTCATACGTCTTATTAATGACATGTACAAACATTTATACATATTTTAGTGTATTCTGGATGTTACTGAAATTACTGAATATAAATTCAATTCAACACATTTTTCTCCTAAAAAGTTGTAAACTGCTTCTAGAGAGAGAATTTTCTCCAATCGTCCACAGCACATTTATCCCGTTTCTGCAGCTGGCGTGATGGTCGGAAAGAATTGCTTTTATTTTCATATTGCAAATTTCATGGCTGAGACTACTCAGTACCTACCTCATATTTTTCGAAACCGTTTTCAACATCGCTTTGTCGGTGTAGTCGTTATTGGATAGGAGGGTCGTAACACGCCAGCTAGGGGCAGATACACTAATGTACGACCGATCTGTTGTGCGGGTCCCACTTCTACATAATCGGGACGCGCCTGACGCGGCGACTCATTATTCCAACGGTACTATAATGACCCACAACCAATTAAGTGTTCGGTTAAAATTGGTCTCAACTTTCGAAATGAAGAAGCACAATTCATCCTCGAGAGCGGGTAGGAAAATCGCTTCCATCCGAGCTTCACTTTTTTTTTAGATCAAATTCGTACATTTTTAAATTTAAAAAAGTATTTTTAGAACATTGAATAAACATTATTACAGTTCATTAATTTTGTGACACGCGAATATAATGTTTAAATATTGCCAATATCACAGTGCACCTATCAAAGGAATCTCAAATACGAAAATTTACTTACTCTGAATTACTCGGAAATGAACAAATATGAAGAAACTTCTCGTAGACTATTTTGGGGATTTCAACGGGCCAAAAATAAACTTTCAATGAAAATTGTTTTTATGAACTTGAAAAGAAATTTGAAATTAATGGGAACAAGTATTAGTCCATTAGTGAAAAAAATACTCTTCTAACAATCCTGTCAAAGTTGTAGTTAAATTTATAGAATCAATAGTGGTTTTCTGAGTAGGCGAATGTTAAAAAGATAAAACTTGATAAATTTATCTTGTGGTAAACATCGAATTAAAACTAGTTCGTGGGATGGTTTTTCATGTAGTCCAGATTGGGTTAGTATCAAACCACACTGATACTCCCACAGGTACACTAGCAATCTGCCATTAAGCTCTAATTGTCATTATTTTTACAATAATTTTAAAACCTAGATTAACTATATCTACAAAACCTAGTGGTGATCGAATTTCCAAAATAGTTACAGTCTTCTGTGTTATTTTGATTAATTTTTCTCTAGAGACAGGTACGTTTCAGTTCAATGCACCAGTTTATACCTGCAAATCATTTCACTCTAAGCTAATAATAACTTAGTGAAAGAAGTTGATAATTATTCGGTTTACATGTTACGAATCGCTAGTTTAAGGTTGTTTTAAGATTTTATACATTTTTAAATGTAGGTATTTTCCGTAGGTACATACGTTCCTTCGCCTAATCAAAAAGATGTTTGACATTAACTTTTTGGGTAAATTCCGATTAGTTTTCTTCCGTATGAATTGATTATTTCTGAAGTCTACTGATAGCGTATTTGCAGATACTGTTCAAATTTCAACAACATTGCTCAATATTTTACTTAGAATACACCATGACGTTTGTCGAACTTGAACTCGTTTTGTCTGCTACCTTCACAACAATGAAATAAGTCATTTTTTAGTGTGCTAGATAGTGCTGTACATTGACCATCACAAGATTTTGTGTTGGGAAGCATAAAAAAAGGGTGCCGTACTTACGCTGGACTTGACGGAACTGGTCTGGAGTCGGATGACCCCGCTGACTTATATAGACTCAGCTTATGGCGCCCCTTCCTCCCTTCCACGGCGGAACTCGCACGGGGTCCTCCGGGCTTCGTCTTTCGGCATCCTCGAGTCGGATGCTTCTTCAACGTCTATAAACACGTAGGAAAAAATTGTCTTTACCGAAAGAGATAACGACGAATAGTATCTACGTTTAAATACTTTTGGTTCGTTATTTTCAATAATAAACCATAGTAACCGACCGGGAAAAAAGAATTAACCCAATCGAAATTTGTTATTTTACATTTCAGGATGTGTAGAATCCAGATCAGATTAAAAACAAATAAATAAAATAATTATAGATCCGTTCCGTCCGACGTCCGCAGTCCGGAGCTTTCCTCCGAAGGTACTAAACCAAAGTTAATGCACCTTCGGTCAAAAATCACAGTTGGGGCTGAGTTTTACGCATCGATCACAATCAATCCTAAAGAGTGAAACCGAAGGGCTGAAATTTATAAAATCTGAATATCAAAAACTTTCGGAGTAACACTATTGTCTTTATGTTCGATGTTTTTAATTCAAAGAATCGAATGAGCCCACCCAGACCGCTTTATGTTCATCCGTTTGCTCTCAAGAAGGCTAGAACTTTGGACGAGAATGTCAACGTGCTTGAAAATAGTGTAAATCGCCTAGTAACTTGTGACGGTTAAATCAGCTGATATAATAATTACATTGTTTTGAGTTTTTTCAAGAGTTCGTTTTGAAATCGAGTTTTTCAAGTCTTAAGTATTATAATTATTATACAAGTGAAGCGTCTTTTATACATGATTTTTCGCTGAATCCAATTGTGAATCTTTCTTCACTTCTCTCTCAACAAATAAGGGATTTTCAAAAATGAATACACATTTCAAAAGTTCAATGAATACGATTCTTTTCGCTCTGAAATCGGGTAACCTGTGATTCAGCCCCCAACGACCAAGAGAAAGGGTTAGAAAATACATTATTTTTTAGGGAGGAGGCCCGAGAGAGTTACCATTCGATTAAACGAAAAGGATGCATACCATCCGATGACAAACTCCTTTTTATTGTAGTAAGTTCATTTCGTATGAAAAACTCGACTTTTCACCACCCATTCAACCGTCATTTTCTTCCAATATATTTCATGTATGTTTTCCGTACGTAACCGGAAAAACTGGTGATGTTTTTCTTAGGAAGTGGAAGTTACAAAACTAAGTTTGTCCGACAGGTCATGTAAATACAAACATGCAAATTTATTGGATACACATATCCAAATCTTGGTTTGCAGGACATAGACTATGGTGCATTTTGTAAACCACTGTTTCCAATGGTTTTTACATGATGGGCTTTGCAGTGCCGCCGCAGGACGAGAACACTTAAAATGAAGCCATTTTATGTAATAGTACTCCAATTTCGAAGATCTATGCAAAACGCTGCAAATTCTTTCACTGGGGTTTATTATTCAATTGGCTTGCGTTCGTGATTTGAATTTCTACTAAGCTTTGGTGTGTGCGTGTTTCACAGGTGATAGAGCGATTATTGAATTTCATGAGATATGCATAGAGCAAGTAATCTGTTCTCAACCAAAATACCTATTTGGATTGTTCAGGATCATGTTTGTGTGCCATCTGAAATTCAATAATCGCTCTATCACCTGTGGAAAGTTCTACAAGAAGAGTCCAAGCTTAGTAGAAATTCAAATCACGAACGCAAACCAATTGAATAATAAACCCCAGTGAAAGAATTTTCAGCGTTTTTTTATGGTTATCTTACAATCCGTGTTCGGACATAAACCCTTAAAGGAGTTCACCTATCCAAATTCACTACATCGCTACAGTTACTGCAATCAAGAAAACATTGGGGCGTCGTCGGACCAAAAACGCAAATGTTGGCACCATAAACCAGGAATGTACATCGGAAATGGTTGGGGCCACGGACCTAGGGAGGGGCTCATTCGATTTCTCATGGAAAGTTCTTCAAAAAGAGTCCAAATTTAAGCCGCCTTGCCTTTTTTTAAGGGTTTTAGAGATTTTACAAGACTTTGACAACCCTTAAAGGGCACTTTAAATTAAGTGAGAGCGATTACAATGGTTTATTATTGAATGATAAACCAAAAGAATGGGACCAACCGGGTGAATTGAGCAGCAGTCTAGTTTGTTTATGTCTGGTTTCGATGTAAATGACTTTGACTCTCCATCCACGTTACCGAATGCTCACATACAAATTGATTTATTATTTTGATTCTAAAACTAGCCAAAGAAAGCAGTTTTTAAATTCTCAGCGATGAAACTTTTTTTGTTGCTAACATAAAATTTTCAATCGTATTTAGCGCTTTGGAGCGTTCTGAACAACTTTCGTTTGGCGTCTATTTACCTATCTCTGTGTACCTGTCCTACTGTCCGCAGATTCTTGTATCAAGGTTATTTATGCTGCTTTCGTCCGACTTTGATGACCAGTTCAGGGAGCTCCCTAAGCCTACCGAGTTCTTTATGGAAAGAACACCTGTTTAATTTAGTCCACTGTTCCACGTAATAATTAAATAATAAACCTTGGTGTTATAATTTCAACATTTAAAAATTAAATGTTCAAAATTTACGTTCCTTGAATATTATGCTAAACAATTTCGAGAGGAGTTACAATATTGTTTTACTAGGTGAATAACAAAGGTTTATTTTTGAAAATGATGAACCAAAAATCGTATAGGCTGATATAACTCTAGTGGAATTATCACTTCACAAAATGGAGTGAAGTGTGTTGCCCAGGGTGTTCTGAAAGGTAAGTGAGGAAGTGTTGTCAAAATCCCACTGGGTGTTCCTTTTCTGGCTCTTTTCCCCTCTTTTTTTGTCGCTATTTATGCTTGTAGCGAATTTCTGCAAACACATAAATAATTGAGAAACGGCTATGGTCTATGCTGCAAATTCCCTGAAAGTTGCACACCATGAAAAATCAGAATACATGAATGATAAAATGTGAGGACAACGACCAGGATTACCCGAGACCAACCCTAGGAATTGAGGATGATCAACATTATTGAGGAATGATCTGTAATGGAGAAAGGAATTATAGAATTTCGTTACTGTTTCGTTAAGTACATTAATTTTTAGGATTCATGGACGGCTTCCCATTGCTCAATCCTATTTCTTCCACTTGATGCTCCATTGTTCTGGTCTTCAATGTTGTTAATAGAAATCGGTGATTGTATTCTTGCAAAAAAACATATTGAGGTCAAATTCTTCGAACGTAGTAGTAAACAAGAAACGAACTGGTCCACGTGAGTCAGCTGCCCGGTACCTAATTAAGAACAATCAAAAGAAAGAAAACCGGAAAGGATTCGAAGGAAGAGTCTGGATATGAAAAAACCGGGTCTTAGGTGGAGAAGAATTTCGCGGTAGAGAGAGGGATTAGCATGAATTAAAACGGAGGAGGGAGGCCTGAGGGTCTTCGCTTCAACGGTACGCACTAACCCAAATCCGGGGCGTCCCATAACTCTTGTCAAGTTCAACAAACTGCGACAGCTTTCGCTGACGACCGAGAGTCGAGACGGCTGTTCGATGGGATAGGTCTGGCGCGTAGACATTGGTGAGACCGAAGCAAAATGTGGGATTGGTTTCACTTTTTAAGACGTCACTAGTTGTAATACAAGGCGTCTATACGCTTTTGATCTGCTGAGTGAACTCTGACGTTAATTTCTAATCGAATTAAGAAGTTGAAGTTTGAAATAATATATCCTGGGCCACATAGAACAGAATTGCAGCTTGAAAAACCTCTCTGATCTGCTTAGTGGTCTATGAAGCTATTTTTTTTAGTCGACCTAGAGTCCTGAAATTCTTAACAGAGTCTGTCATGGACTGCTAGAAAAAAATTACTTAGGTGTGCAACAAATACTAATCATAACGTGTTTACGTAAAAAGGATAAGTGAGGAGCTTACTTTCAAAAAGGCACATATCCAAATCTGGGAGAAAACGCTTTTTTCTCAATTTTCTATCTCTGAGTATGAGTTGAATCAGATCCCCCTATCATTTCCGAACAAAACAGAACACATCCACGTCAATTCCGGGGCTAAAGTTATGTGTTTGCATCAAAAGGTAACAAATCCGTCCCCTACATTTTTTTCAGTGCCTTGCAATCCAAATGGCACATATCCTCCGAATTTCGTCAGGCGATAAGTCGTAGATTTTCAAAAAGGCACATATCCAAAAAGAAGCATTGCGCCTTCGTCTTGACGTTGAATATTTACACGAGACTCGATAGATGGCAGACATGACAAATGGAAATATGGAGTCAGGTAAAGTTTTCAATAAAACCTACAGAATGGAGAATGAATTCTTTTGTTTTCGAAAAGGCATAAATCCATGAGTTTTGATCAAAAGGGCACATTTCCAAAGTGAAAATGGATGTACAGCCTCGTGTTTTGGAGAAAATTGATTCATATTCTGAGGCATCTTTATCTGTGCCTTCTCACACATTACTCCGATGAGAAACTGCAGAAAAACATCTCCACTAATCTGCAAATCGTTTTTTTTTTCACTTCCTGAACATTTTGTCGGAATGGATATGTGCCTGTTTGAAAGTAAGCTCATCAAGTAATGTCTTATCGTGAAGAGGGATTCATATTCTGGCCAGAGTGAGGGAGCCGATGAACGTACAGTAACTCGGGTGGTGTTATCTTGTTTTCTTGGAGGTTTTTTGTTTTTAAAATTTTAGATCAAAATGTTTTTAATTTAATCGTTTTCCTTGTAAGTAGGAAGTTTGGTTAAATAAGGAGGCTCTCTGGGATATTATTGCCAATTAAACGTGTCGAGGTTCATAATTTTGAGTATATAAGAACGTCATCGCTCACAATTCACACTTGAAAGGGTTTTATTGCTGTTTTGGTTTATTATTGTAATAAAACACTAATCTTTAACTCCCCCTGAAAATTTCATGGTTTACGTTTCAAAGGGTGTAGAATCCGAATCTGCAATAAAAATTTTTCCCGTTCCAAAAAGCAAAAAATCTTAAATTTTCAGGAAAAATCCATCTAGGCCCGACGACGCCCCAATTGTTGAGCCAGCTCTCTCACTAAATTTAAATTTAAGGGTGTCAAAGTTTTGTAAAATCCCTAAAAACCTCAAAAAAGAGGCGGCCTTAATTTGGACTCTTTTTGAGAACTTTCCACGAGGAATCGAATGAGCCTCCCCCCAGTCCGTAGGTCAAACCATTCCCGATTTATGGTGCCAACATTTGCGATATTTTAGTTTATTATTGTTTTTGTTTTGATATCAGTAACCTAGTGACGTAGTGATGTAGTAATGTGTAGTGAACTCCAAAAAGGCTTTGTAGCCGATACACGGGTTAAAGCATTCTGATAACCATAAAAAAAAAAAAACGCTGCAAATTCTTTCACTGGTGTTTATTATTCAATTGGCTTGCGTTCATGATTTGAATTTCTACTAAACTTTGGAGTGTCCGTGTTTCACAAGTGATAGAGCGATTATTGAATTTCAGGAGGCACACAAATATGATCAACTGATCAATCCATATAGGTATTTTGGTTGAGAACAGATTTACGTGCTCTATGCATATTTCCTGAAATTCAATATTCGCTCTATCACCTGTGAAATACGCACACTCCAAAGCTTAGTAGAAATTCAAATCATGAACGCAAGCCAATTGAATAATAAACACCAGTGAAAGAATTTGCAGCGTTTTTTAGTCATAGTTAAGTATAACGCATATAACACTAATCTTATTTTTCTAATGAATGCACTGATCTGGTCAATTTCATTGTTCTCCTTATCTGATAGTACTGGGAGCTGTCCTGAAGATATTTTACCGACAAATTGATTAATCATAGGTTAGAAGATTGATTTAGACGAAATCATAAATCATTCATTAGTCAAACAGGTATTAATTCTGCAAAGGTTTCGTGTTGAAAAATGTTACTGTTATTATTTCATATGAGTCAGTAGACAGCATCTCCTGTTCAATCACTGCCTTTGTATATCGGTTTACTGTTTTCAAAAATGAACCTTTGTATTTTACCTGAAAGAGTAAAGGAAGCAAACAGCGAAGCTTGAGCTTTTTTAGCTGCCGTCGGAGAGAAAAACGTGGTGGATACCTTTACGTAGGTAGTTTTGCGATCTTTGTTCGCTAGGTCGTTGCCCAGCCGTAGATTGAGGGGTTGGGTATGATGTTCTAAAATGAGTCCTGAGTTATCGAAGATGGGAGGTAAAGTACCAACTGTAAGACACGACAGTGATGAAGACTGGAGGCTTGTTCTTAGTAACTCCACCGCCCAGGCTACTACGAGGAGTAAATTACTGCCATCACATTTAGGGACTTATGAATTAATTCCAGCTTTACAATTAATTCAAAGAGAAATACGTAGTTCTTAATTAGTGATTTAGTTATTAACCAGTTACATGTAAGGTTCGTGTTAGCCAATATTTAGAATGAAATGAAGCTTTTTCAATGGCTTTCAAGTTGTGCAAAATTAAATGTACAAAAACTAAATTTGGATCGAAATATTCCAAAACATTTTTGAAATTTCCTCCACTCGTTTGCAGCGGTGTCCATGATGCTCACCCCGTGGCCGCTTTCTACTCCATGATGCGGTTGCCAAGCAGACAGCAGGTACCTACTCTAAAAAAAAAAAAAAAAAAAAAAATAAATAAATTATACTTAAACCAGTATACAAAAAAAGGTGTAAACCAATAAGAAGGTATAAACTAATAAAAAGGTGTGAACCAATATATATAATTGTAACTAACATCTTATGACATTATCTGATGTTAATGCCAATAAAAAAAAAATAAAAATAATAATAATAAATAATTTAGAAAATAATAATAAAAAAATAAATAATAAAACTATTAAAAAAAAACCTGAATAACCCAGTTCACTATTATCAAATAGTTTATCCAAGATCGAAGTCTGTTCATGAGGCTATTTATGCATTTATTATCGAAGTTGGAATTGATGTTTAATTTGCAGCTCGTTCATTATTGTAATCATTATCATTAATTATGTATATAGATAATATGTTCTTGTAATAAAATCCTTCATGGCTGTTGCTTCCGGCTAATGACAATTGAAGAAAAAAAAAGCAGGTACTCTGTCAACCAGTGACTGTGTAGTAGAAAGAGACGTCTCATGTGCCGAGTAAACGGGAAAAAAACCGGATATTATTGCTTTTGAGTCGGATGGGTGGCCCCGATCCTGGGTGTCCATTCACTTAGTGAAAATGCAGCCTACGATAGATGAACATGATAAAAAAAAATACCTACGTTAAGAGTGTCTGAGATAAAAGCTTAGCGGCTAATTAACATCAATGTTATGACCGCAACTGTGTTTTGACACGGGGTTTAGTGTGGGAAAAGTGCCGCGGAGTTACTCTGGTTGAAAATCCCGTCAGGAGTGCTTCATGGTGTCACCACCCCAGTGCCCATCTGGTTACCACTTTGTTTGGGCTCTTCCTTTATCAATCTCTCTCTTCCCATATCACTCAACTTCTTTAATCGCTGGGGCAGGCGCCAGGTAAACTGGGCGCCCTCCCCATTTTGTATTTAGTTTTTTTTGGTTTGTCTATTGTTAATGGTGTGACCCCTCCAACTTTGAAGAGGGTTCCGCAAAACAAGAAAGTGGTGAATACATTGCCCATTTCAGAATTAAGATAATAAATACTTCCATTCACCAAAACATCAATGATTAACTAAGAAAATTGGACTTTGAAGAGAGACAATATGTTAAAAAATGAAACAAAATTAGAAGTAGTCTGCAAATTAATTTAATTCAATCAAAAATCATGAGAAATCATGTGACTTCTCAACTTTAGTGAACAATTATGAATTTGAATGGCACAATGTCTGAAAACCTCTGGTGATAAATTCGTAACATGGTAGTGAATATACGAATTATGCCGTCAGATAATAACACTGTGATAATAATCAGAATGAATTCTAAATCACACTTGTTAATGAAGAGATGTTGATGTTGAGGTGCGGTTGAACGATAACCCGATATGATCAAGAAAACCGTAAAATAAATATGAATTTGTAATAATTTTGCATTATAATTAGGTACTACTTCAGTAGCATCGAACATCACTTTAGTCAATTATTAGTTCAGCTAAGTATACATAAATACTATTTATGTATAGTAATTAATATTTACATATTAAGTAAATAACTGGCAGAAGTAGACGATCAATTAGTAGGTAAGTGGCACTGTGACACTCATCGAACCACTTTTAACTTGGTTCAGACTAACGAAGTCCTTCTATTTCCATCAAATACTCCAAACATGTCCCATACAGGTGTTTAAGAACACACGCACGACGCTTAGCCTTGACTGCAATTTGAACATTATCGAAGTACCCGTATCTACCTCGGACGATTTCTAATTAGGTGTTTAGAAAGCCTATACCTACAGTGAGCATATACAGTTATGCGTCTCAGGTCAGACTGAAAGTGCCTTGAAGGAAAGTAATTCTGGAATAGAAGTATAATCATTATTTCAATACACATGTATATTTAATCATTTCCCTGAACCCTCCTCACCTCTCAAAAGCGAAGAAAAAGTCTTAAAAATGTATAATAATTCAAAACCTACATTGCTATTCATTCTTAACCTACAACGTGAAGGAAATGTTGTTCTCACTTAAGCGTGATGATGAATCGTTCAAATCCAAAAATAAAAATGACCAGTAGCAGCTCAAACTTTGTAAATTTGGTTTCTTGTATTTATGTTGCAAGCGTATATTCGTGCGTATAACTTCAACAATTTTCCGATTTAATTGAGCATGAATATTATCTTTAAGGTTCTCGTACCTAACAAATAATAAAGAAAGTATCACTAATTATTAATTTGTCCGTAATACCTGTATCTTTTGTGGCGCCACATTAAAATCAACGACTGATCAATTTTAATGGATCTTTGTGCCAAAAGAAGATACTATTCAACAATAATATATTTCAATACAATTTATGCAATTGACACAATGTTGTTATTGTTAATTTCAGTTCTTTCCCAGACGGTTAACGTGAAGTCATGAAAAGTTTATCTTGGTAATAATAACTCCGTGTCAGCTTGTGGGTAGATATAATATTGGTTACCCCATCGTGATGAGAATGAGAATTGAGCTACATGACGGAAAACTAGCTTGCTTTCCACTATAAACGTGATTGCTATAAAAGAAAAGATTGAGTTTGAGACACGTGTACAATTAATTTACTTTTATATGTAATTTCAACGAGCTTTTCATATGTTCTACTTTAACTTTCAAGCCTTGGCTGCATCAACTATGATAAGTAAAATTCGAAAAAACAAAGGAACATTTTTCTGACCTTTTTAAAGTTTATGCTGATTATACAATTGAAATCTATTAATTCCACTGGTGCGGTGTCAGGCGAGAGCTGTTCCAATTTAACAATGTGAGGAAGGCGAATGATTCGTATTATGTTGTGTTACTTATAACTATCAGAACAAAGAATGGTTTAAAAATTTTGTACACATTTACAGTAGGTATTAACTTCAAATAAACAGATATAATGAAAATCAATTTAAAAAAAAATGCATTTACTATTTTTGATTCAAAATCAAGTTGAAGTTTAGGTTTGTTATACAATTTTCTTAGCTGAGTTCATAAGTCCGGGGGCTTGTACGTTTGATTTCTTTAACAACTTACTGTGTACCGATCGTCGTACAAGTGCTTACACATCTCACAGAAAAAACGTGTCAATTTTCACTTGGGCATCCGCTTTGTATCCTCATTTCCTATGATGGAACCTTCAAGTAACTGTTTTACATCAGTACGTTTCATATTTCTTGTGTCATCATTCATAAATATACAGTACCTAACAAGCAAAAATCGACACAGAATTCAATTCAGCCGTTTTGTTTTTCAAACTACTTCGAATACCCTCCTGCGATATAGCGAATTAATATCTAGATCGGATTGCCTTGTGAAAAGCACAAAGTTGACGAGTCCTAAATAGTGATTTATGACTACTCCACGTTTGATTTCGACAAAACTAGTGATGCGGGTAACTACGTGTCAAGATCTTCAGAGCTATCGACGTTGAAGGTGACGTCACGCAGTTTTTTTCAAGCAGACAGTATATTTTCCTCAATACGGGTAAAGACTGGCGTGTACCAACCTAGCAAATCATAACGTTGTGCTCAAGTTATAGTGATTTGCTGAAATTTTAAGCGGATAATTCCCTAAGTATGAACTATAACACTAGAAGCCGTTGAAAAGAGATGATTATGAAACATATATTTAAATATCTAATTACATGAAGTGCAGATTCACAAATTTTTGCTCTGAAACTTATGAAGAATTATATTCTCATTTAGGCACTGAAAATCCTTGTGATTAAGAATCGCAACCAATTGATTTAATTGATTAGTCATGCTTGTTTAATGATCATCATCCAAGTATGCCTATTCAAAGAGCATTGTTGAGAAGGAAGCGACGAACAGGGAGAGCACAGTTATGAGCATATCACTTACAAAATGTAAAAAGCAAACGATTAAGCCACAGACAACTCTGGTGAGAGTTCAGACAAGAGAGTAAATATTCACTCAAAAAATTTAGAAGGAAATGACAGAATGCCTTCTTGAAGCGTCACTTTCAAACCACTGATTTCAAAAAGTATTAGAGACGCTGTTTTCACACTGGTGTGACCAATTGTACGGAACAACCTTATGTAACACATAAATTACATTAAGATGATATATTTATGAAGAAAATTATCTCATTGGAAGGGAAAGAATGATGCAATATAAAACTAAGGTGGAACTACGATTGCTTCAACTAAAACGTGGATTTACTTCCCGAATGAATAATTTCTAATTATGTATGAGCTGTCTTTAGGTGCAGTTGTGTTATTTGTGACAGTTTGTTTCTCAACTGTGAGATTGTGATCAAGAGTATCGAACTGTACACGTGTTACCTTAACCAAAATGTGAACAACTCTAATAGGATGCTTGATAAATGGTCTTGAGAAGAACTTATCTAATTCGGGGGCACCATGTCAAGTTGAGAACACCATCAATAACCAACGAAGAATGGAAGTTCCGTTCTTGAATCTCGAGGCATTGTGTAACCGTGATTATTATACAGGCATCACGCGACATCATGGGACCTACCTCCGAGGATCCTGTACACGACTTGATTATCACGATATGTGAACTGAATGGACAAACAGTAATCATCTTGTGATCTACAAAATCGCATGACACTTATATTTGCCTTTTGGTTTATTATTCAATAATAAACCATTGTAATCACTATTGAAAAAAAAAAATATATATATATATCTAACCCCCCCCCCCCCCTGAAAATTTCAAGGTTCACGTGTCCAAGGGTATGTAGAATACCAATCTGCAATAAACATTTTTCCGTCCGTCCGCCGTACGCACGATTTCTCCCAAACGGCTGAAGCAAACAATCTGAAATTTTCAGGAAAAAATCCATGTTGGTCTTTAAGGGTTGTCAAAGTTTTGTTAAATCCCTAAAAACCTCAAAAAAAGTCAAGGCGGCCTAAATTTGGACTCTTTTTGAAAAACATTCCACGAGGAATCGAATGAGCCCCTCCCCAGGTCCGTGGGTCAAACCATTCCCGATGTATGGCCCGATTTATGGTGCCAACATTTGCGTTATTTTGGTTTATTATTGTTTTTGTTTTGATTGCAGTAACCTAGTGATGTAGTGAACGTGGATACTGGAGTGAACTCCTAAAAGGGTTCTGATAACCATAAAAAACGCTGCAAATTCGTTCACTGGGGTTTATTATTCAATTGGCTTGCGTTCATGATTTGATAGAGCGATTATTGAATTTCAGGAGGCACACAAATATGATCAACTGATCAATCCAAATAGGTATTTTGGTCGAGAATAGATTTACATGCTCTATGCATATCTCCTGAAATTGAATAATCGCTCTATCAACTGTGAAACACGCACACTCCAAAGCTTAGTAGAAATTGAAATGATGAACGCAAGCCAACTGAATGATAAACCCCAGTGAAAGAATTTGCAGCGTTTTTGTGGCGATTTGGAAAAGAGATTTCGTACTATGAACGTAGCTAACGAATGTAACTTTTAACGCTGGTTCTCATAACCTCATTACCTCAATTTTTCACCTGAAGGGCAGGTAGGTATTCCATTCTTGCAAAAGGAAATTCTTCTAAGGAATCCATGGAAATGAAATTATGCATAAAATGATGTTATGTAATAATAAATAAAATTAAAACTGAAAACTCATAATGGCTAATATTTTTTAAAAACTTGTTTTTTTGTTTCTTTCAAAGCTTTAATTGCTGGGATGATTAAGATTGAGTAATACCGATTCAGCTCTCTCAAAGTCTTTCGACTTTGTTTCTTGCATCAGATGTTTTCTCACTAATACCGTTTTCTGTTTCATTGTAAGGAAGTTTTTTCATACTACAACTCTGAAAATCCGTTTATTAGTTGAGTAGTTATTCTTCTATAACCTACATATTCTAGATTGCTTTCGGATCGGTGTCTAGTTATGAACAATCCTAGTTGATCTTAGACGAATTTAGTATTTTAAAAGAGAGGTTCATTCTATTGGCATAACAATTGGGCAATTTATTTTTCGGGAATGACACAAATCAAGCGCAAAATGGTGAATACGGGGTATGCTAGTGTTTGAATTTTGATAAAGTTTAAAGGTATATTCAAAGCAAAGACCGAATGCAAAGTTGGATATGGCACATAGATTCGTCGTCTAGATCTGTGGAAATGCTTTGGATAATCTTGAAAGACGTATATATGCTTCTAAAAACGATTCACGGGACAAGAAACAAGCTAATTCTATATCAGATAGAATAACGATAGGATGTGTTGAAATCGATATGAAATGATTAGACCGTTCTCAACAATTTGAGCGCGATAAAACCACTAAAAGGTGAGAAAACGATTTTGGTAGATTACATGTATGAGTATGTGCAGAACGGTATCTGAATGATGAAACTTACAGAGGACCGTCTACATCCTAACTCGCACATTACCTGAGAATTCCATCAAAATCGGATAAAATCTGTAGGAGTAGGCTTGTTATAAGGATTTATCGTTGGTGTATGTGCAGCAGCTGTAATCAACAGTAGAGCGTTACAATTTATATGATTTGTTGTTTGTTTGGTTTGGCTTGTTCGTTCTTGAGTAACTACCCTGTACGTTTGAGTGCGGTCGGACAATTATAACCTGGAAAAATTATGCTTGATGAATTTTAAGTTAGCGCCTGCATGTACCCATGTGATGATTTGAGAGCAGTGAAATTCATAGGAGACTATCTGCAGCCTAAGGGTGCTTACAGACTGGAGCTGCGATAAAGCGAGGAAAGAGAGCAAGGAGAAGAGCGAAGATAGCAGAGAGTTGGCCAAATCAGAATGGAGCGATGCTGCGAGAGTCAGTGCGGTTCAAATCTTCTCGACGAGGACTACAGCAGAAAACCCGTCATTGAAAATCTGGTATTTACTTCGAAAAGTAGGAGGGATTCACGCAATTAATCAATCGCGACATGTTCACGGAGAATTTCATCATTTGTACTAAGAACTTCGAGAAGATTCCAACATGTTTAACGAGTATTTTCGGATGAATATGACGACATTCGACTACTTGCTCGATAAACAGGTGGTCAAATTACATTTCAAACCCAATGTGCCTGTTGAACGTCTTGCTGTTACCTTGACATAAGTAACTACACATTTTTAAATGTAATAAATGTTTTATTAATAAACGTTGAATTGATAACGTGAATATTCAGTTCAATTACTTCAACATTAAAGGAGACTACTTCGGTTTATTCGGGCATAAACACGGTAAATACAGTATAACTAATATTCCATGAAGGTTTTTTCATGAACACAACTAAATCGTCAGGATTCATATTTCATATGGGCGATAAGAGCGACGAAAACCAGCTGGCTTGGTTTCTTCGCTCTTAGCTTTGCTCGTAGCTTCGCTTTACCTTGAAGCGCTGCTCCACTCTGCTCCCCCTCATCTGCCTCCCTGTGTTTGTTTTCTTTGCTCTCTTTCCTCGCTCTTATTGCAGCCCGTAAGCGCTCTAACCCGCACACTCCCTGCAAATTTTTTTCAAGATCGGTTGGAAACTGTAGCAAATTAGAGTTGGTATAAGGGCCTATGGGTTCACGAAAATACACACAACACTCACACATACTCATAGACCCGAAACGAAAGGTGTTCAGAATGGTCTGAAAATAAGCTGACTTGGAAACAAAATATGCCTGGAAATAACTCAAGCAGGCGTATGGGAATCGATGAGGCAATCTTCCCAGGTCTGTAACTTCTGTGTATCGCTGAGCGTTCGAACGTGATCATCCTTAAGGATCACAACGGTGGCCTTCAACTTGATTGACTGCTCTCCCAGACGCAGGAAGTTCATTGGAAGGATACAGCCTCCGGTAAATTATTTTCTATTTTCGTTTGTGGTGAGAAGAAGTACCGTTCCTTATTATTTGTATCTACCATACTGAAAAACACGAAAATATTTTGACACTAAAGAAAAACAAACATCATGAAACTATTGATTCTGACTATCGATTGGAATCGGGAATCAAAATCAATCAAATGGGGCAGTATATACGGCTATTCATGTACTCCCTATAAATAGTGTCGCAGCAATTAATGCAAGTTGAATGTCGAACAAGTAAGTATTGTACTTCGTACACAATTATAAACTTTTGGTATTGTTTACAATTTAAACCCATTCGAAATTTTGTGGTTTACGGCTATTGGAATTTTCGGTGAG
The DNA here is from genome assembly GCA_031894815.1 of Creontiades dilutus. Lineage (NCBI taxonomy): Eukaryota > Metazoa > Arthropoda > Insecta > Hemiptera > Miridae > Creontiades > Creontiades dilutus. The sequence continues at coordinate 916,264 of JAVIWC010004890.1, forward strand.
AAAAACGACGCCCAAATAAAAACAAAATGGTACATTGTAATACTTTCTACTGCTTTCATGAAAATGACTATTTTTGGAGATTTTAAACGTAGCTATTTTAATTATTTTTGAGGAAGTTTGTTTGCGCAGCAATTACCTGAAGAGTTCTATGTGATTTACTGCTTCACATCTATCTACCCAAAACAAGAAAGAGAAAGTTCTTTCACAGCTTACTCCATCTGAAATAACCCCGAATTTTGCGGGTTAAACCTTTAAGGTTTGAATCGTGGTCGTTAGTTCCTTTAGGGTCCATTTCCAGTACGACTTCCATCAAAATCGGTCAAATTACAGCGTTTTATTATTTTATTTTCATGTTTTAAACGATCTATGGAAACGAACAAAAACAATAAATTTATTATTTGGTTTTTCAAGCTGAGAGAGTCATTGATTGCCTCATGAAAGGTTACCGTAACTAAATGAGTGAATTCAATTAGAGCTATGATTGACTAAATGAGAGAAGCTATTTGTAAAATAAAGAAAGGTTGGGCTGTGTATTCAACATTCCCTACAATGACCAATAGTATAGACTATTACTGTTCTTCCTTCATGTATGGCGTCATCTACAACTTTTAACGGTTGCATTCCGTTGTTTCGAATCAGAATGGCCGTCTTCCCGAGGGAAGAAGCCTAAGGTCCCGACTCACAAATCACTCTTGGTTTTCAATCTATTTTTGACCAACCTATGAAATTCCTTTTGGTTTTTCTGACAGGTACCTACCTATTTTAAAACTCCAAAGAGGGCGCTGCACCGGTGGAAACAGGTCCTATTAGAGCCACGCCAAAATGGAGAATCTCCATATAAGGGGTCTGGGAGTAATTGCGGGAATTAAGCTTCGTTCACTTTTGTCTATTAGGAACTAGGAGCAGGTTTCCGCGTCCTCCGCCGCATCTTCACTTTCTATGGTAGGGAGAGGTGGAAGTGCAATGGTCGACCAGTGCTGTTTAGAAGCCCTGAACTTGGAAGGCTAACTCTCACACTTCCCTGGCAATTTACAACTCGATCTCAACTTCTTATAATCTCTTCTGAGAAATCTTCCTTAATTATTTACACTGAATTCCACAACACGAATAATAATTTAATTTACAAAGTGACTCTTCTCTTGAACAAATTATAATTTGTCAGGCAGTGCTTTGAAAGTCTTCAATTTGCAAGTTGTACTTGAAATATTGGCTTATCGTTTAGATTATATGCTTTGAAATTGCTTATGCTTAATGATTGTACATACATACATATTTCTTCCCGTTGATTAAGACGCTTTAATGAAAAAGGTTGTTTTTTCATGTAAGTTTTCAAAAATGTTTGACGTAACTCAGGTGGTTTTGCTTCCGAGTCTACCAAGGTAGCGGAAACATTGTTTTCATTTTCGGAATGTGAAAATTTTTTTGTCCCCAAAATCAAAAATTCCACTCGCATTTTGCGTTTTAGAACTTTCTGAACAATTTTGGTTCCGTGTCTGTCTGTGTGTCTGTCTGTCAGCAAACCCTTGTTACGGGCAAAACTACACGAAGTTATAGTCTGATTTTGATGAAATTTTCAAGGATTGTGCGGGTTGGGGTGTAGATGGTCCCCTGTAGGTTTTATGACCCCCGGATCAATAGTAGCCTCTGCTCATGCACAAACGTGAAATCCTTGTTACCCGCATAACTCCGGGAGTTCTTGACCAGTTTCGATGAAATTTTCAGGGATTGTTCGGTTTGATGTGTAGATGATCCCCTATGAGTTTCATGACCCCCGGATCAATAGTAGCCTCTACGCATGCGCAAGATATATACAGCCACTGTGCGGAGGGATGACGGCAGTTGGGTACTTTGCAACGACGCTGCAGTCAACCCAACATTATTTGATCCGTCATTGAACGATGCTTATATTTTATTTTTAGAAATGTCATAATAATTATTTATCACTTCAGTCATCTATCCATTCAGCGTCAATGTCAATTTTTATTATCAGGTATATTTTATAGTTTGTCCAATTGTTGAACATTGCTACCTTTATTTTCTCAAGTTATGCTCCTGCATAACAATAAATTTGCCCGCCACACCCACTTGGCAGACGTTTTTTTCGTTTTTCGCTTGTATACATATTTAGGAAAACAGAGTTGAGGACACGAAGGAGAATGAAATAGAGTAAATTTATATTTCGGCAAGTTGCCTACATCAAATGTTGAACTAACAATGAGGAAATTCTGCATTGTCAAGAACTGTGGAGCTATGGAGTCATTGTTGTATTGACGTATTAGTGTAGTGTATTTGGACATATCTTTATCTTATAATGTACAGACCTAGTGGTTCATAGGCTCTCAGAACATTAGTGTTTGAGCCAGCCTTCTCAAACAGCAGCCTTGGACTTACTTCCTTCAGGCTTCAATGTTCTGAGCACCTTCACACCAAGCAATCATCGAAGGAAGAGTTATGGGAGATGGCATGATGGCTTACAGGGAGATTAGGATTTTGAATCACAACTGAATGTCAATGTTTGTTGACCCTCAAATCCAGCGAAGTCTCTGCTTTTCCCACACTAAACACTAAGCAATTTTCGCAGAGCATATTACCAATGAATAGAGTTTGCATCTTCTTTTTTTGAAAGGATGTAATCCTCTCGGAGATTGGTCAGGCATTGTCGATCACCTGTGCGACAAGATATCTCCAATGGAAGACTCTTGTCGATAGGCCATCGAGGGCACTTTGGGGAAAACTCTATTGGTAGTCGAATTTTAATTTAGAAAATCGTATATTTCTCTCAAACAGTATCAATTTTCTCAATTCCGAAAAAGAAAGTGGTTGTTAATTGAGCCCTCTCGCACTTGTCACGGGCCAGGATGTTTGATGTAAGGAGAGATAGGTAATTATTTTTTTCCAACAACTTTTCGGTTACCCTCTAGAAAGTTTATATTTAAATAAACGAATATGCACCATATTTTCCTCTTATGTATGCGGCTTGACCAATAGGGTTTAATAAGAACGTACTGACGTCTTATGATACACGTTCCCGTTTAACCATTATGTTTTATCTCCCCAAAAACGTCGCTTGAACCATTTATATCTGATTGTTTATATAAATTAGCAGCCTCGGTGATTAATGTAATAGTAACTCTACGGATTGTTGAGAGAATCGTTATCTAGCTCTCAAATGTAAAAAATACTCCACTGTGTAACTCCCAGAAATTATGACTCGGTAATGATGTAGATCTGCACTCAACCATTCGGCAACTTTTTTCTCCTTTTTAGTGGTAATTATTATAACTGAGGTTGGAAGTACCGAAATCAGATTGCAAAGATACGGCCAAACCCACTTGATCGATAGCTGAGGAAGGAGGGATACCGATAAAGCTAAACATAGACAGTGGTACATTACCTAAACTTGGCGTCTCGAGGATCCATTCCTTGTCTTGTCCACTCTAGATTCCATAAAAAGTGCCCCATTTATGTTTCAGCACGTTAGATCGGTTAGGAACGAAATTAGCCACAAGGGCATTCATCTAATCACCGATCTCCACACCTTGTGATTGACTTCTAAATGTACAAAGACAGAATGACTTCGTCTTCAATATAGTCGAGCCAATCTTTTGGGCTGTGGTGACTGTAGGTCATAAAGTTCAGTCTACATCAATAAAGCGGGATAATTTTAAGGGTGGGGGGGAGTTTGGCTCTTTGGACATTCATGATGGGTTATAGTGCTGGGGGTAGCTCATCACAATCACGATCATTTACTATTCCTAAAGAAAGCCATACAGAAACCAAGAATGGAGAAGTCCCTGTAATGCACGAATTACCTAACAATACGCGTTAATGTTACCATCGGAAGGTTTTCAAGACAATAGCCTAACCTATCTTTTGGGCTATGGTGACTCTGGGTCACAAGGCCTGCGACCATCTTCTCTTTTCTCCGCGGTTTTTGTATTTTTTTTCTTCCGGTTTTCAGCCCCGCCAGCGGGGTGCTTGGAGAGCTGATTAGAACGGTGCTCTCTGGCAGCCAGGGGGAAAGAGGAGTCCAGGGTCCCTTCAACTGCGCCTAGTACAGGCCGTTGGCCTCTCGTGGCCCCTCACCAACAAGACTACGACTCTTCAAGACCGGTCTTCCCCGGCATTGACCCTCCCAGGATGAAGTCGCGGGTTCCGCGGGGGTAAGAGGGTAGTGGCGGACCCAACTGCGTTTCCGACCCTGCTTCTAGCCCTTAAAAGCAAAGCTCGCCTATCACTGATGACTTTCCTTCCTAGTTGAACTTTTAACGTACATTCACTACTTTAGCCTATGGATGTGGAAGATAATAATTGGTAACATTCACTTAGACATTGCAAGGTTCATAGGTCACAACCAGATGCACTATTTTGATACCATCCACACATTATTCAATAGTAAATAAGGGTTAATAAAACTAATAATATTATTTACTATTATGTTATTATATCATTATTGAATTGTCATCCAATCACGGAAACCACAGAATTATTTCTGTTGGTGTGTTACTTAACTGCAGGAACAGCTTATGAGAAGAACGTTATACGGGGATGAAAATGCTCTGAATTACTGAACATTCAAATCGAGCATAATGTTGATGTCAAACCATTTTGTTTGATGGCGGAAATTTCTTGTCCTGGGAGATCACTTGAGGAGCTTACTTTCAAAAAGGCACATATCCAAATCTGGGAGAAAACGTTTTTTTCTCAATTTTCTATCTCTGAATATGAGTTGAATTAGATCCCCCTATCATTTCCGAACAAAACAGAACACATCCACGTCAATTCCGGGGCTAAAGTTATGTGTTTGCATCAAAAGGTAACAAATCCGTCCCCTACATTTTTTGCAGTGCCTTGCAATCGAAATGGCACATATCCTCCGAATTTCGTCAGGCGATAAGTCGTGGGTTTTCAAAAAGGCACATATCCAAAAAGAAGCATTTCGCCTTCGTCTTGACGTTGAATATTTACATGAGACTCGATAGATGGCAGGCATGACAAATGGAAATATGGAGTCAGGTAAAGTTTTCAATAAAACCTACAAACTGGAGAATGAATTCTTTCGTTTTCAAAAAGGCACAAATCCATGAGTTTTGATCAAAAGGGCACATTTCCAAAGTGAAAATGGATATAATATATTATGGCCTCGTGTTTTGGAGAAAATTGATTCATATTCTGAGGCATCTTTATCTGTGCCTTCTCAAACATTACTCCAATGAGAAAATGCAGAAAAACATCTCCACCAATCTGCGAATCGTTTTTTTTTCACTTCCTGAACATTTTGTCGGAATGGATATGTGCCTGTTTGAAAGTAAGCTCCTCACTTCACTGATCGATAGAAGAGACATGTTTTGGTCTCTCCAGTGAATCGAAATTCGGGGTACCCTATAATTGATTGATGAGAAGGAACTTCAGAAAAACTCAATTTTTGGAGTCATAACAATCTCTTTATTCTAATAGCTGATGATCAGTAGCCATCACCTACTCTGACAAGTTGGTTTTACTCCGTAGATGCAATATTCCCTTTGATTTGAAACTCTAAAGACGATAACCCCTGGTAAGTGAGGTAGAGGCCAAGGTTCATTCACACTCTCCCCATCGAGGTAATAGCGGCTGATGGGTACCTCCGCGAACTGCCTGGTAAATAAAACATATACGTACCATCCACCAAAGCGGGAATCCGATTCCGCCCTTTCACAGAGGAAGAATCCACTATTAGCATGATAATGGGCGTGGAAGACGGCGAAGGAGCATTAGCTCCGGGCTTCGTCCACCTTCTGAGCTCAAAATCGTTATTGAGGCAATCAAGGGCCGTGTTTTCCAGCCATTTATAGCTATTACCTCCACAGTCATTACCCGGAATTTTTTCCCTAAGTTGTATTTAATAGAGTATCTTGCATTACCTCCTTGTAGCATTATTCTATGTGCACGGAGTTAGAACTGTAATTAAAGTCAAACCTTAAGTTTACATTAAAACTCTTATTGTGTTTATTGCTCATTTCGAATGTTCCGCTGTAGCCACTGCACTATTCATTTTATCTTTCTTTCAAAGAATATTCTGGACTGGATTTGGACTCGTCCTCTGGTTGTTAAGATTCGCCTTACGTTATATTATTATCTTGATGCTTTCCACAAAAACGTTAATGATGATGCTTTGAAGCATAATTGAAAATAATTAACCAAAACCGTAAGCCACATAACTTCCTCGAATTGATCAAATGAATATTATCAAACGTTTACAATCATAAGAGATGTAGAAATTAAGTTTTTTTATATTGATTCACGAGGCAACAATGTCATGGGATTTTTGATCTTCAAAGGGGAAATTTCAGCCTTAGATAAGGTTCAAGGATTTTCACGAAGACAGACAGATAAATAGGCACACGGAGGAAAAAGATACGAAACTAAGTCTAAGAACGCTACAAATTAACAGAAAAGGTTTATTATTTCCGTTCGATTCTACAATGATAGGTATCGCGTCATATTGTTTGGTGTTGGTTTTCGGGAGTCACTTTTTGGTTCAGAAATCGTATTTCTTTGTTAATGGGTGAATTTTCACGGATCTGCAACCTATGCTAGTTGATTCTCCGTCACAAACAACTAGGAAAATCACACTTTTGGCGCACAGCATCTATGCATCTTAGGCGATCGGGCTGGCTACGTGTTAAGACCATCTGCGTCCCTATTAGAAACAAGCTTCCGTAGGTATATTGTCGTTGCCACAAGCAGTTCGTTACCTGCATTGTTTGAATAACCTTTGAGAGATTCAGGAAGCTCTGCTTTCAGTTTAATAAGATAACACACGTTTTTTCTATCTATATCAACAAGTATCTTAATTTTGCAGCACCCCCGAACTGTCATAAATCTTTGATTCATAAATAAATTCTACAAGTTCCATCTTACTTCCAGGGAGGTAACTAGGGGGCGAGTCTCGGTCGCCAAAGTTAGACGACGCCAAATAGGCAAAAAAGTGACAGTTTACCAAGTTCTTTTAGTCAAAGAGTTCATACATTGTGAATAAATCAAATTAATTATATTTATATTTTGGTTCATTGATATATTACGATGGTATGAGTCATGAGATATCGGGCCCATGGTGGGGGGGGGGGGGGGCGTTAAATTTATTTCTTGCCCCGGGTGATATACGGCCTGGTTTCGTCCCTGCTTACTTCAACAACATTTTTGACCCTAAATTAGGAGAATACATTACCCTTTTTATCAAACATAACCTTAAGCACGTACAATGAATTCAAAACAACTGTATATAAACTAACTTATTATGTACGTTTTGAAACTATAATTGTTTTAGACCGTAAACATAATGTTTACCGCAGTTTAAGATGATGCACTCAAATGTAAAATATATTTTCCTGTTCACCTTTTTCATACTAACGTCTTCACTATCTGCTGATAGGATAGAAGTCGTTGCAAACCTGCAGATCGGCATTACCTGTACGGCAATATCATGTTTACGACCGGATGTTTCCTGTTGCGTTTGAAAGTTTATGCAGCTAAGACGGCTTGGGAAGAAGGACGGAGTTGTTCCCTATTTATGCCGCTACATACCCACATATCATCAGTAATAAACTGCCAGATCGTCATAAAAACCAAAGGCTAGGAGGGGATCTGGATACTTTCCAAGACAGACAGGCACAACGGTGCAACTAAGAGGATGCGATGTTGCCCACTTCAAATCAGAATGGTGTCCATCGTCATGTCTTAATATCTCTGACTGAATATGAGAGTTGTTTGCTATTTCCAAAATCGATAGAAACCGTGAGGATCGAAATGTATGCATAATCTCTTGCATTATCTTTGATGTAAGCTTCCTCTTGTCGTACATTAAGCCTTGACATAATGTACAATAGTTTCCACCAACTATTCAGCCAATGACCCCAGTTTGATGTACTAATCAATTTGAAAAGCTGTATGATTATACTTTTCCTCAAAACACAATTATCAAGAGGAACATAGTTTCGAAACCGTTTTAAAACACGCATTATACACCCTGGATAGATTAATACATTCCATAGATGTAGAGAATAATTAATGCATTTCATCTCGCAGAGGCTGACTGCCCATGAGTGTTGCAATCGTGTTATTATAGAACTCATCAGCTAGCGGGTTATTGAGCCTTCTCTCGTTCAGTCAACTCTTTCGAGTGGTATAAATTAACATATGAATGCAAGATTAAAACGTGACAAATTATTCTACAAAGGTTAATTATTTCTTCATTGGCTAGATCGCTGGTCAATGATAACAATTATGTACTGTACACTCCGTTATGTACTAATGATTATCTACGTACATAAGTTGCATGTTACGCAATGACATTTTCAGAAATAAAATTTGATGAAACAAAATAAAATATCTGCAAAGTAACTCTACATTAGACCGGCTGTACGCATGATGCACAAGTTACTATAAAGTAGGAATCTTGGAAAGGGAATCCTATTCAATTTACGCCGGTATAACCATGCATTACTTGTAGGCAAATACTTACATCCTAATTTTCATCTTCATCACACAACTTAGTTGTTCTATGTCTATTAGATTAGTGTATTTGAAAATATTGTGAGGTTTTCAACTCGAAAAAGTGTATCGGAATTGTTGTATTCGTTTTTAATTACAACCAATCAATAACTAAGTACAGCTGTCCCTCGATAATCCGACAGTTAAGGGACCGAGAGAGTGTCGGATTACCGAAAATGTCGGATAACCAAAAATGTCATATTATCAAAGATGTAAAACATAAGAAATAAAATTCTTAATGCGTTTCAACACAATGAAGTTAAAAAAAGGAAGAAAAAGTAAAGGTACATGTAATTTATTAATATTAGGATACAAAATGACAGTACATGTAAGTTTTTAAAAGAAATACGGAAATAGACGGGAGATGCGTGTTGCTGCCGGCAGCGCGTCGGACTACCGAGTGCCTACGTCGGATTAAAAAGTGTCAGATTTTCGAGGGACAGCTGTATATACTATTTCACTCCACGAAAATTTTACCCAACTCGTTGGAATCAACTAATTTTATGGAAAAATGTCATGTTATTGAAACTAAAATTTGGTATGTCGTCCCTTCAAGCCGTAACCTTGAAAGTTGCTCCCAAACCAATTTCTACACTATTTGTCATACAGAGCTGTAATTTGGTATGTAACCCCCACTTGAAGCATAATGGCGACGACGACTCAGCTCCTAAAGCCAATTTACATGCCGATGATCGTAAAAAGGTACAATTTGGTACAAAGCCGAAGGAATTTTCCAACATATTACAGCTACTTTATTCAGAGTTGTTAAGAATTTTTGCTGGCAGGTCAGCGCTAGCTTTTGGTGATACAATTCAGTGTTTGTGGCACTTTTGTAATCCGGTTGTCGTTTCTATCTCAGATCTGGATCAGGTGTTTAGGCAGTTTATATACATACGTCTAGGCGTCGACATTATAAAGAAAAAGAGCAGGATAGGACTTTTGATGTGCATGAGCTGGCAAGAGTATTACCAAAAGTTAATCCGGTCTCGATGGGATATTTTATGTGTTTTTCAATTACAAAACGCTGCAAATTCTTTCACTGGGGTATATTATTCAATTGGCTTGCGTTCATGATTTGAATTTCTACTAAGCTTTGGAGTGTGGGTGTTTCACAGGTGATAGAGCGATTATTGAATTTCAGGAGATATGCATAGAGCACGTGAATCTGTTCTCAATCAAAATACCTATTTGGATTGATCAGTTATTCATATTTGTGTGCCTCCTGAAATTCAATAATCGCTCTATCACTTGTGAAACAGGCACACTCCAAAGCTTAGTGGAAATTCAAATCATGAACGCAAGCCAATTGAATAATAAACCCCAGTGAGTGACCTGTAAGGCTATTGGTTTAAGGGCTATTGGTTAACTTCTTTGCTATGCGGTTACAAAGGCTTTTTTATTGAAAATAATAGATGTGAATTGATTGTAAAGATGGTACGAATAATTCATAATTAATTAACATTCATTATTAATTCATAATTATTATGTTATCATTGTACTATTATAATACTTTTTTTACTGTGACTACCAGTTGAGAGTGGGAAACCCGAGTTTCTGGTAGATGGCTAGGCTAGATCAGTACAACGTTAACCGATTAAAATGTATTAAATTAATTTTGCAAATGAAGTATTTTGAAAAACGAACCGTACTGAAACGTAAACTGACAAATTTTGATTAGGTTAAACTATTTTTCTTGGTCGATTACTGAGATTTATTGTTTACATTCCTTATTAAACCAAAAACCTTAACTAACTTTCAACCCATTCAAAATAACACTCCTTACTATTTAGAAGACATGATGCTCTCACAGGTCAATGAACCTTTTCCAGGCTTCTGGCTGGGAGGATCATTATATCTCGAGATTGCCTGTCTTATAATTATACAGAATTATTAAGTACATCAATTTTTGTATAATAATGGGGTATCACGAAGATTAAGCCAAAAAGCAGCCGAGAACAGTTGATTGGGATTACACAGTAAACATATTTACGATCTACTTTTAGCGTTAGGATCATTATTGGAAACATTTTATCGGTATAGCCAGCGAAAGGAAGCAGAAATCTCAAGAATCCTTTCATTTAAAATAGTATCACACCTAAATCCTAAAGTTTTTCGAACTTGTAGAGTTCCCTCACACTCAGCCTTAGTGATTTTTTAAAATTCATTGATAACATTATTTGAAAATATTTTCTGACTGGCATGATATGCTGGACTGCTCTCCAGTACAGTAAGAGACGACTAGAAATTATGAACTCAGAATAATTCAAAATACAAAATGATTTATTAATACCAGCGGAGTATTAATTTGGAGTTTAACCCTACAGACAGAAAAAAGTATCAACTGAGGAGCTTACTTTCAAAAAGGCACATATCCAAATCTGGGAGAAAACATTTTTCAATTTTCTATCTCTGAATATGAGTTGAATCAGATCCCCCTATCATTTCCGAACAAAACAGAACACATCCACGTCAATTCCGGGGCTAAAGTTATGTGTTTGCATCAAAAGGTAACAAATCCGTCCCCTACATTTTTTTCAGTGCCTTGCAATCGAAATGACACATATCCTCCGAATTTCGTCAGGCGATAAGTCGTGGGTTTTCAAAAAGGCACATATCCAAAAAGAAGCATTGATCCTTCGTCTTGACGTTGAATATTTACACGAGACTCGATAGATGGCAGGCATGACAAATGGAAATATGGAGTCAGGTAAAGTTTTCAATAAAACCTACAGAATAGAGAATGAATTCTTTCTTTTTCAAAAAGGCAAAAATCCATGAGTTTTGATCAAAAGGGCACATTTCCAAAGTGAAAATGGATATACAGCCTCGTGTTTTGGAGAAAATTGATTCATATTCTGAGGCATCTTTATCTGTGCCTTCTCAAACATTACTCCGATGAGAAACTGCAGAAAAACATCTCCACTAATCTGCAAATCGTTTTTTTCACTTCCTGAACATTTTGTCGGAATGGATATGTGCCTGTTTGAAAGTAAGCTCCTCAACTGTCTCACAATTACCGTGGAACACTTCAGCTAAGTGGGTAATGTAGCTACTCGGATAACATGAAAATATATATAATTGAGGCCCTAATGCCGTCGGGACTCGGAGCACAGATGGAGTTGTGTACCATCCACTGAATCATTAAGCAGCAGCGAACTCAGCAGAAGAGCTCGGTTTTGGAACAGTTTGAATTGCTCGATTATCAGAGATTGCCAATAAACTTACAGAAAAGTGGCGAGATCAAACTCAATTTGCTGGGAGCTTACATAAGGCGCTTGACCAGGGCGATAGAGAATTCTCATGACTCTCCCGCACCCAATACTATGGAGGTCACCTCATCTTCGTCGCAACATAATCAAGTAAGCTAGCTGATACCAGCGTCAAAGGCCTTAGCGATGTCCAGAGTGACAAGGTAGACCTGTTGCCTCTTGTTTTGAGCCAGTGAAATTAGAGTTTCGAGAACTATTCGTTTCTGTGCATGAACTGCTTCCTGAACGTCATCCATGCCAGATGCCGAAGTGAGATGCCAGAACCATTTGGAAGTGGCGGGAGACCACCAACAAGATTAAAATTGGGTGGTACCTCCAGGCCCATTCCCTCTTTCTTTGGAAAAAAACTGACCTTTCGGAAGTCTCGATGATTGAAGCAGCGGAGTGTAGTGTTTTCCGCCCACTAATGAAACACCAGAGTATCAAGATGCTGCTTAAGAAATCTCAGGTGAAAGTGTGACGAAACCACCGGCTCACCACGTTAATATATTGAGTCGGCAGTATTTTTGCTTGCTGATTTTCGATTAAATTGTGTTAAGAAGCCATGTATTTTTGATTTCTTATTTTGAGTGGAATCATTGTTGTAGAAAAAATTTTAAAATGATAAGAACTATGATGGTGATGTGGTGTGTTTGAAAGGTCAAGCTATGAACTTGTACCAACTTCCAAGTGGATTTGTGTTGTTTTCTAATAAAAATCATCTACTTTTTCCAAATTTTATTAAACTCTGAAGTGTATATTAAAAAAACTCTAAATCAATACTAATTACTTCATCAATACGTAACCACAAGTTTATAGTTTTATAACGTTAGTCTGGATGACGGAAGAGGTTCCGTCCTGGGGCAACGTTTCTTTCAAGTCCATTGTTACTCTTCTTCTAGTGGAATTTCTCCATCAATGTATTAAAAGAAGATCTTCTGCCGTTCGACCCGCATCGATCCAAGATTTTAAATCACGAAAGAACTCGGACCGAACCGGTTCCAAATCTTAAATGAAAATAAAGAAGTTAAAATGAACGGTACGCTCCTCCTTTGAAGATGCCGTAAATCGTTTTGTTCTTTTTTTCAGAACCCCAACGATTAGGAACGGTGGTATAAATTGGATCGCCTCAATCCTCGGGGTAGTTAAGATTTGATATCTTCGCCCAATGAAACCTTCGTGATTTTAACTGAGTTTATGCGTCCTCAAGTTGAGATGATATGCAATCAACTGCATTTACAATATTTACCCAAATCCCCATCTGTCATAACTTGTGAAGGACATCGAAGTGGATCACGTCAGACATTGTCACTGAAAAAAGGATGATTTTGTCAATTTTATTATAACAAAGTTATTTTAAAATTTTTGTCCAAGTTTAAAGCCTCACTTTCCGATACCAAATAACATTGAACATATGCCCATCTCCCGAAGCGGTGAACCAATTTTGATGACTTTGTTGTGCTTCGAATAGAGAATTTAATGCTTCTTCATTTTGTACTGGATAAGTTTCTCTATTAGATGAATAGTTTCCTAGTTGAAGTTGAATAAAAAAAAAAGTTATTCAAAACGAAGGAAATGGCCAGATTTTTGTACTGGTACGAAATACTTGTAAAACATCTGGTGACGATGTAACTGGAATTTGAGCGGAAATTCGATTCTCTACGACTTCAAGCCCAAAACTTTGTTCCATTTGGGCCGTTGTTTAGAAGTTTATCCTCAATGTGAGCTATAGTTTTATCTGTGACGAACTATTTGGCAGAAAACCAATTTTGATGATGTAGTGCTTTGAATAGAGAATTTAATGCTTCTTCATTTTGTACTGGATAAGTTTCCTATTAGATGAATAAGTTGAAGGTGAATACTGAAAAAAGTTATTTAAAAAGGTGGTTTTCCAGCTGGCAAAAGTTAAACTCACCATCTGCTACGGTGTATCCTCAAACTCCGTGTATTTAGGACCATTAAAACGATTTCTGCTTGAGTCCGAATTATTCCTGGTTTTTTCCCTCTGCATGCTGCTTACTGCTTGAATACAAATTCAATGTATTGCTAACCTGTCCAATACATATTGGCTAGAATATATGTAACCAATTGACTCAATTTGCACAACAGTCATACACACAATACACACTGTATTTCACCAATATATTAAATATATAAAATAAATAAAAGATTTATTTCGTTTGGGCAGATCAGATAATAGTTGTGTTCGTACAAATCTCGTGATTGCAATGTGTTCAAATTTTTATAAAACTTTTCAGAAGTCCTTCATCTTACGGTTTGTAGCCGTTTAACCAAGTTTTTCGCTTTCAACATTTTTTCCCGTTTTTCATTTCCTTATTATCACTCTTTTAATTATTAAATTGACCTTAAAATCCATTACCATTGGAAGAGACAGGTAAACATCTAACCTGATTTGGTATTTTACAATTCAAGAATTTCAATCTTATTTCAATCTTAGAATTTGAGCAGTATAGAGTTACGCAAAACTTTATTTTGATCGATCTGTGTTCTTGCCTCAATATTGACCGATCTATCTTGGACAGTGGAACAAGTTTGTATTTTTCAAGGTTTCTAATGGTAGGTACAGCCAATTAGAAAGAAAAATAACATTTATTGAGATATCACCATCCTTTTCTGTATAGTTTTTAAGAACACGCAAGCCGATGAGAGATTTCCATTCCTAAAATTTCAATGAGGCCATTTTTAGATTGCCTTGAGGGTAACACACCGTAGTGCTAGCCAATTATGTAGGTGTCTGTTATTACTGAAGTAACTTATTGTTTCCCAAGTATGTGAAGATTGAAATAGTGAAATTACTGTTTCTAATCACCTCTCGGCGAGTAATAAACGCTACTTAATTTGGCCAGTAAATGAGACGTACTCATTGTGGTGATGAACGTAATAAGCTAATCCGGAGAAAGTTTGGCCCAATTAAAATAGAGGAGAGACCGTTAGGGTTCCGACGATAAATACAAGAGACAATAGAGATGGAATTTGCATAGAAATTGTCTCAGCTGGATTTTCACTGATTACCTGTCGGTGAATCGTTCACTGCAATGTAGGAGAAAATGATGCCTTCTTTGTATTAATTTTACAAAAATCTACACCTAATTTTAAAGTATTCAATCGAAGATAATTCGATCCTTGAATTCGTTAATACTAACAAATCTAAGCCTAATTTTGTATTCAATCGAAGATAATGAATTCGTCGAACATCGTGGATACTTACAATGTAATTACAAAAAATAAGATCAGCTGGGAATGAAATTATGATTATTGACTACATATGTAAGAATGGAGTTTTATCATTTTTGTATTAGAATAACCTTCCTGCATACCTGTCTCTCTGATCTATGCGTATTACACTTAGTCAGAGGTCACACTCGGCGCCTTTTGTCTTGTCTACTCTAGATGCTATAGAAATACATCCATTTTTATTTCAGTACGTAAGGTTGATTTGTGTAAAGTAGCTCTTGGTATTCAGTAGATGTAATAGCAATTACAGTTTTTCGTGACTCACGTGCTTATGTGCCCATGGGCCCCTGAAGAAAGACAAGAAACGTCGACACCTACAATGGTACTGCAAATGGACAAGACGTAGAAATCTACGAGACAAGACGACGAAATCTACGTAGAACAACTGAAATTTAACGAGGTAAACTAAAACACCTCTCTACTCCTCATTTGTCCTCAATTATATTACTTATGATTGAAAAACTCGATTTCAAATGGAACTCTATAAACAATATTAAACTCCAATTATATCAGGTGGTGTGCTCCTCACATGATACTTGGCCATTTTCACTAAGCTCAATGAGGTTCACATTCACATTCACGTTCTTTTTTTCTGTAGTCTTAGTGAGGGCGAACGAATGGATGGGATGGGAGGACTAGATGGGCTCATTGGATTCTTTAAAGGCACGTCTATCAATAAGAAAAATGAAAACACTAGTGTTATTTCGAGAGTTTCGATATTTAAGTTTTGCAAATTTCAGCCCTTTGATTTCACGTTTTAAGACGGTCTGAGATCTGTGCCGAGAATTCAGTAGCAAATAGACCCCAAATTAGATTTTTTGAAGTATGGATGGAAAAAGTTTTGAACGATGGACCGACGGATTTTTTTGGTCGATTAAAAAGGTTTAACGTTGAAAATATTGAACCAAAACTCATCAAATTAATGTATTTTTACTGAAATTACTGATCTGTTTATTAAAAGTGGTTTGTGGTAAATAATTTGAAAATGGCGATTGCATGCACTGTAATTCTACTCTAGATGCCTTAAAAAGAGCTCAATTTATACTTAACCTCATGGATCGGTAAGAAATAAAATGGATCCAGCTGATCAACATGATGAGCATGTGAAAGGATGAATCGTTTCAAGCATAACTCCTTAAACTCTAGAACTGTATTAGTCCCTCCGCACATAACACGAACTGAAAAGTATTTGAATACCTAAAATGGTGCCATGAACGGTACATCGACACAGCTGTTAAAATCTACAAATGGAACAACTGAAATTTAACGAGATAAAATAGTACACTCATCCCCGCTTCACTTTTACTCAAATACTGACGTGTGTTACGTTTATTTTCAGTTGTAAACCTTTGTAATTGACCAAGAAAAAAAAATGTAAGCCCCGTACCCCAATTGTTTTATTCAATTTCAAGATTTGTTGAATCAAAAAATCGAATAAAAAAAATCCGTCCCTTCCGGACGTATGCCGTCAGAATCTTTTCTCCGAGACTACTAAGCCAAAGTCAATGAAACTTGGGTCAAGAATCACATTTGGGGTCTAAAATTCTCAGTCAATCGTAAAGGGGGAAATCAAAGTCTGTAACATTCAAAAATCGGAATATCGAAAATTTTCGAAATAGCACTAATGTTTTCATGTGCGTTATTGATGGGCGTCCTTACAATGAAACAAATGAGCCCGCCCGGACCACTTTACGTTCATTCATTTGTTCACTATCCTAAAGTTCTACTACAACTTTGAAAAAAACGCTGCGAATTCATTCACTGGGGTTTATTATTCAATTTACTTGCGTTCATGATTTGGATTTCTACTAAGCTTATGAGTGTGCGTGTTTCACAGGTGATATAGCGATTATTGAATTTCAGGAGGCACACAAATATGATCAACTGATCAATTATTTTGTTCGAGAACAGATGTACGTGCTCTAAATGCAAAATCTCTATCACCTGTGATCTATTCAGCCATTGTTCCTCGTGGAGTGTTGTTGAATTCAAAAAGAGTACAAATTTAAATCCGTCCCTTGACTTTTTTTGAGGTTTTTAGGGATTTTCTCAAAACTTTGACAACCCTTAAAGGACACTAAATTAAGTCAAGAATCAATTTGGGGCGTCGCCGGACCAACAAGTCAATTTCCTGAAAATTTCAGCTTTTTTCTTCAGCCGTTTGGGAGAAATCGTGCGTACGGCGTACGGACGGACGGAAAATTTTTTATTTCAGATTCGGATTCTACACCCTTTGAAACGTAAACCATGAAATTTTCAGGGACCACTTTACGTTTTTTCTTTCAAGAGCGATTACAATGGTTTATTATTGAATAATAAACCAAAAGGGAAACAAGTGAAAATGAATGGAATGGGAACGTTCTCGGACATAGTGAAAATCGCCTAGTATCAGGTGAGAATCGAATCAGATGATATAATTTCAAAGTAATTGTTTTTCCAACAGTTTCTTTTGAAATCGGGTTTTTCAAGACTGTGAGTTCAAGTTTTATATAACAGTGGACAAGGGTAGGTATGTGTTTTATTTCAGCAGTTGTACTATTCTTGAATTTGACGACATATAACACACCTTTGTAGGTATTTTGATATCAGCATTTGTTCCGTACTAAGGAACTAGTAAAGGTTGGTGTTTACACAGTTAACGGAGTCTTTAGGACATTTAGAACTCAATTATAAGGTACGAAGACACAGTGCTCAGCTGGATCACCCTTATGGCTAATTTTGTTCCCAATCGATCTACCGTTCTAAAATATAAATGATGATCTTTTGTAGCATCTAAAATGCAATTACAAGATACGGAGACAAGATTAGATAATGTACCACAGACCACGTCTAATATACATAGATAACTGGTTGACTTATAATGGTTATTCTAATTAAGACATAATAAGCATCAGTGTAATATGCAGCGTTTAATAAAAATTGATCATCGGATCCAAAGCATCTTGAAACTGAAAACAACAAATTTTTAGGTGGATCAAACTTTTATTTCCTAATCGATTACACAGGTTTATGGTTGAAAAAATCAACCAAAAAGTACCCATATCTAGGAAATGTTTACTTTTTCCTATTGTAGTGACGTATTCGGAATGTGAAACGTTTTCTCGCCAAAATCAAAATTTCCAGTTTAAGCACTGAACTTCAGAAATTGTTTTTGAAACCCTCAAAACGGATTACCATAAAGAAAATGTTTACAATTTGTCTCAAGGTTTTTTGAGCCTTAGCAATACCTTCACTTTCAACAGAAATTGGCTAAATCTAATGCATTAGATAGAAACAGTAATATGTTTTCTAAGATATTTCCCCGTAAGCAGTGTTTTACAAAACGACTCAGTATAAAATACGGATTTGGCAGGTTTGCTCAATTTCTATTTGTATTTTCTTAGGAATAAGGTTGAACATCGAGGTTGAATCTTTACCTGTGCCTTTGAATTACAGAAGTCATCTAGGGACAACTTGAAACCAATCATTTCAGGTTCAATACCTATATTGCCTGAGTATTGACCAAAGCTCAAGTCTATTGGGACAGTGAGTTCTGATTCCATTATCCAACTTTTCGGAATCCATTCTATAATCTATCGAACTGTCCTTCATCCAAAAATCCGGTAGGTAACAGTCGTGTTCAATGGCAATCGCAACGCACAAAGCTCCTTCATAATCGGTTCGGGCATGCAACACATGTGTGTACTGCGGTTTGCCTACCAAAGACGCTCAGGGGGCAGTGCGTAGAGTACATGGTAAATGCGTGAATTGTTTCTGTTTTTTTCCCCGTTTTCGTGGTTTTGTTTTGGTAAACAGTAGTAATCGTACAAAATGGTGCATCACGAGAATCTCTCGCTACAGTTGTTACCAAGTGACAAGAATAATCTATTAATTGAAAAAGCAGATAAAATCATTGAGCATTATTGATTCGGGTGTTGGAGACCTAATCCCATAAAATCGCTCAAATTCGAATGGCAAAGTGGAATAACCAATTGAATCATTCCATATCAATTTCTCAAGATCGTATCGTTAGCAGTAGTTCATATTAGTAGCATAGCTATCAACAACCAAGACTTCTACTGTCCTAACTAATTGATTGATATTGTTTGGGTCCAAAGAATCAATTCCAATCATGATCCCGAATGATCTAAAGATTTGCGTTATTGGTATCAGGAAGCACCAATCCCGATTTGACAGACGTCATCAGATAGAACAGAAAATGGTAGACACTGGAAAGGAAATTGAACTACAATGGGGCTCCACCATTATATTGATGAAATATGGATAAGCACACCTAGTAGTGCATTCATTAACCAAAGGAATGATATAAAATTAATAAATAGCCTTAAGTACGTTAGAGTAACGTAAACACAATTTAATTTGAAATCGAAAACTTTCATTTTGAATTCAAATCGTAAACTAAAACACCTAGGATACCTCGGTAGAAAAATTACACTATATTAATTTAAATCAGACTTTCGTTCCATAATAATTGAAGGTTAACTTTACAAAACTACGGGTAGTTGCTTATAAAATATCGTATGTTAAGGTAAAAGGTACAGTTGACTTATAATTACATTCTAGCGCGCTTAGGTAAATCTTATCGTAAGTCCTATTTACATTAACAAGTTGGATTTGTTAAAAACGTCAGCATTCGTTACGCTTCACTTTTTTGCATTCAGGGTCAGCGACGAAGAAGGCTTTCCCAGTTCTCTTGGAACCTTTCTTCTTTTTGGATTTCTCCGTGATTCGGACGGAGTAGATCTTTTTATAGTGGAGGTCCGTGAGTTCGATGTTGGTGGCCTGAAACAGATTCAAATCGATCAGGTTCGAAGAAGACTGAAAAAAACAAAGACTATTTTAAAATAAATTAAAAGCATTACTAAATAGTTGTATATTTTTGATAGTAATAATTAACACATTTTTTATGATTGTCATATCGAGCATCTCCCTTCCATTGGGCAAATAGGAAGTTAATAAATAACTTGTCAATGCAACATGGAATGCTTAATTCGAAATTGATCTCCTCTGGGTGTGTGGGAGTATAATTGAAACATGAGGAACCATTATAACCAGCGACGTCAATTATTATGGTAAATTGTACGTTTACGACTTAACCAATTTGCAACCGTAACTTTTTTGTTGAATTATTTCTTCAAAATTTGTGTTTACTAATTTTGACTCCAGGAATACGGGAAAAGTATTTTTTTAAATCCATCAGCAGGCAATATAGGTGAAATCAGCGGGTGCCGTAAGGCACCACTGGCCGGGTAGGGTACGTCTGGGGGAATGAAGAGAAGGCCTAAATTAGGTAGATTTTTTCAACTCTAAAGTGATGTGATGAAGGTGGTGGACCAATAAAAAAGACAATGCAATTTTAGAAATCATATTATTATATATGCTGACCTGTTCAATCTATGATGATTACATTTGAAACCAACCCTAGGATCATGTGTAAATAACGTGGGTCCACTCTGATCAGCTGAATGATCCCTTTAACTAATTGTCACTGTTCGACTAGCTGAACTTTGTCATGGAGTTCCTCTAGGAGAGGTGTAAGACTATTGCAACTTGGTAAGAAGTTACTGTTTGCTATTAATGATAACCATTGCTTTCCATCAAATTGTAACTATTTGATATGTAGGTGCAGACAACTTTTTTCTATAATTTCTTTTTTCTTCACTACAACTTGGGGAACCATTCAAATAAGCTAAATAAGCCATATAGCTAAGTTCATTCCTGATAACATATGGATCTTAGAAACTGAAATTCGGAACAAGCCCCTCTCGGTATGGTACAGTGCGATTGCCACTCGAGGAGACTATTAAAAACAAAATAATGTGATTTGGAGAGCGTACTTGAAGTTTTCAGAATTTTGGAAAAACATAAGTGGCTACCCCTCAGGAGAGGAGTATGCTCATTTACTCACGTTTGACCTGATCAGAGATTACCTGGGAGCCCCTACTTGCCACTCAGTTATGACCCTTAAGGAAAGTGATCGCTCTGGAAAATAACTATCCGTTGACACTCACCCATCGTAGGATGTATGAGATTGAACAGAAATTCAAAATGAAGCCTCACGGAATGGTGGCCTACCTGTGATAACAATGTCTATCAAACAGGACCGACCAGTTAGCGTTCCACGGTTGCCAAGATAGGGTTTCCCCCCTAAATTTAAGGTTTTTTTTAGGGGGGGGGGAGAAATGTTTAGGGTATTTTTTTGCTAGTCAGGGGGAATTAAGGGATTTTATCTGACCAATGTTTTCTTCTCAGTTGCCCATCAGCTGATGATACAAAGACAGTGGTCGCTGAAAGTGCATCCTAACAACTCCAGCATCGAGAGTTGATAGTGCCAACAACCCCCGATTCAGACATACATCGCCATTTGCACTTTCCCTCATGTCCTTACCAATTTCTAATGCGTTCGTTGAGAGATGTTTTTCCATTTATAACAATATCAAAAACAAGTTAAGGAACAGGCTCTCCGTTGATGTTATACAGAGAATTCTGATGGTGAGATATTTTCTCCGAAATAAGGGCATCTATTGCGTTAGTTTTGTACCCACGGAGGAGATGATCTCTTTGTTCAATGAACAGTTATACGATCACATCAATAGCGGAATTGACAGCGCGATAGCGGACGCATTGGACCTGGAATGTGATTTAGATTTTTGAATTTGTTTTATTTTTTGGACTGTTGGTTTAAAATATATATTTTTAAATATATTGGTGTAGGTAATAGTATTTTAGATCTGAAGTAGGTAGGTTGTAGTATAGAGTTGACACCTACTTATATCTGTAGTTTTTGCTCTTGAAACCATATATCTTCGCATGATCTCATTCTTCAAATAATGATCTCGTTGTACTACTATTTTAGATTAGGTACTAGTATTTTAGATTAGAAGTAGGTTGTAGTGTGGAGTGGATACCTGGTTTTATCCGTAGTTTTTGCTCATTAAAACAACATACGTTCAGCATGATGTAATGTTAATTCTCCTCATTCGTTAATTTAATTCTCCTGTTCTGATATTCCGCCAAATTCGCACTGCTCCTTAATACAGGCTATGACGATACAAAGAGGTACGTATGCCTTCGGGGTTTTTCTAGGGATTTTCTAAATGGATTTATGGTTTTTTTTAGGGATTTTTATTTTCCGCTCACGGGGTTTTCTGAAAAAAAGTTGGCAAGCGTGTAGCGTTCGTGCGATTTGCCCGGAACAGGGATGACGAGCCTCCATTCCAACGGGTCCCTTTTTCTGGATTAACAAGCCACATTCACACCACACATCCTAGCTTGGAGGTTGTCTAATATCCATTGTTTCCCCTATTGGGAACCCGATTGCCAAATCTATCTCATCTGTAAGGAACAGCAAATTCTATAATGGTCAAGAACCATTCCCACCACTCTGATGTTGCTGACACTCAGGCGGTTAGTAGAGCGAGCCTTCATGTTTGTTAAAATTATGAAGTATGAGTTTACATTAGTTAATTTCTACTGCTAATGGTATAACTTAGAGAAAGGGTATAAAAACTATATTGAAAAATCGATAGTTTTTTCAGTAGGGACGGCTTATTGGAGGCACAAGGCAATTCACTCTAGGTGGGCATGCATATTAGCTAAGCCTACAGTTACAGTTTATATTTATAATTACAGTTTGTACGATGTCAGTGTTCAAAATTCCATCCGAAGTTTCGATATCCCTCCAAGAGACGACGTACTTGACGTTGGGCCTCCCGTTCCATGAAACTTTAGCGTTCACGCCGTTGCTGGTGTTGGTCACCTTGGAAATCCAAACGACGAGATGGGTTTTGTCTCTTATAAATTTCTCTGGCAGAAATTTGGAAAAATCTGAAATGTCATGATAGAATATACAGTAGAGTATTAATACCATATTTATTGCTAATACAATTATATACTGATAATCAATTCACAAGTAGTGACAAATAGAATGGATGGTTACGAGAAAAGGGGTTCGTTGCTGATAAGGTCTTGGAATATTGAACTTCAGACATTCGCATTTGTACTTAGTACTATGATTTTTGCAATCCAACGTCGGTTAACTATGTGCCCTAGATTCAATCCAATACGATACATTGTCACAACTAATTCTCAAATGCACACAAAGGCACTGCTCCGCAGTGAGCACAACACAGATATAGTAGGTCAGCTTTGGGGAACAGTGCAAATCATCTGTTTCAATGTTTAAATTTATGTTCTTCAGTCTGCTGAATCTGTTGTTCTGATATTTGCCATAGATCTTCTGATGGTCACCATAAAAATCGTGGGTTAATCATTTCTACTACAATAGTAGAAATTTTCTTCCCTTCTTTCATAAAACATGATAGCAGGTAAGATATCTGGCAAGGCTTACAATTAATAGAAACTCATGATGCCCATGAATCATATGACAAATGGAAATAAGTAATTTTCAGATTATAGATGATATCAGGAAGAGATAAAATTTAGAATCAATGATTAAATCTATCAATTTTCATTAGGTAACTTCACTAGGTAACTTTCAGTAGGTAACTATATTATGACAACCTGTAGTACGAAAATGACTGATTTTCATAATGGTAAAAATAAAAAATCTGGTGAGTCATACAACGATTAAAGAGCCATGATGTCCATGAATCATATGCAACATACACATATATATTCTTTAAGGATATAATTTGCGGTCTTAAGTCCCAATACAAATTTCCACTGAAACAAAATATATTCAAAATCTAATACAAATACGTATGTCGTTAATAGACCTGATTATACACAACAAATTTTAAAGGATCAAGCGAAAGCATGATTGTATAAACAATTTATTAATCTAATAACTTAACTAACCGACTTATTAACCTAATAATACAAAACTTATGGGATCATATTAATCTTACTCGAGTTATGGATGTCGGTTTCGTTCAGTATGATTCCAGCTTTGGGGCTCAGAAGCCGTTTTTTACCGCATAATGACTGAGCTTCCACTTGCAATAGGTACTGCACTCCTATTTCAAGGTTTCGGATTTTGAAGTAGGTTTTTCTCTGAAAATATCACGAATGAAAGTCACTATTATCACATAATATATATATTATTATACTATCATCTAGAAATGAGTGGTATGGTTGTGTGTTCATCCTAAAACGTCACTCACGATCGGGTTGATGTTTTATATATTCCCGATCATAATATGATCTTACTTATCATAATATGATTACTTACATATTATGTAAGTAAACAATTATAATTATAATGTCAGCTTTCCTTAGAACTACAATCGGATGATAGATATGCCCATCACTAGTGAATTAAGAGCTTTTCAGCGTGTGGAGGGCGGTTTTCGTGAGATGAAAAATGACTGAGATAATGTTGTATAGTAACGCATTGGTTGCTAAAGAATATCATTTTAAAATGTACTGAAACTGATGCATTTTTATTCTAGTACACATTTTCGTACTCATGTACCCTAGCCAATAGACATATCCATGTCAAAATGGGTAGTTGTAAGATGTACTAACGGCGTCGATGGTCTTTCTCTGGACGACTACTGGCACTTTATCTTTCGGAGTGTGCTCTCCGACGAGGCGTTTGCTCCAAAAGACTGAATAGCGCTTGACGGGCAGATCTGATGGTGGAGTGTCCCAGCTGAGCACACCCCACATTGTTTTGTTGTTCTTGAGACCACCGGGGCTGAATGTTAAGTTGGCCGGTCTTTGAGGAGGTGTTGGCGCTACAATTAAACCAGTTAATTTCATTATGGGAGCCCATGAGTTAAAGAGAGATGATAGAAATGCATGAATCATCGTTTAGAAAGTACAGTTTTACTAATTGGTATAAGGAAGCCATACAAACTACAGCTGTGGAATTTTACATAAGTACTCAAGCCAGCTTGAAAGCTAACGATATCTATTGGTATTATTGATAGATCAATAAAGTATGAAACACTACCAGAAGAGGAAATTTTCTAAAACACAATGATTCTCCCTTATAACAGTAGGTAAGTAAACGTTTATTAACACTGCGCAAACAGATCTACAGGGTGTCCCAGGAGTTATGCACAATCCGACTCCTACGCGTTTTACAACTCATTTACGACCATAAATGTATCATATAAATTTTTTGCCAGAGGCCTCGTTTCCGAGCTATTCGCGATTTAAGATTTTTTTCGTGTTTTCAATCTTATGTCATTAAAACTGTCATAACTCCCTCAATCGTGTAGATAGCTCAAATTTGATGACACCGTTGGAAAGATCGTTGAATTTTCTATGTATATGATGTCAGAAAACATATTTTTAATTGCATTGAAGATGTGAGATTGCTTCGCGAAATGGCAGTTTGTCAAAATCTTAAAATCGCCTGTTTTTCATCTCGGCTGGAAACCCCATGAATGCTTGACGCAGAACTGTGCAAGCCTGGTAAAACGTGCGCCAAAATGTCAGCTTTCCAACGGTGTAGTCGTTTTGGTTTTTAAAAATATTTTTAGTTAAGGAAATGGTGTTAAACTGCAAAAAAACGTGTGTTTTCTGTTAAAATTGAGGTTTTTCCAGAAGTCTCGACGAAAAAAGGTTGGAGGCGGGATATACGTAACTTTTCTCGCTGAATCGATTGGTGACAACGCCAGACCTCTCAAGTGACGATTTAAGTTAGTTTTGTCGGATGCACAAACCCGCTCGTTTGTGAACAACGTCTACGGCATTTCTAAGCTGTCTGGCCAAAGTCAGGATTATTGAAGAGGCGAGAGACGGCCATTATTTGTGTTCATTTACGATTGATTGCGATGAGTTGCATTCATCTTTTTGCTGACACTATGGACCCTTATCAAACCAGGCTTCCGTACCATTACCAACTCTTCCCCTTCGTCTCTTTCCTCGCTGTATTTCCTTCAGCGAGGCTTTCCCTATTGCACTCCATTCATCATGGTGCGCTATAGCTATTGAACATAGCTGGTAGTAATAACCAAAACCTTAGTGACGAAAAACAATTAGTAGATAAAAAACAGATAGTTTACTAGATAAAGAAGGATCAGTGACATAAACAATATTATCTACCAATATTTTTCCTCATACTATCCGACGTGTTCGCTGGGTGTGGTTAGTGCACAGGAGGAGTGTGACTCTATTGCTGCTTCAGTAGCATTACCATATGCAAAACCGTACACAAAAATCATGTCAACATACTCACTTGTGGTATAGCTACTCAACTGAAAGCAAATCATCGCAATCAATCGTAAATGAACACAAACAATAGCTGTCTCTCGGATCTTCGATTATCCTGACTTTGGCTGGACAGCTTGGAAATGCCGTAGACGCTGATCACAAACGAACGTTTTCATTCATTAAATTCATTTTCATTTTTCATTTTTAAATATTTATTTTTTAATTTAAATCTTAACAATCTTGTTTAAACTCTAACTCTTTGTATGAACTCGATTTAAACCCCAATATCTTACCATTGTCCAACAGCTGGATAACATGTTCGAGTCAATAAACATTTTAGTAAAACTGAATTTGGTCAGAAACAACAAATGATCAACATTCCAACACCCAATGCTGCGGCCAAATCAGATTGGGGTTGATAATACACGGCGCACAAAGCAACCCCTCCTTCAAGACCCGGGGGTCGTGCGGGTCATTGCATATCCTTGCCCCTGACCCAGACAATGCCTCCTCCGTAGCTTTCCCAATTTTCAAACATTAGGTCTTTTTTTAGTGATACAGGGTGTCCCAGGACTTATGCACAATCCGACTCCAACGTGTTCTACAACTCATTTCCGACTGCGATGAGTTGCATTCATCTTCAAGACTTTTGGAAAAACCTCAATTTTAACAGAAAACACACGTTTTTCTGCAGTTAAACACCATTTCCTTAACTAAAAATATTTTTAAAATCCAAGACGGCTACCCCGTTGGAAAGCTGACATTTTGGCGCACGTTTTATCAGGCTTGCACAGTTCTGCGTCAAGCATTCATGGGGTTTCTAGGCGAGATGAAAAACAGGCGATTTCAAGATTTTGACAAAACTGCCATTTCGCGCAGCAATCTCACATCTTCAATGCAATTAAAAATATGTTTTCTGACATTATATACATAGAAAATTCAACGTTCTTTCCAACGGTGTCATCAAATTTGAGCTATCTACACGATTGAGGGAGTTATGACAGTTTTAATGACATAAGATTGAAAACACGAAAAAAATCTTAAATTGCGAATAGCTCGGAAACGAGGCCTCTGGCAAAAAATTGCTAGGAGACATTTATGGTCGGAAATGAGTTGTAGAACGCGTAGGAGTCGGAATGTGCATAACCCCTGGGACACCCTGTACAACGAGTCAAACGTTACCGGTTACATTTACTCCGCACATCATAAGTCAAGTTGATGACAAAATACAAAATGTAGGAAGTGGTTTATCTAGATACGATCTTTTTGTGTGAGAATCTATATTATTTTGATCTAGGTATGTTGTAGATTGAGTTATCCTTGAGTTGAAACTTTGTTTATTCGATTATTCCGATTTTCAAAGCTTACAACTAATCTGAATGCCACAATGCAAGTTGAAAACTTAACAATTTAGTTTGAGCATGATTACGGTTTGTTTGCATAAGATCGCTTATTTCATTTTGGAAGAAAAATCTTATTAGTGATGTGAAATTTTTAGTGAACACTATAGAAAGAGAGCGGCTGAAAAAATAAATTAAACCGATTTGAAAGTTTTGGACGTCATCCTAAGGTTCTTCGCAAACTGAGGATATGCCTAATTGAATAGAGAGAATATGACGAGAATGTTCAACAACATTTAAAATATCAAAACAGTAATCGTCCACTCTTCTTAATAAACATCGGATGTGACGAGGCTTAGGGGCCAAAACATCAAAAATGAACAGCTTCGAGACAGAAAATAAGGTGTTTCTCCCACCCCACTTGTTACTTTAGTTTCTATAAATTTCAATTGTAGGGTGGTAACTTCTATTTTCGAAATTGTGTTTAATTAAGGGCATATTGTACCCCCCCGAAAATGGCGAATTTCGTGACCCATTATCTCAGCAACCCGCTGTCCGATTTTGATGATTTTTTAAAAATAATTTAGGCCTAGTTAAGATCTTCAAATCTGCGGAAACAGATTTCGAAAATATGAATTAGGCGAACCACAATAAATTATCAAACCTTACGTTTTAGTGGCGGTTTGGCGTCACTTTGTTCACTCATGCCCGAACTATCTGACACATAATTTCAAAAAAACTGTTTCCGCATATTTTTGCATCTTGAATAGACAAATCTTTATAAAAAAAGAAAATGAAAATCGGTTCAGTGGTTCCCGAGATAATGGGTCAGATGCGTCAAAAAATGCAATTTTCAAGGAGAGCCGAAAAACAGAAACGTAACGAATTTATCGTTTTCTCGTCGTTCTAATGAATTAATTCTTGAAAAAAGTGGAAGTTATTCGATGGTGTTAGCAGATAATCGTGTCTTCCATAGCGTTATCAGTATTTTTGTCGGTATCAAGCTTGTTTTTTCCTTTATTATTGTTTGTCAATGTCAGTTTTGTAGTTTTGATTTGCAGTGCCAGTTATGATTTCTTATTCAAGGCGGGCGGCTTCTAAGCCTAATTTCAATATGTTCCTTTGAACTTTTAATATTGTTTAATATACCATTCTTTTCAGAATTGAATCTAGTTTTTTTTAAGACCAAAAAAAAAAAAAAAAAAAAAAAGTCAAAAAAAAATTTTCTGGGGCCCTTAAGTAGGGTACGAAAAAATTTACCTGCAGGTGATCGAAAGGGCTTAGACGGGTGAGAGAATCCGCGAGTTCCGTTGGCGCTAACAGCGGCGACTCTGATTTCATACCAAGTGCCGATTCTGATGGTCATTGCCACAGGGGGTTCGAGAGCGAGTGACCGCGGAATGGCGGACCATCCAGTTGTACTGTATCTGCTGAAACGACATCCTGTGTAGTGTCTTTCCTGAACAATTTAAAATAACCAACGAATATTACCAGAACCACAATTCTGAATTCTGTTAATATTCATAGAGTAACAGGTTTGAAAATATTTATTTGATTTGATAACTCATTTTCAAGTCAGTTGATTCATGAGTATTCACATTGTGGCTTTAGCACTGGTTAACCAGGGTACTCATTTTGTTCGAGCACTCAAGTTATTTCGTTTTTTTTTTTTTTTATATTGGCTTCAGTACAAACTATTCAGCCTCTCATGTTTATATGCAGGTATGTAATACAAATGTTCAGAAATAACAGAAACTATTGGTTAAACATAAAATCATAATGGATCCCAGAACGAATCTCAACATGAAATAACGTCACCTCTATCATTGGAAACCAAGCTTGATATATTACCTTAATAAGACCAATATGGCAATATGGCAATATCTGGGGTTTGGCCATAGAACTATCATGGTCGTGAGAAATGATAATATACACAAAGATGTAATCAAAACTCTCATGTTTATATGTAGGTATGTAATAAAAATGTTCACAAATAACAGAAAATTTTACGATTTACGAGTAATTCAACTTTGTTAATACAGTTAAAACATAAAATCATAATGGATTCAACATGAAATAACTTCACATCACAACACCAGCTTGATGTCTTTGAGGTACTCAATAATAGCGTCATAGATAGTGACGTCTTGAAGTTGTAAAATCAGGTCGAGATCGAAGGGCTGGGGTAAAACTTTCGACACCATGTCAAAAAGCTTGGTGCGGTTTGTCGCATACTTTGGGCATTCCATAATGATATGGATTTCGTCTTCGCCAATATTACAAAACTGACATAGATCGCTATCTGCTCTACCGATTTTGTGTAGGTACGTTCTGGTACAGCAGTGTCCTGTCCTCAATCTCACCAGCGTCTTGAAAAAACCTTTGGGCCTCGCCGGTATGTCCTCGAACCAAGCTCGCAAAAGTCCAAAAGTTATTTCGTGCTGGTGAACCTTAGGGTCAAAACCACCATAAAAACCTATAGAAAATGTTATATTCGTATGGTCAACTTTGTTGAATTCCACATTTAAGTTAAACTCAGTTCCCTAAGAAGGTCTAGTGAACTTGGTTTTAGTGAGTTCTAGCTATTCACATTTGCTGAGTTCTACTAAGCTTAATAAATTTCAGTGAAGACATTAAATTTTTACAATCATTTTGAGCTTTTTCTGCTATTGCTTTCCAGTCTACCTCTAGGTAGCGGAAGCATAATTTTCCATTTCGATAGATGAGAAATATTTTTTCCGAAATACAAATTTCTACACTCATCTACAATAACATTTTCCGCCTTACCCTTGAAACAAGAGACCAATTTTTTGATGCCTCGTATGTTACCTCACACATGATGGTGAGAGATTCTCTAGAATGGTATATTTATTAGTTCTAATTTTCAGTACCTCTCATTTCTTCATCTCCCATCAGAAAAGAAATAGTGCAGCTAATATGAATTAGCACGATTGACCGACGGATCACCGAAGTCGTTGGTTCATCAAACTGTGAATATTATGAAGATGTGATAGAAGGGATCGAGCATAAAATCATGATTACTTCCTTTCCTCCTCCTAATGACAACTATCATTCGACAATATAAGTGACAATCACAACCTCGCTCTTGTGTTTACTGCAACCAGTGAGTCCTGGCGTGCGCTGGTCTATAAAAATTTGCAATGAACTACTCGTTGTATCGTTGAAGTGTAGAACAAAATCACGTTTAGTTTGAAAAAACAGGTGTAAAAATGTTGATTAGTAATCAGCTTTTTATAATAAAGCTAGTTTTCCATTAAAAAAACATTTCGATAGAATTCTATAGGAATACTGCAAAGCAATAACCTTGTGGAATTCCAACTGAAATTTAACGAGGTACAATAACAATACAGGCAAAAATAATTCTGCCCTCTTCAATTAAATTGAAACTTGGGAGATGTCGTTATGAATAGATAATCGTATAACATCAACCGATTTCGATTGAATACGTTTATAATGCAGATAACTGAAGATATGTGCCTCATTCGACTCTGCATACTAGTCGCTTGGTCGTTGGTAATGATAATCGTAAGTGAGAATAATGAATTCAACAGAAAGCAGAGTGAAACGAAAACAATACATTGCGACAATCCCCGTACACTCGTACCGCAACGCCTTATAACTGTGGGACTGGGGAGGTGATACACTTGAGTCTTGCGGGCTAGCAAATTTGCATTTTCATCGAGCAAGGCGCTCTTTACCTTGATGGGGTCCAGAGGAAGGATGATCTAACGTCACATTAGCTTCTTTGAATTAAGATTATTGGAGAAACATTGATAGTGACTATTATCTGAACGGTTGCACATATCCGCTTTGTCGTTTACGATATTTATGACAAGTTTCTCGTATCCCTTCGTAATAATAATTAGGTATATTCGGAAAATCATTAGGTTCGGCCGATTAATAACTTTCTCGTTTACACCAACGTTTCGCTAAATTTATTTATCATCTTCAGGGTACCTAGATTATCATAAAAAGAGATGATGATGAAATAACAATTGGAACTGGAAATAATTTCCATCAATATATTGAACTATTTTAGGGGACTCCCAAAAATGATAGCTTCCGAGCGAATTCAACTGTTCTATGTTATAGATTTAAAACTCTACATTATAGAGATGTAAATCTTTAATATACATAGAGTGTAGAGCATAATATGAATTATATTATATTATAATGCTAAGTACTTCTAAGGAAACTGGAGAGATATCCTGTAAGATGTAGATCGTTTTGACCCAAGAAATTTAATCAAATTGAGCCGAAAATTAAGAAGATTGCACGTGTTGATAAGGTTAACATTAGGTGTATGCGGTGATTTTGAATAGAAAGGTATTCAGCTTGTAGGGAATCATTCAGTGCCTTACCCGTACAATGATGGAGATGGTGATGGTGAGATTTGAGGCCCGTGACGTCGGAGTTTGTATCTCGATTGTCGATGTAAAACTGAAGTTAAAGGCTTGCGAATATACAACAAAGTATAACAACCGATCAAAGGACAAAGATAACTAGTGTTCAGATAATTCACAAATTCGCATTTTAGAGGTATAATATTTCTTTGACTTAGGAAGTGATTGTCTAGGACGGGGATGGCCAACTGGCGGCCCACGGTTATGTTTTATGCGGCCCCCGAACAACTTTTTAAAAGTATTACGGTAGATATTTTTTAACAGTAATATACAATACAAAATTTTCTACAAGAGTCCAGGTTAAGTTCACCTACATTTGTGAGAGCACTTTTTCCTCGATGAAATTTATAAAATCAACTTACCGTAACAGACTTACAGACAACCATCTTCGAGATTTGCTTAAAATGGCCACCACTTCGATAGAATTGATTTTGACAAACTTGTGAACGATTGTGTCCGCCCTCAGTCTCACTAGTGGTTTTTTTTTCAGTAAAATCGTTGATTTTGTTCTGCTCAACTCTTGTATGATTAGTATATTATTTCAACATTAAAGTACGTTCAATATCCATAGCATTTGTTTATACATTAATTTATATAGCCTAAATTTCCCTTTAACTTCTAGTGCGGCCCCTGCTTTTAGCGAAAGTATGGAAGTGGCCCTTTGGGCAAAAGAAGTTGGCCATCCCTGTTCTAGGATACCGTGATTTACCCTATAGTACAGAAGAAGATAGCTCTTCTCCCATCAAACGTGGAACGCTATACATGTCGAACGCCATCAATCACCATTTGGTATAGCACATAAAAATTAGGAGACACATCTCGGATGAGTGTGTCTGTACTCGAACAAAAACACAACGGAAAACATTACAATGCCCACTAAACGGCTTCCAAATCCAACCTCAAACTGTTATGATCAGCAATGTGTAGTAATCTCGAAGTTTTTACAAATCTATGATCTTCACCGCCAAACCACCTACCGGCTAACCAATAACAAAAAAAGACCTCTGAGTCGCCGGCTTCTTTTCATCCATTCTAGGAGTTTTAAGAGTGCTGAATCCGAAAATGATAGCCGCTTCGGTTGGGCCAAATAAGGCAAGGTTCGCTTTTTTGCCCACTATCTTTTTCTCTTCTTAAAGATATACTGAATTTTGCTGTAATCACTTACTTCACTTCGCCTCAGCCTGACACTCCGCCCCTACCCTGCCAAAATCACCGGATGTATCGTGCACTTCATATACACTTCATACGATAAGGTACTCTACTGAAAAACTCCCTCATTAAAACCACCTGTCGCGAACGCAGTTCAAAACTTGCAATTTGAATTGATTAATTTTTAAATCATGACCATGGTAGCGTAGCTCCCTAAACCCCCTCCTCGCTATAAATTCACGCCAATGCATTAAATATTGCGCCCACAAGAAAGCCGTTTTTTGTAATTGGCTTAATACATTAAGCCAGCTGATAATATGTTAAATTTACTGATTAATAGAATGATGTTCATCTACATAAGGTTAAACAAAACATTTTCACACTTTATAATTAATGTCGTGGAGGAAACCCTAGGGAGCTCGGTATACTGTCAAGTTCTCTGTCGAGCTCGGCTTCGACCTGGGGAGGTATATTAGTCATCGTATGATGTTTTTGGTTGTTGTGTGGAGGGCATATGAGAAAAACATGTTCCATCGCTGATTCACCATCGTTGCATGCATCACAATTGCTACTGCCTATCATATTCAGTTTGAATAAGGACTTCTTGCATATCGTGTGCCCTGTTCTCAATCGTATCACCTATTTCAGGGAATGGGTGGTGGCGGTCATAGGTGTTGATCTAAACCAGGGGTCTCCAAACTATTTGCGCCAAGGGCCGTATTATAATGGAAGTGGTGGGGCGGCCCAACAGGGGGGTCCGGGGGCCTCCCCCGGAAGATGTTGAAAATTAGGCGTTTGAAACAGGGTTTTTAAACACTCCTAGACGAATAAAACAAATTCAAAATTTAGGCCTCGGCTAAATAACCAAAACTTAGTTTTTATTGATTAAATGTATTTTTTTAATTCCATTATTATTAGTTTTTCGTTGTTCAATAAGAAATAATAACAATTTCATCTTCAGGAATATAAAAACGAAGCAAATTTTTTTGTCTCCAAAATCAAAAATTCCACTCTCATTTTGCGTTTTAGACCTCTCTGAACAATTTTGGTTCCGTGTCTGTCTGTGTGTCTGTCTGTCAGCAAATCCTTGTTACGGGCAAAACTATACGAAGTTATAGTCCGATTTTGATGAAATTTTCAGGGATTGTGCGGGTTGGGGTGTAGATGGTCCCCTATAGGTTTCATGACCTCCGGATCAATAGTAGCCTCTGCGCATGAGCAAACGTGAAATCCTTGTTACGCGCATAACTCTGGGAGTTCTTGACCGATTTCGATGAAATTTTTTCCATTGGCTTCATCAGGTGGCGGGCCGGACGAGGGAACATTGATGTGTAACGAAATCCTGCTGTGTAATTTAAATGGTTCTTCTCCCAATTGTGCCTAAGATGATGTGTGAAAGTTCGATTTAAACCTAAAGGGGGGGCATAGTGGTGCTGTCAACCTTTGTGTAATCAAGGTAGCCTCCTTTGCTTTCTCGTCCGCAACTGAATTTCCCCTGATTGCTTGGTGTGCGCCTATACAAATTAGGTAGGTTGGCTTTCCATGGTTATGAAGAGTTATTGCATTCTTCATTATGTCTGCTTCAAGGTAAATGAGACGAGAGGAAGGCGAAACACTGTTCTTTCTTTCAGTTTTTTAACTATGCTTTGGGAGCATTCCCACTACTCATATACTTAAACTTTCTGATGTCGCTAAGGAGATTTCCAAGATGAATATTTCAAATGAGCACTGCAGTAATAATAATATAAATATTGAAGCGAGATTCAATGTTAGTCTCGCTGGAAGATATGGTGGAGTTCGTTACCTACTTGAATGATGTAAATTGTGTCATTCATTCTTGGAGCGTCCCAATAGATCATCGCTGTTCTTCCTTTGGCATCGCTAACTGTCACATTCGTCGGTGTGGGAGGAAAATCTAAAAAGATTTAAAAAAACAATCATTCCAGATGCATGAGACATACACAAAAGTATTCAACTGAAAATAGGAAATCCAATACTTGACTTAACGAACTCCATTTAGATGAAAATGATTATTAAATCTACTATATCATGAAGGGAAACTGCTCGTTCATGTTTTTTGTCACTCGAATTCCATCATATTCGTCTAGATAGAATCATACCCGTTAAGATTCTACGCTGTTTTATAATCAATGTCAACCAAAGGGATAGGCTATCTTTTTGTTAAAATGGCGAAAGCTTTTAAAGTCGTACTGTGGCCAACTACCTCCCATGGCAACAAATTGTACTTACCTACTTTCCCCGTGACACTTTTCTTGGCTGTTCCTTCAGTTTTTTAAAAATAAATAGGCCATAATTTTTTTATACTTAGATAGGGAGTAGGGGTTAGAGCATGAATCCTACCCTGATCATATTAAGAACCATTCGATATTTCTTCAGGGGCCCATGTTTGAATTTGATCGTATTTATAATTGTATTCGTTTCAAGCGGTCAGCTTGTGAGAAATCACAAATGTGGTATTAAAAATTGTGTCAAGTAATTGAGATTCCAAAAACAAAGTTCTACCAGCAACCATCCTGGGAAATCCAGCGTGAATGTCATTGCCCATCATGAAACTGAAGTACGAATAGTAGTACGAAACACGTGTATCCTTTGATTTGTAAGAGTTGCTCTTTAAAGCATTTTTCTTAAAACGATATTTGGTATTCACACCTATGATGCTTGACTCATTTCACTACATGCTAAGAGCCTGTGTAACTTCCTTCTTCAGATTCCAGTATGGGGTTCTGCTGTAAATTTTAAACTGAATAAACAGCGGCAGGTGTGATTTTTGTCAACGTTTTCTGTACGCAAGCTATAGATCGCTTCTCCATAAAACTGTAACCTCTGTTGTCACAATCTTCCAAATCAGCTTATCATAATGTCCCAAGCTCATGTAGTCATAACATGTGTGTAAAGAAATTCGACAGAAGCAAATTGTAATGTTCATCATTCTATTACTCCTTCGTAATCCACTATTTTTGACGGTAGTCTCCTTCAAGGTCCTCGGAGGGCATGTACAATAAGTTGTTTTTTCATTACCGCTACAGAAAGATTACTTATGCAGGTCAACTCTTCAGTAGCATGAATAGATCCTCAAACTTCCTGGCACGGCAGCAATAATTGGAAACAGATTGTTTTAGTGCTGGAAAAGCCGTCTGCTTCCAACACTGACCACTATAATAAATCATATCAGATAAATTATTTGAATATTCTTATATATTCTCAGTTATCCTCAGTTTAGTGTCTTGTCATCATCTTTTGCTTAACTGTGATGAACGAGATGGCTGCCGGTACTGAATCCCATGTCTCCGTTTCGTGTTTTAAACTACTGTCTCCGCTGTTAAGCTGCAGAGTGAGGTGGGTTAGATACGTATACGAAGGCGGCAGCTATCATAAGACACGCCAATCAGATTTACCTTTCCTTGATCAGCAAATTTAGGGTATCTGCATCTTCTAGTAACATGTTGACAGATGACTTTCATTTTGACTGGGAAACGTATTCACTACATGAGTCTGAATAGCCACTAGTGAGAAAATTACGTAAACAATCCTCTTATTTATAAACACCATAACCGAATATGGTGATATAATGACAAAGGAATTCTCCCAACAAGAACTCGAGTTTGTTATTAGCATTTGTAACTCACAGACGGACTAGTGAAGTCCAGAAGTAGGTAGGTGTGTTATTATATTGCGTTAAATTGCTTTCAATAAATGACTAAAAGGCTATGCCTATTGTTGTAATAATTCAGGCACCACTGGTTCTGTTTAATAATTAGTTATAATCCAAAGAAAATGGATATATATTACGATTATCATAAAATTTGTGTCATAATTTGCAGATTAGTATGTAGCCTGAAGAATTATGAGTTTGTACATTGAAATGTAAGCGAATGATGATATTGTGAAAAACGAGCGAAAGTCGTAATAATTACATAAGTACAACAGAAGTATCAAACATTTGTTTTCCTACCTGAATACTTGGCTAGGTCAGGAGTGAAACAGGTGAGGCCGCACTTGGTGTCATTGCAGCAAATGTCGATTCCCTCGCACTTATTGTCTTTGCAATCAACCCCGCAGTACTCTGAAGGCGCATGAACCTTTTCGCACGTAAACCGTTGCACCCTGGCATAATCCGATAGGCATTCAGTCGTACAAGTCTCCTGAAACATGATTACCAGGATTATTGGTTTGTTAATTGTTTACATGTGAGAGAAAATTGAATTCAAATTCCTTCCTTATCCTTGGGTAATGTCCAATGACTAATCACGTCGGAGTTGAGGACATTATGAATCACATGGGATCACTCTGCGACGGTTGAAAGCCCTGGTTCCTAATTCCATTGATTGAAACTGCTGTGCCCGACACTGGTGAACATAGTTCCAAGTTGAAAATATGCCATGTATGGTCTACCAGTGATTAAAAACATATTTCCTATTCTTCATGTGAGCAGAAACTAGATTTCTCAAAACACAAAACTACCATAAAACTAAAGATAGGTACTTATTAGGTTCAGCAAAGATATGTTATAATAATTAGACATGAGTATTGAAAGACAAAACATCGATGAATGTTATCAATGTATAATGTTGACGGTAAATTACGACCGAGACAATCGATTAATGGGGAACAGCCCCAGTCACTGCTACGGACATTTTCCTAAATTTTCCCACTATATTTACGTTAAACTTTGTTGATATTTGAGCACTTTATTGTTCACTTTGTCAACACACGAGCCACAAACGTGTGGCCCAGTCTAAGCAGTGAGGCTCTTGGGATCAAAATTATGTTCAACGAATTTCACGTCAGTGCACGACCATCTAATGGCTAACCCTCTCGTTGAAATTTCTTCAAACACACTCTTACACATTCTGAACAACACGAAATGAAGCCGTTTGGAATGGTCTGGGGTTCGGAAATTTTGATATTCTGTACATAAAAGGTATTTCATCTCCCGAAAAAATAAAATTCTACAGGTGGACTCGGAAGCAAAAGATAGCCATAAAAATCATTCAAAAATTATCGTTTTCTTCAAAATCTTACGATATTTCAATTTTTTAAAAGGTAAGGTTAGATAATTATGTCGATGGATTGATTTCCATTATTTTTAATGAGAGTTCATTTCGATTTCTTCCTCGATTTGTTGCTTGAGCTCCAGCTTACAAAAATCAAACTACACATCATACAGATTAGCACCACACACACAAAACATGCCTCGCTACTTCTCCCCGAAAACACTGAAGGAATTTGTGGAACGAAATAGCGTTATTACAACTCTGGTAGTGGCAGAGAGAGAAAGATGTATCAAACTGAATTTAACTGCTATAGATCATTTGACGAACGATTTCACCATGAAACTTTGACGAAAAATAAAACTAAAACAATCCGGGTGTTTTCATTGCTTTCTTCCACCTATAATCAATCATTCGATTTAAGAAAATAGTGTTTGGCATTGTAACGTATAATCATCCATTCAGTATAACGAAATAGTCCAGTATAGAAATGGCTGAAGAGATGGAAAAGGTCAACGCCTGGAGGTGAGCTGTGCTATCTCTCATACACGAGCGCACCAGATACACATACACCGGCACAGGGACGAGTCGACGCGCACAGCTGACGCACGCACCCGACTTCTTCCTCGTCCTCACGTACCCGTTTGAGTCATTACAAAGAGGAAAAGGTTTTTACGTTCACAAGGCACCTCTCTCATTATCAAATAGCTAAGAGCAGCTCCTCTAGAGTTTTTATAACCCCGCTCCGGGTGATTGCGCATCCCTCAGGGAGGTGGAAGGCGTCTCGTCGATTAGAGATCCAGCGGCCTAGCCCGTCTCCGCTCTTTCATCTCTGGTCCCGCGTCGTCTATCTTCTTCTTGGCTTTTATCCACCACGATCCTGCCGTTCCCTGCCTTGAAGAGAAGAAGAGATGGTTCCGAGATGAGGGAGAAATTCGAGTTTTCAATGACGAAGAAGAACGAAGCTGGTAAAATACCACGAAAAGTTATAGTGAGCAGACTACGGTCTCAGTACATGGTACATCTTACTCAATATGGAGGGCCTCCTTAAGAAAGATACTGCATTAAATCTCAATTGTCATAAAATGACTCAAATTTTGAGCGAACGTACCAGGAATCCAATTCGAAGGATCTCAAGGGCCTTAAACCTCCTCGCCTTCAACTGGTCGAAGAAGTCAACACCAAGATTGTAACAACTTTACACATTTGAGAGCACCTGGAGCATTGCACGACCAAGAATTTCCACCCTACAAGCCGTTCCCTGCCTTGACAATAGGAAGAAATGGTCCGCAGATGAGAAAGATATTTGATTTTTCAACAACAAAGAATAACGACTCAAATAGCACACTTGCATTGAACCCCATTCAACTTTACATTAACGAAACTACTTGAATGGGGGTTGTAAACTGTAAACTAGGCTAACAGTTCCTCTTCAACTAGTTGAATGGAATCAAGAGTCTTTAGTGTTGCAAGTTTACCTCTTTTGCCTGTAGAGCTAACCGTATGATCATGTCCAGCCTGAAATATCGACACCAATCACAATGGATACCATTTAAGGGTTGACTTTTAAAAAAATCGTTTCCTCAACAATCCCTGAATAAAAAATCTACTCTTTATCTTTATCTTTAGAAAATCTATTCTTCATTTGATTTTGTTAGAATTCAATTCACCACATCCAATAAGGTATCATAGTTCGTCGGGTGTGATTACCTGAAGCAAAGAACAACCGTCGCACTTAACAAGGTCCTAAATATATTAAGAAAAACATCGGAATGTGACTTTGAAGTGCAAAACTATGCAATTTTTTCCAATACAGGTCAATCTTAGTCGGTTTTCTTGTAATTATTCAATAATAAACCATTGTAATCGTTCTTGAAAAAAACAAATTCAATCCCCCCTGAAAATTTCATGGTTTACGCTTCAAAGAGTGTAAAATCCAAATCTGCAATAACAATTTTTCCGTCCGTCCGCCGTACGCACGATTTCTCCCAAACGGCTGGAGCAAAAAATCTGAAATTTTCAGGAAAAATCAATATTGGTCCGACAACGCCCCAATTCTTTAGCCAGCTCTCTCACTTAATTTAAAGTGCCCTTCAAGGGTTGTCAAAGTTTTGTAAAATCCCTAAGAACCTCAAAAAAAGTCAAGGCGGCCTAAATTTGGACTTTCTTTGAAGAACTTTCCATGAGGAATCGGATGAGCCCCTCCGCAGGTCCGTAGCTCAAACCATTATGTATCGATTTATGGTGCCAACATTTGCATCCACATTCACTACATCACTAGGTTACTGGGATCAAAACAAACACAACAGTTTTTTTTTTTTTTTTTTTTTTTTTTTTTTTGTTTTGATCGCAGTAACCTAGTGATGTAGTGAATGTGGACACTGGAGTGAACTCCTAAAAGGGTTTATAGCCGACACACGGGTTGAAGCATTCTGATATGCATACTCAGTCTTACGAAATTTAATATTTTCAAATAGAATATTTTTCCATTGTAATCGGTCTTGAGAAAAATAGCTGCAAATTCTTTCACTGGGGTTTATTATTCAATGATTCTTGATTTTAATTTCTATTAAGCTTTGAGTGTGCGTGTTTCACAGGTGATAGAGCGATTATTGAATTTCAGGAGGCACACAAATATGATCAACTGATCAATCCGTTTATTTTGGTTGAGAACCGATTTAAGTGCTCTATGCATATCTCCTGAAATTCAATAATCGACCTATCACCTGTGAAACACGCACACTTCAAAGCTTAGTTGAAATTCAAATCATGAATCATTAGATAATAGTGAAAGAATTTGCAGCGTTTTCAAATGCTGTAGTCAGATACAGAAATAATAAATATTTCTTTGATAATTTCCATCATTATTCACTTTACGTTACATAAAACTGCATAGGGCAATTAATGGAACACGCAAGAGTGCAAAGCCACGGTTTAATAATACATTCACGGCGACAATGTAAAGCTATGAAGAACAAAAGAGCGCTTGTGAAAGTTTAGCGTATCATTTATTCAAGTAGCACCCTTACTTTCTAATGAAGACATCGAAAAATGCACGGCACACCCATCCAAGGATATACGGAGTTCAAAATTGATTTTAACCGAGCGTTCGAAGATGAAACCTCCGAGAGGCAGAACAATTTCGTCCATTGCATTTTAATGTCAGACTGAAGGGTAGAGGATGCAGGTTCAAGGCAGTGCAGTTTCAAAATAGATTCACGACTGCAAGACAAAGCGGCAGACACTAGGATAGTGCAGCTGCATAGAAAAGTGAACCAGGGAAGGCGAGCCGGTGATGTTTTAGGGAACAGCCAAATTAGAATTAGGCCACGTCAACCGCCTAAAGGAGAGATGCAGCTACCAAATGCTACTGCAAAGCTTAAAAGTTATAATTTACTCGGACAATCCAGGAAAGATATTCCCGATGTTACATGAACGATATATTAATAAAATAAAATCAGATTTACTGTACTACTGAGCTGTAATTACGATCATTTTAATCTGTTTATAAAATATTTGATAAAATTGTCGGGGTACTTCAGTTAGAAGCTATCATGTTTTTGATCTCTTTCGAGATACGTTGAGAACAGTTCTCTTCAAAATATAATTAGGATGGTATTAAAATGCAAGAAATACATTGACAATTCATCTTGAATAGTCCTAAAATAAACCTACACTGATTCTTTCCGAACAATTACATAATTCGAATCTCGTCCATCATGGTAAACACAGTCTACCCTTGAGGATTCTTCGAAAAATTTTGGGGGCTCTAAATAAGGAATTTGCACATATCTGAAATTCGGCCAGGAAAAATGGAAATTTAGATGACAAACTTTAGGTCTGGTAACGTTTTTAGCGCCCAATTTTTACGGCTTGGCACCTTTGCGCGTTCCGTGAATGGCTTGCCCGCGATCGCATCAAGTGAAATGTGTTTTGACCAATGAAAACGTTAAAAAACACGCTCCAATGATTGTTCTCAATGGGGTATTATTCAATGAAAAATGTTTGACTGTTCAAACAAGGTGGAATGGAGAATGAACATTGCGAATCCAACATCGTGAATATCGGTTTGTTGATTCCGTTGGTTAACGCTTTCTGTCAAGACCTTCAGAATGTCATCGCAAGTGTTCTACTCCCTACCAGAAATTGAGGAGTTGATCTTATTTGTGTAAAAAAGCACTGATATCCAAAACTGGCTGGCAAACGTTCTTATCCTCAATTTTTATTATTGAATATGAGCTTGAATCGTTCATGATTTTGAA
This sequence comes from Creontiades dilutus, assembly GCA_031894815.1. Taxonomy (NCBI): domain Eukaryota; kingdom Metazoa; phylum Arthropoda; class Insecta; order Hemiptera; family Miridae; genus Creontiades; species Creontiades dilutus. The sequence continues at coordinate 958,610 of JAVIWC010004890.1, forward strand.
AAACTACATCCACGTCAATTTGGCTAAAGTTATGTGTGTAATAAATCCGCGATTATTTTTTTCGGCAACGAAATGGCACATGATCCTGATTCCGTATTCAAATGGTTCCAAAAAGAACATTGCATCCTTCGTTTGACGTTGAATATTTACACGAGACTCAATATCATTCATGATCAAATGGAAATATGTGTATCAGGTAAAGTTTTCAATAAAACCTACAGAATGGAGAATGAATTCTTTCTTTATCAAAAATTCACAAATCCATGAGTTTTACAAAAGGGCACATTTCCAAAAAAAAAAAATATAACCCCACTCGTGTTTTTTGAAAATTGATTTGATTGAGGCATTGCCTAGTCACACATTACTCCGATGAACAATATATAAATCTGCCATTCATCGGGAATGGTTTGAGCTCGGACCTGGGGAGGGCCTGTTCGATTCCTGAAAGTTCTTCAAAAAATCCAAATCTTGAGACTTTCGATTCTTTGAATTTTTTGTGTGATTTTGGTGGGTTCTGGCCCACTGTGCGGCGTATGGAGGACGGACGGATTTTTTAAATCGGTTTTTGGATTTTTAATCTTGAAAATTAAAACAACCGATTTTGAGGGGGTTAAAAAAGGGGTTTGTTGGTAAATTTCCGAGGTTCATTATCTAAGGTTATTGTCTATTACCCCCTCCATTCCTCCTCATATCAGCAATAGCAAATTTTCCTAGTTTTTTTTTTCACAACTAGTCTAAAATTGGTATCCAACCAAATAAGAATCATGAAAAACATTTGAGAATTTGTCGAGAAAAAAAAAACGCTCTCTGAAGAGCAGGAACGGTAGGAAAGGCATAAACTGGAAAGGAAGATTCTAAATCCAATAGTTCGGAATGCGACTATTGCGGAGGTTTGGAAGCTTCAAACGTTTCTAACGTGATAGAAGGAAAGTCATATTTAATTATTGCGTTGTGGTAATTTAAAGACGATGTACTAAAACTTTGTCGCAAGTCGTGTGTGTGATGCAAGAATATGATTTGAGCTTGCTATGAGGTTTCTTATTTATGAGGAGAACCAAAGACTGTGATTGCGAAGATCTGGTACAAAAAACTTGTAGGTTGCCATCGTAAATGATCTTTCAGCCACATAGTTATCGACGTGTGAGCATTCGACTGGTACGGCTGTAGCTTAATGTTTCACTAAACGATTTGTTACAACCAAAAAGTCTTGATTTCTAAAAAAAAAAAAAAAAAAGATTAAGTTGGTACAGGTGGACTGGGCCTTGACATTTGGAACCGAGTCAGTAAAACAATCTTTTACGTTTTTTCCAAAGGACTATTTCCATAATATCCGATCGATGGGGTACGCGGGGTGCAGATCTGTTGCTTTCGAATACTGCGGGTGATTGATCAAAATTTTCAGTGCCAGTGACATCTTTGGTTTCACTAAGCGAGAATTTACCTCGACCATTCTAGCGTGAGAGAATTTAGACTGATGAATAAGATCACTTTTGAAGCAAAACTATTTTAGTTCTCACTAACCAGAATTTTAAATGACATTTCGGGCTTCAGAACAATTTTGATGTAGTGCCTAGCTGTATATGTCCATGAATCTTGGCTCGCATTGTTCCTTCATTCATCATCTGATAAGATTAATTAGCCGGTTACCCATGAGTTGCACGGGCCCATTTGTATTAATGCTCGTGTGCTGCTGTAACCTCCCTCCCCCCGAGGTCGTATGAGGCTGTAAACTAAATTTCAGCTGTCAAAGATGACAGGGAGAGATGTTATCTATCACGCTCAAAAACCTGGATCCCCTCCCTCCTTCCAATTAACGCAACAGAATCGTAAGACAAATGACAATATTTTCTGGATGTCCATCTCGTGATGATTGTTGCGTTGCGTGATCGTAGCAGCCAAAGGGTGATCGAACCGCCTTTTCCAATGTTGGTTGTTCATTCGGAAAACCTCGGGAAAACGATTAAATCTAAATTTCGACAATCATCACCGAAGAATGAAATTAGAACGGCTCAACTAACAGATATGGTTCTGGAATCGTTAGATTCCTTATATACAGTTATTTTTAGCGGATTGCATTACGTTCCCTTTTGATTGGAAAACATGTACAACTACGATACCTTTCCCCATTAACAAACGTATTTATTTAATCATCATCACTACTGAGGGCCGAATTCACGATGAAGGAAGAAGCTATGCGATATCTAATACCGACAGAAACCTTTTCAGGAACTTGCTGATCACAATGGAGCGGTCCGAATCGAAATCGGTTCACCGGTTAGAACAAACAGAAAAACTTTAGATGAAAAAAAAAAAAAAAAAAAATTTCGTAATTTTATTTATGTAAAAACGTGCTTCTAAAATGATAACAGGAGATGTGCATAGAGCACGTAAATCTGTTCTCAACCAAAGTACCTATTTGGATTGATCAGTTGATCATATTTGTGTGCCTCCTGAAATTCAATAATCGCTCTATCACTTGTGAAACACGCACACTTCAAAGCTTAGTAGAAATTCAAATCATGAGCGCAAGCCAATTGAATAATAATTTGAAAGAATTTGTAGCGTTTTTTTAATGGTTATCAGAATGCTTCAACACGTGTATCGGCTGCAAAGCCTTTTAGGAATTCACTCCAGTATCCACATTACTACATCACTACATCACTAGGTTACTGCTATCAAAACAAAAAAATTATAAACCAAAACCCCGTTGGAGGAATTTGCAGCGTTTCATGCATATCAGAATGCTTCAACCCTTGTATCGGCTACAAAGCCTTTTAGGAGTTCACTCCAGTATCCACATTACTACATCATTACATCACTACATCACTAGGTTACTGATATCAAAATAAAAATAATAATAAAACAAAATAACGCAAATGTTGGCACCATAAATCGGGCCATACATCGGGAATGGTTGGACCTAAGGACCTGGGGAGGTGCTCATTCGATTCCTCGTGGAAAGTTCTACCAAAAAAGTCCAAATTTAGGCCGCCTTGACTTTTTTTGAGGTTTTTAGGGATTTTACAAAACTTCGACAACCGTTAAAGGCACTTTAAATTTAGTGAGAGAATTTATTGAATAATAAACCAAAAACGTGCTTCTAAAATGAAATTTGAATTAAAATGGGGCTACTCAAAATTAGGAAAAGAGTTGATAATATAATTGACTATGGCAGCTTCGAAAATATTATTCCATTCGATACGAAAATTACACAAAGTTAACAAAGAAAACAATTATGTAATGATCGTCTAAGCGGATACTTCTAGCTAACTCAGACGTAGCGAAACGAGTCGTGAATTCGCCGTGCATAACCCATAAATCAAGGCGTTCCTCCGCCATCCAATTTATTGGTCGTCCTACTCGAAAGTTGCACTCGGAAGATTCTTAGGGCGACTTTTTTCCCCCCAGCCGGTCGGAACCGGGTTTGTCTGTTTGCCCTTTTGTAAAAACATAAAAATAAATAATGTCATCAACGATAGCGATGTTTTCGGCCACTCACATGTATCACCGGGCTCTTTCAAGGGCCGTTTCTCGATTTTATGCAGCTCGGTGCCAGACAGATTCGGTTGCAAAGACCGACAAAAACAATTTATTCGTCTGCAGTTTCCATGATTCAAATCGTAGTAACATTTACAAGAAAGTTTTTTTCTGTTCTCTCTTTTCTTGATTGATATGTCTGTCGATGTCGATACTTTTACTTAATATACATGAAATTTACTCTAAAGGTTTCGAGTCGGTTCAGCTCATATTGATTTGTTCTTTTCAGAAAGTTCGCTTTTTCAAACGTGGTTTGAAAGGTTGACAGGGAGAAAAAGTAACGTGAACATCTAAAAGTTACTGAAAGTCACTATACCCAAGAAAGCACAAAATGATTACCTAAAGCTTTACTGTTTCTATGTTTCTAGCTTACTTCGACAGTTTTTTGAGATTTCGATTTTTGGATAGATTAATCTTTAGACATAACCCCTTAGGGAGGAGGACACGAACTTTTACTATACGTCATCAGGGACGTAACCAGCCCGTATTTCATCCGGGGCAAGAAATAAATTTGGCGCCCCCCCCCCCCCCCATAGACCCGATATCTCATGACTCATACCATCTTAATATACCAATGAACCAAAATATAAATATAATTAATTTGATTCATTCACTCTTTTACTATAACGACGAAGGTTTGGTATGTAACTGCTCAATGTAAAATACCATATAATTTTTATTAAATTTAACAAAGTGCTCAATGTAAAATACCATATAATTTTTATTAAATTTAACAAACTAATAGATGATAAATAATTTTTTTAACGAAATGGAAGCACTAAACAAACTTTAAAATGAAAATTGTCGCGCTTTTTTTGCTGCAAATGTTTTAATGATACCATCAAAAGATAGTGCTGAAGCTATTTTGTGCTCTATTGATATGATGGCCAAGTTGCCTAGTCGTTGTTGTCCTGTCAAGTTCACGATGTACTTTTCTATTATCCTCAGTTTTCTAAAACTTCTTTCATTCGATGCTACAGACACGGGTATTGTAAGAAAAATTCTCAAAGCTGTGGTTATCTTGGAATAGGCGTCACGGAGGCCGTTTTTGGCGAATATAAACCAAAAGTTCGAATGGAGTAGACTCGCCTCGTCAACTACCTTGCACACGGCCGCTCAAGGCAAGTTCTCCCCTCGCGAAGTATACGTTTTCTGCATCTTTTGTCCTTTCTTGTAGGCCTATTGCATTCCTTATTTATATTATTTTTCCTTTTAGTAAATATTTTCAAATTTACTCCAAACGGTCATAATATTTAAAAGAACTTGGTAAGCTGTCACTGTTTTGCCTATTTGGCGCCCCTCTAACTTTGTCACCCTAGTTAAGTTAAGTCCCTGTACGTCATTTAAGATTTTGAGTCGTTCAAGATTATTCACATTTAAATTATCAATACATTTGAGTTACCAATTCGGCAAAGCTTAGTGCCGCAGCCAACTTGGCATTTTTTTTTTTTTTTTTTTTTTTGGTTTTGATCACCGTCAGATTCGTCGGACTTCCGTTTTAAGAAAGGAAGTTCTTGTAAACCATATTCGTAAAACGTAGACAAACTCATTGCGAGTGGGGGCAGTAATTCGTTTTCTTATTTCATCGCTCATATTATTGGTTTATTATTCAATAATAAACCATTGTAATCGCTCTTGAAAAAAAAATGCTAACCCCCCTGAAAATTTCATGGTTTACGTTTCAAAGGGTGTAGAATTCGAATCTGCAATAAAACGCTGCAAATTCTTTCACTGGGGTTTATTATTCAATTGGCTTGCGTTCATGATTTGAATTTCTACTAAGCTTTGGAGTGTGGGTGTTTCACAGGTGATAGAGCGATTATTGAATTTCAGGAGATATGCATAGAGCACGTAAATCTGTTCTCAACCAAAATACATATTTGGATTGATCTGTTGATCATATTCGTGTGCCTCCTGAAATTCAATAATCGCTCTATCACCTGTGAAACACGCACACTCCAAAGCTTAGTAGAAATTCATGAACACAAGCCAATTGAATAATAAACCCCAGTGAAAGAATTCGCAGCGTTTTCTGATAATAGTAAACCAAAATTGCCTAACGATGAATTCTTGAAACAATAACGGTTCTTGGTATATTTTCCACTCTTATGGAACTGAGATTTTGAATGATTCACGATCATACAATACATATCTAAATTTCTTGTATTCGATTAAATCTTGAAACTCTTGATGGATATTGAGGTTCATCGGAATAGCTAAGGCCTCACATTTAAATAAGGCAAAAAGGCGAATGAAACTGCGACGGATTTGAATGGACAAAGAAAGGGGCACCGGCCGCACGGGAAGGCAGACTGGGTGGCAGACTGTGTGGCTCCACAACAGGAAAACATCCGCAAGTGGCGGGAGAACTTGACGGGTTTGATCTCGAACTCCAGCCGTGCTCAACAACATGACTAGTTTAGGCAGAAGACTTGGTCGTTTTACTTTAGTACTTCCCTTCACGAGCACCTTACCGCAAAATTCAATAATATCCCAAGCGTATTTACCTCTTTGCAGAATAACTGCAGTCCAACTTATTAGTATTCTAGCGGGACATAAATAAACGAGAAACTGATGAAGATTCACCACAGGGGCGAGAAACGCCAGCTGGATAAAGCTATTCCAGTACGATATGCACTGTGTCCACTAATAGTCGTAAACTTCAACATAACTGTGACTAGCAAGTTTGTGTGCTTTTATGCACGTGGGTGGGTGGATAGATAGATAGATAACGTGTATTTATTTAAATAAGAAGAAGAATGCAATAACAAAAGGTGCAATATACATATACGCCACGACAAAAGGGTCGTTTGGCGGAGGCCGGCCGTTCTATACATGTAATGTACATTGATTACTTGAAAAAAAAAAAATTAAAGAATTCAATGCTTAATTATGATAGTTATTAATCACAACGGTGACTAAATTTCTCTTAACAAATAAGTTTCAATTCGCATTTTAAATTTGGGCAAATTTGTGCATACAATTTATCAATTGATAGGTAGTGTTAATTTTATCTTTGATTTTAATTCATAATTTAACTTTAGGCAATTCGTTTTTTAAAAAAGTTCTCCAGGTAGATTTATAAGTAATTAAATTCGGCCACTTAGAGTCTCCTGTAAGACCAAGCTGCTGTATAAAACCGGATCAGATCAACATAACGGTGGCTATTGGTCAAGAACTCGACGACTTCTTGTGTGCTCAGTTGGGGTTTACCAAGAAATCGGCTCCTCATACCGCTAAGTATGGCACATCTCCCCAAGAAGTGCTCGGTGGTTTCGGGTTCTTTCAGATTGTACATGGAGCAAAGTTGCATCGCATTCAGGTCCGATGGCAGACTGTTCAATAGCAGTAATTCTCCTCTAAGCTTTATTATAGTTTTTATGTCAGGAAAGCTGAGATCTGATTGTACATATTTAGGTTCCTTATCCAGCTGTCGGTATAGCAGGTGAAACTGCGCCTGGTTTGAACTCAGGATCCATTCTTGGAGCATTTGAAGTTTAATTTTCTCCAATACTTTGGCAGCCATATCATTCCACGAATTCATCGAGTTCGCATTGAAGGGTATATTGTGCTTTATATCCAATTTTCGCCATTCCGCCGCCCATCCCACGTTTTCTTGCAGGCAGAGCTCAGCCGTTGCTCGAGTCCATCCGCTTTCGGGAGCAGTCAAAACAGAGGCGATATACCGGGCATTCGTTGCCAAAGTGTGCAGGAAAATGTGGTCAACTCCAGTCTCCAGGAACAGGACGTTATTGGGGGTGTTTTTGGGGAGGCCAAAAAGTTTTTTGAGGAAAAACCGCTGTATTTTCTCCAGCTCATGAGACAGTATGTAACCCCACACCTGCGCCGAGTAGCAAATGGATGTTATGAGGACTGTGTCGAAGATCCTAAATTTTATTTGGGAGCGTAACATCATAAGAGGCAATGAGAGTGTGCCAAACCGAGTTTATGGAAATTTGGCTACTTTAAACTTTTGTTTGAAGTGGATTTTCGTAGAGAGGTTGTTTGTAAGTGTCACCCCAACGTATGTGTACTCATGGGTGGATAATGCATGCTAGCAAAAAACGGCTATACGGATTTGAATCCGATTTTTTTTGTGATTTTTGTTATGCACAATGACCAGGAAGTTCATTTTCAGCTCCAATAACGTCTTAATTCAGAAAACGACTAACAACGCAGTCAGGAAAGTAGTTTACTGTCTCTCAGTTGTTGAACTTTTCCACAACTATTGTTAACAGAAACTTCAACTCTGGATATTCGGAGGTAACATAACTGAACCGATCAACAAATCAGGGAAGATAGCTCTGTATCATACCTACCATGTAGAATTTCCATAAAGATAATCTATGAAACTTTTTAGTTTTAACGATGAGGTAAAGAGAACTTTCTATCACTTGCGTGGGCTGCGTAGCTAATTACCTCCCTAACCAATTCATGACGATGAAGTTACGTTATTGATTACCTTCGGAGGTCTTCGGTGTTATTGATGAGGTAGGGAATATCCCTGATCTACTATGTGTAAGGGGACTTTGTATTTTATTCGCTGTAAGACGCTGACATTTTATTCAAATTCCCAGTGAATCCATCGTTTAATAATTATGATATAAATCTACTCCCTCTCCCTTCCCTATCCTATCCCCTATCCTGTTTCCCTATCCTATTGATCACAACCTGGGCACAATTGTGTAAACAAACTATTTCATAGTTCCAGATATATCCTCAACTCCCTGAATTAGGCCGAGGGGTCACAAAGATTCGATCCTACAAACATTTAATCGAGGAACGATTCTCTATCACTTTGACTAAAATGGACGCGCGTTAACACTCTTTCCCATTCTGATCGTACTTCGTTTTGGAATGGATTGTCTTATAACAACTCCTAAAAGGGTGCTTACACCAAAGTCTTCAACTTTTACAAGTTGCGGCAATTTTTTGCTTTTTCTACAAAGTTGAGCAACTTTCTCTGTCTTCCTCTTTTCTTATACTTAATTTTGGTCTTTACTTGTGCCCCTGAAGATCTAAGAAAGTTGACAACTAAATGTGAAAGATCATGCGAAGATCGAGGGGAATTGTGAATGATCCCCATTCCCGAAAGAAGATTGATTTGTTTGGGGGAGCCTATCCTCCTTGGGCTGCTCTTTTCTGACCGCCTGCAAGCAGATGGGATAACAACTCAAGTCCCTGAGTGGGCGAGAGGAATGGTATGTTTCACTATTCAGGAGACTTCCCTTTCTTCCATGAGTCCTTGTTCGGTCCCTACTCGCCGAGCCACTGGCGGCCAAGTCGAACCTTCTAATTGGTTCTACCAAATGAGGATTCTTGTACCCAAGTTTGAAACAAAACTCATAAGTCAAAATGCATTAACGGAGTGCAAGTCCCCAGGGATCCAGTCTCTATCCCTGAGCATCCAGGCCAGCTCCCGAAGGCTAGGGTGTGCTCAACCACTGGCACCACGAATCTTACCTCAACAGGAAGGCTGACTGGTGATACTGTGGCGGCAGATGCTAGAGAATTTATACCTGCCTTCTAAGTGCTCTATCTAGGCCTAAGGAAGAATGTTTCTCTTCAAATTCAGCCCAAACGTTATGGGTGTGCTGACGAGTGAGGCTTGTATGTAGTGGCGGGAGGTATTGGAATTCGATTAGTTTCGGATTGAGAGGAATTGCATTCCACGAACCGGCGAATAGACTGCGTAAGTCACTATCTGACCAATGTAGCCAACACATATTCTCCCACTCAACTTCAATCTTCATCATTCCTCAGACCCAATGGGTCTTACGCTGTGAATAAGTTATGATGTGAGTCTCCGAATTCATCTGTTTCGAAACTGGCTTACAATTACTGAAATAATCGTCCTGTTTATTCGGTTGAAAGGACTGACACCGGGTGACAGCTCGTGATTAATAATTGCGATTTTAACTCTATCCATTTTAGATCTTAAAAAATGCATATCAAGACGGGCATCCCAAAAGTAAGTTTACCCTATTGTAAAAAATGTAAAGATGCTTCAAAAAATGTAGGAAAAAAATAATTTACTTACTCAAAAACTATTTTTTACGTAGTTGCACTGTCGCACCGTATTTTTGTACGGTGTTAGCAGTTTTTCTAAGCCGGTGTTTCACAGATCCGCCGCCGAATTGAACAATCAGCACTCCATTTCCAGTTTCAGGCTCATCTCTGTAGCAAACCGTTTGACCCCTAGATAATCATTGACAAGAGGATTGATTACGTCCCTAGAGGAACAATCATTACCACAGAAGTTTGAACAACTTCCGACGAGGGATCCAGAACAATCGCCGAGGGTTGTTTTCGGGCAAAGTTTTCCTCTTCTCTCCACAACAACCTTCCCCACTCTGCTCGGACCACTCAAGATCTCCTGGAGTCGTTTGGTTAGGTCGTTTTCAGTCATCCTCCGTATTCCACCGATCTTGCACCGAGTGATTTTCTTCAACTCTTTCCTCGTTTCAAAGAGTGTCGAGGCGGAAAGAGGCGGACCCCAAATAGGATATAAAATTCCACACTGGTACCACTCCGGATTTAAAAAACTGTTTACACGGTACAAAAAAAAATCTTTACAAAATAATGGCGACAACGTCGAAAAATAGTATCTGGGTAAGTACATAAAATGTTTCTTGTCCCACATTTTCTAAAGGATTTTTTAATTTTTTAAAAATGGGATAAACTTAGTTTTGCGAAGCCTCTCGTATAATATGTGCTCTGATATGTGCTATAAAACGCACATATTGCGTTTCTCAATAGTTTTTTTGTATTTTACTGAAACAGCTATTTAACTAATTCAGATCGGTTGGTACTGTTACTTTGGTTTCTCCGTCGTAGGAACTTTGTGGGTATAGAGAAAGTTGACATTTAAATTCAAAAAGTCAGTGGAGAAACCTTGGAGGTTTTGATTGTTCCAGGTGCAAGTTTTATTACAACGATAAAATCATGAACTTACAGTTATGATTTACCACGGAGCCACTCGAAGCTGGGATTATTCACTTAAGGTCTTGACCCGGTTGACAGCTGACTATAAAATATTTTGCTTCATGTAAAACTTGATTGTAGGTCGTGACGATAATAATAACAGCGCACGAATGTAAAGCATTCAAGTTACATGAATGGGAAAAGGCCAGTCCCAAATTTGTTTCATGAATAAAATCCGTTTACAAATGACCAAGAAAGGATGTATTCGACGGTGAGTTTCGTTGGAGGAATAATGTGGTACACTACAGGTAAGATATTCATCTACATCTATACTAATGTTAGAACGAGGAACGATTTGTTTGTTTTTTTGCAATTTAAATCAAAACGTATGTGACCGATTTTAAAAATTTGTTCACCTCTCGAGACCATCAACTTCGCTAAGTAATATAAGTAACCCATCTATCAAAATGAGTAAAAGTCATTGTTTGCCGCCCCGCGAAACAGCTAACGAAGTGTTAAGAAATATCCTGTAATTATCACTAGTCATGATTAATCAGAAAACCGTCCGCGATTGTATACAGCCAACTATTGTAGTTAAGCCACAAAAACCGTTTTTGTTTAAATGATGCGGGTAAAATCGAATTGCGGATATATTCGCATCACGATACTAATCATTATTCATTTAAATGGTTTCATAATTAGAGTCACTTATGTTCGTGTGAATTCCATTTTAAACTATTTGGATTGGATTTGACTTATGACTAAAGATATGTATACAAAGTCTCCAAGTAACGAGAGTTTCTTGGTTTGAACAAACTGACAACGCCGGGGAAAACCAGCTAGTCATACTTGAATCCACCAGGAGGCAACTCAACAGAATTTTTAAAATAGTTACTAAAATGAAATGATAACTTGCAAATTAGTTTATTTGTGAACCCTAGCAGTGACTAAATTTTGAAAGTAGCGTATAGATCATTTGGTTTTGAAGTAAATGTAGAAACGGAGAATGTTCGGAATGAAATTTTCAGGGATTGTGCGGGTTGTCGTGTAGATGGTCTCCTATGAGTTTCATGATTCGGATCAGTAGTATCCCTGCGCATGCAAACGTGAAATCTTGTTACGCTCGTAACTCGAGTTTTCGACCAATTTCGTGTATTCAGATTGTTCCTACCCAAGGTTTACATGACCCCCGGATCAATAGTTTTCTCTGCAAGCACAAACGAAATCCTTGTTACGCATAACTCCGGGAGTTCAATTGTTCAATTTCGATGACATTTCAGGGATTGTTCGGTTTGATGTTTAGATGATCCCCTATGGGTTTCACGACCCCCGGTTCAATAGTAGCCTCTACGCATGCGCAAACGTGAAATCCTTGCCACGAGCTTAACTCCGGGAGTTCTTGACCGATTTCGATGAAATTTTCAGGGATTTTTATAGTTTGTTCAATAGTTGAACATGCCTACCTTTATTTTCTCAAGTTATGCTCCCGCATAACAATAAATGTACCCTAATTTAATATTTACTTCGCCTAATTGAACGAAGTTCTTTAGTCAATAATAATTTTCAATGATCTATACAGTCATGTTATGGATACGAGGAAGCTATGTGTGGACTTGGCAAATTTTTTTTTTTTAAGTAAATCAATCATAAACCAACGTTAATGGAAAGGAGGTATATATAATCGTTTAAGATGGATTGTCATTAAATAATAAACCAAAAGAGTGTTGTGTCATGATATTAAGATATTCCACTGCAGTAATTATTCCAATACATCGATTCATGATTATGCAATATATATTTTTACGCAGTTTCACTGAAAAAGGAATCTCTTTGGAAACAGCTTCTCTATTGTTCGCGGAACCAGAAACCGATCCACAGTCGGTTTCTGGAAACGAAAGAAGGTCACGACTGAAAAATGTCTCCAGATGGTATCGTCATAACGAAGGACATATCAGACCGAAGAGGACCAAGCGTAAGGAAAAAAGAACCAACCAACGGGCCGCGAATGCATTTTAAAACAAGATTTATTCACTTTGTGTGGGAAGGAGCCTAAGTGAACAAGGGCTGAGCTCGGATTTTGTGCACACGGCGGGTTTTAGTTACCTCCTCTTGGTTCATGAGGAGGTTTCAGTTCTTTCGATTTATGTGACTACTGTCGCTTCTCAGGTGGATAAACATTCGTTTTCCTAACTCGAGGGATTAAAAATATTGAATAATTTTCCTAGATACTAACTTGAATTAATGCGAGGACCCGGTACCGCTAGAAGAACTTACGGGACTGTGCTTTCTCTACTTGCATCGATGATGGTCCATCTCATATCTCATTGCCAAAATAAATCTCACATGAGTAGAGCAAACCCGGACGAATCAATCAACTTTTAAGACATTCATCAATTCCCAGTTAGTTTTCTGTGAAATTCTAAATGAGAAATTTATCAGTCATTAAAATTAGTCATAGATATCCGATTATCTGCTATCGGCAGCTGCTCGTGACCATGGAGAGAGGGGTTGAGAAAATTAGGTACAATTGGGCAGGGCAAATATGGGATATTCTGAGGAAATTAGGTTTTGGGGAGTTGTGGGATAGGCAGGATCCATTTGAAGTGGCAAAAAAGCGCTCCTGTATAGTAAGGTGCTTCAAAACGAAATTAATCTATGAAGTTACGCGAGAAAGTTATCCTCCTCATACAGTGAGTTGTACGGGCTACTGAACTCAAATGGTTTTGAACCTGAACCCTACCTAGATTTTAATATGAGCCTAGAAGAGAAAAGAGCTTTTGCTCAGTTTAGACTTGCCAACCGATATCTTTTGCAGGGCTGGACATGGGGGGAGAGGTATGTTGTGGACCAAAGAGAGAGGTGCATTTTATGTAACTGGGGTCAACTGGAATCAGTCAGGCACATCTTCTGTGATTGCCCCCAGCTTGCGCATATTCGCGTGAAGTTTTTAGGCTTTAGAAGAATAAGTTTTGACCAAAGCAAAGCATAATTTACTCTCTGGAAAAAGTAAGCCTGAAACGGAAATGACATGCAAATTTATACATGCCTATCTGAAACTAAGAGGGTTCAAATTAAGACTTTTGTCAGATTCCAATATGATTTGTGCGTAGGTGTAAAATAAAATAAAGCTTAGGGTTTTTTGAGTAAAATGAAAACAAGTGGGTGTGGCACATAGCTTCCTCGTATCCATAACATGACTGTATAGATCATTGAAAATTATTATTGACTAAAGAACTTCGTTCAATTAGGCGAAGTAAATATTGAATTAGGGTAAATTTATTGTTATGCAGGAGCATAACTTGAGAAAATAAAGGTAGGCATGTTCAACTATTGAACAAACTATAAAATATACCTAATAATAAAAATTGACATTGTGTATGAATGGATAGATGACTGAAGTGATAAATAATTATTATGACATTTCTAAAAATAAAATATAAGCATCGTTCAATGACGGATCGAATAATGTTGGGTTGACTGCAGCGTCGTTGCAAAGTACCCAACTGCCGTCATCCCTCCGCACAGTGGCTGTATAATGTCCAGAAAAAACTTCAAGCTCGAGGCTAAAACTTTATTTTCTCTTTATTACTCACGAGGACCACCTTTACATCAGTCCGAACAATCCCTGAAACTTTCATCGAAATCAGTCATAGAACTCCCGGAGTTATGCGTGTAACAAGGATTTCACGTTTGCGCATGCGCAGAGGCTACTATTGATCCGGGGGTCATGAAACTTTACAGGGGATCATCTACACATCAAACCGAACAATCCCTGAAAATTTCATCGAAATTGGTCAAGAACTCCCGGAGTTATGCTTGTAACAAGGATTTCACGTTTGTGCATGCGCAGAGGCTACTATTGATTCGGGGGTCATGAAACCTATAGGGGACCATCTACACCCCAACCCGTACAATCCCTGAAAATTTCATCAAAATCGGACTATGACTTCGTGTAGTTTGCCCGTAACAAGGATTTGCAACAGACAGACAGACACACAGACAGACACGGAACCAAAATTGTTCAGAAAGGTCTAAAACGCAAAATGCTAGTGGAATTTTTGATTTTTAGAGACAAAAAAATTTTCACATTCCGAAAGTGAAAACAATGCTTTTGCTACCTTGGTAGACTCGGAAGTACAATATGAGTCTAGGTTGATATATATACATATTTATATTTAATAGATTTAATAGATATATCACCAAGTAAATTAGTTTAAGATTGTTTAATGATGTAAGTATTTAAAAAGTGAAAAATATATTATGTTGTGAGTTACAGTAGGAGGAATATTTAATTTTATTTTTTATATTTGTAAGAAAGCAATCCAATTATATTTATGTTAGAAAGCACTCCCAAGTTGTGGAAGTATTTATTAAATTCCTGTTTTTATTTTGATTCTGTGGGTCAGTGCCCATGCATTGTGATAGGCTTCGCCTGAAAACAATAAAGAGATTAGATTGATTGATTGAGTACTAGTGCAAACCTGGACGAATCAATCAACTTTTAATACATTATTCAATTCCTAGTTAGTTTTCTGTGAAATTTTAAATGATAAATTTATCAACACACTAAAAGAACACCAAGAAGAAAGTATGTTAAGGGCTGAGGATTGAGTTGAACAGCACACTTGAGATGTGGTCGAAAAACGTTTGAACGACCAAGCTAATCTCGTACTAAGACAAAAAATCAGAGTTAATAAACCGGTCGTATCGACCAACGAGTTGTCCAAAGAAATGAGTGATGTGCAGTTTGCAGCATTGCATGCTCGATCTGCTTCCATTAAAAATAATGTAATTTATTACAGAACGGTTGAATAATTCAGATGTCTGGACCCTGATTGTCACGTGGTCAATGTCATTCCAATGCACTGTATTTAAAAGGAGCAACTTGTATCCCGGTGATCGTCAATCAGTGTTTCAGAACACTCCATATCAGTACGGCCACTCGATCGTAAAACGTTTAAAATAAAAAGCAATGAGATTATAAAGAAATTTCAACATTAGGGTACATTGGTTCATTATTTAAAATCTGAGCGAATTATTAGTTGCAGACTCATTATTTCGGAGTTAGATAGCTCTTCTGGACGATCACTGGTATATAGATAATTATGGCGCATGCATACACTAGGAGAAAGTTAATAAAAACACATTCGAGTATCTTAAGTTCCC
The DNA here is from genome assembly GCA_031894815.1 of Creontiades dilutus. Classification (NCBI taxonomy): domain Eukaryota; kingdom Metazoa; phylum Arthropoda; class Insecta; order Hemiptera; family Miridae; genus Creontiades; species Creontiades dilutus. Next base: position 974,237 of record JAVIWC010004890.1, read on the forward strand.
TGTGGGGTAAAGGTACAGAGGCTACCTTATCATTTCTCTCTAGGAGTCTACAATGCAGTATTTGGAAACCATCCTACTTGATTCCTGTAAAACCTCACCTCAGAGCAGTCGGATTTTAACAATAAATAGATCCGTGTTTCCCAACCTGTGTGCCGCGGCACACTGGTGTGCCGCAAAGGTGGGCTAGGTGTGCCGTGGGATAAGTCAACTCAAACGGCTTGTCTAGCACAATGAATGACCGATTTCATCAAACTTTTAACCAGGCATTAACGCTTTATCCCTTTATTTGCATGGCTGACATTGCAGGCCTAAGCACAATCGAAGAAGAGGAATTGAGCGACATAAAAAGTGACCGTGGTCTAAAGATGGAGTTTGAAAAACTCGTTCAAGATGCAAAGGAAAAGTCAAAAAAACTACAAAAGAAAATAAGCCCTGACATAGCAGCTTTTTGGGTGCCATTAAAAAACGAGCATCCTGCAATTACTAAAAAGGTAACGCGAGCATTGTTGCCGTTTTCAACGTCTTACTTATGTGAGGCATCTTTTTCGGCTATGAACCAAATAAAAACGAAGAACAGGTCACAGCTTCAATCAGTAGAGCACGACATGAGATTGGCCTTGTCAGTTGTACAGCCTCGTAAAATGGAGTTAGTGAAAAAACATGAAGCCCAAGTGTCACATTAATAAAGAACATGACATGAAATCAATAATAAAGATAATACAGTAGTATAATAAAGTAATAACGAAGAACTTTTGTAATAGAAAGCAAGAAGTATTTTGTTTGCTTTTCTGAGCTCTACTTTTATTGTATTTGATTAGGACAGGTGTGTTAGAAAAGTTGTAATAAAATGAGTTATTCCAGCAATGTAATGTTTTCTTTACTTTTCCTAGAAATTAGGTTTGGTGTGCCGCGGCTATTTGTCTTTTTTTGTAACTGTGCCGTAGGCTAAAAAAGTTTGGGAAACACTGAAATAGATGATAGCTGGGGGGAAGCGGACTGCATGACAGTATGCGAATTGTGTATAATGAGAACCCAATTTTTCAAAACTTCGTTAGTCATTAAAACACCCCATCTAATGTGCCACGAACGCATGGGACACACGTGTAGAGCTTTTTGAGAACCCGGAAGGAACTAGCTGGTTACAACAGTACGCCGGCGAGGCATAATTATATATTTGTCAAAGGTTTGAAGACGAACCACCATACACATCTAAAGAAGGAGCAGAGAGTGCAACTACGCCGTGTGAACTGATCAACTACTTACCTGAGAAATATTTTGTTCAGTTTTCCTCAACCAATAAACCTTTCAAAGGATGGTGAGAGTCAAGAGGGTGTGGAAGAAGGAAGGTTGGAGGGCAAATAAAGAGCTGGGTTTCGCTCAATTGGAAACAACAAACTCTCGAGGTAGGTATTAATGTTTCACGAAAGCCTTCGATTCTCTATGCATTTCTGCAGAGGCGGTTCGGCTCGGTCGTAAAAGTTAACGTTCGTCCCTCAAGAAGTGGAATCATTTATAACGGAGCTCCTATTGTTGAAGCTCACTCGCATTGTGCTCTAAAAGATTGTACTCCACGTGTTTTTCTTTGTCCAATACTCCGCATCGTTACAGCTAAGGTTTTTTGTTCCTCATCTTGTTGGCCGCAGGGTAAGAGAAAAGAACAGACGTTGGAGAAATTCGACGATGTCACATAGTCGCTGGTAAGTTGGTAAGTTTTGCGAAACAATGTTCTTTGAATTTACGTTGGATTTAACAGATGCCCTCGTTTTTCGAAATATTCATATCCCTGTGTTGTGATGAGACCACATTCTATACACTGTTTACTAATCAACAAGCAATACGTAGAATCTGCAATTTGGATCCCGAAGAAATTCCATATTCACCTGACACCTAATGTGGCATGTATTGTGATATTTGTATTGCTCGATGGTCGTTTCTCTGAAATTTGGATCTGGTATTTTCTGTGTATCCGTAACCCGCCGCAGAAGTTTCAACCCTTTAATCCACGAATGCATTCAAAAGTTACTTTCTCCTGTGCTTTGATGGTCCTCAATGTTTCAAGTTTTTTCTTTTTAAACTAATCTCACATCGTTAATTACCATTCTTTAGGATAAAAAAAACCTTGAAGTAGCCCTTGTTTTCTTATAGTCAAAAACTTGTGCGCCGTACGCACGATTTCTCCCAAACGGCTCTCCCAAAAACACAGGTCTTTATCGTTGATTACCCTATTAATAGCAAAAATATTAATAATCATCGTAAATATTATGCAATTACTGAAGAATCGTATTTCATGAGTTAGTTTTTTGCCTCTTCTGTGAAGTGGATAAAAATGAGTTATGTGATGTTAGAACTTAAACGATGATAAACATTCTATCGTAGTAATCACGATTCGAGCAAATGAACTGAATCGATCATTTTGAAAGGTGGGAAAGCTGGCCAGTTTTAACTCAAAGGGGTACCTTTTCAAAGTTTTAATCTCACATTAGGGTATCAATGATCATTTAAACTTGTAAAAAAATCACCTGCTGAAATCTTGCTACCATTATCGTCAATCCATGGTAAAATTTATGGGCTTGCACTCTCAAGTTCCGTTTACCGTTAGATCGGGGGTTCGATACCGTGTAGACGTCCACGTTGCAATACGGGCAATGGAAGCTAAACGCCTATCCAACCAGGCAGACGCTTTACTTTTCAGTACGGGCTGGCGAGTGAACAGGAATGAGATGAGAAGGCTCCGCGCAGGCGAATCAGCAACATGATGGAGGAAACAAATACAATTAGGAACCCGTCCACACTGACTTCAGAACCCATCTGACCCCATGGAGCTCTGGGAACCCAGCGGTTATTACGTTGCCCGGGGCAGATTACGCGTGCGTAATTACGGTTATTCCGAGTAGATAACCCTCCCAAAGCCACGAAGTTCTTTCCTCTGCCTCCTCGCCCATTCAACCAGAGTTCGCGGCCGGAGGTTTTTTTTCCTGTTTTAAAGGCCGCAGCCACCACGACTTTATCGTCGGTCAAGTACTGCGCTTCATCACTCGTGGGAATACGCTCGTTGATGGATCATCCCGAGTCAGGCCAGTGAACACTGTCAATGAGTTTAAAAGTTTTTAATATCACCTCATAGGATTAATTGAAGATGTCAAGATTACTGACACATAATCTGATGAATGATTTTCTAACCAAATTTTGTAAACATTGGTTGTGCTGACGAGAAAACTCGTGAAGACGGACTATGGGGGATTCTTTTTAATATTCGCCTTTTTTTAGAAGAGGATTAATTTTTCCCTGTGTCAGTGCACTACAACGATTCATTACTGGAGGTAATGAACAAAAATGGCATCAAAAGAAATCAGATCTTTCAAATGGATCCCTTCATGGAAATTATGTGAGCAATTGTTTGTTATCCATCCCGACTTGAAAATTATTATATCTACTATTTACTCTCCCAGCTCCCCCTCTGTGTGAATCACACTTTCTCAAGCTCGACAGTATGACGTCAAACTACTAAGATGTTTGTGCTATGGCGACGGGAGATTCCAATGTTACAGAGGTAGATTGCCAGAAGTGGAATGATGACGAAGTCGCAGTCAACCTCAGCCCCAGTGCTCGAACATTATGGGAAACTTGAAGCAACACAATTACACGCCCAACGTTGCAAACGATGTTCTAGATCTCTGAAAAAATAAACACTGAACTCAACCTTAGGCCCACTGGTTCGGCCTTTCCTTTTGATGTTTCTCATCCACCCTCCAGCGCCTTATTATGCACCCGATGGACGATCTTCATCAAACCAATGCAAGTACAACTTCGAAAATGTAAGTCGAACTCTAATCAATTAAAACGCTGCAAATTCTTTCACTGGGGTTTATTATTCAATTGGCTTGCGTTCATGATTTGAATTTCTACTAAGCTTTGGAGTGTGCGTGTTTCACAGGATAGGGCGATTATTGAATTTCAGGAGATATACATGGAGCACGTGAATCTGTTCTCGACCAAAATACCTATTTGGATTGATCAGTTGATCATATTTGTGTGCCTCCTGAAATTCAATAATCGCCCTGTCCTGTGAAACACGCAGACTCCAAAGCTTAGTAGAAATTCAAATCATGAACGCAAGCCAATTGAATAATAAACCCCAGTGAAAGAATTTGCAGCGTTTTTTTATTGAACCTCAATACCCCCCCCCCCCCCACAATAAAAACATCTATAATTTATCAAGTCCTTTGGCACTCGTATTGCGTTAAAACTTCCCCAAATCCAAATTTAAACGATATAGCCAAAGGTAGACAGATGTAGAGGGGGCACACAAATATCATCAACTGATCAATCCAAATAGGTGTTTTGGATAAGAACCGATTTACGTGGTCTATGCATATCTCCTGAAATTCAATAATCGCTCTATCACCTGTAAAACACGCACACTCCGAAGCTTAGTAAGATTCAAATCATGAACGCAAGCCAATTGAATAATAAACCCCAGTGAAAGAATACTTATTTACCCCAGTAATAATATTGAATAATAAACCCCAGTAATAATATTGAATTATATTTACCTATATATTATCAGAATGCTTCAATCCGTGTATCGGCTACTAACTACACTACAAGTGTTCACATCGGCTATCACTCCAGTATCCACATTCACTACACAATAATAAACGAAAAAACGCAAATGTTGGCACCATAAATCGGTGATAATCGGGAATGGTTTGACCTACGGACGTGGGGAAGGGCTCATTCGATTCCTAATGGTATGTTCTTCAAATAGGAAAATATTTAGGCCGATTCGACTAGTTTTGAGGTTTTCAGGGATTTTACAAAACGTTTACAGCCCTTAAAGGGCACTTTAAATTTAGTGAGGGAGCTGGCTCAAGAATTGGAACGTCGTCGGACCAAGATGGATTTTTCCTGAAAATTTCAGATTTTTTGCTCCAGCCGTTTCGGAGTTATCGTGCGTACGTCGGACGGACGGAAAATTTTTTATTGCAGATTCGGATTCTACACCCTTTGAAACGTAAACCATGAAATTTTCAGGGGGGGGGGGGTTAGAATTTTTTTCCCCAGAGCGATTACAATGGTTTATTATTGAATAATAAACCAAAAGGACTTGGACGTTGATTAGAGTGGGTGTCTGTGCCGGCCAACTATCGACGATGCAGTTAGTGAATTTATACGAGATAATGTCCAGAAAGCCTTCCCAATATTCTCTCCAAAAACCAGAGCGATTCAGACATCACTCTGCAGATGGTTAAATGGTACTTTTCTAGTACTAACACTAAAAAAGAGGCAAGGTTATGCGCGATTCAAACCCATTGGAAGAGTGGAGGATTATGTTCATTTTTCATCCGTAAAAGAACAAATAAAGCGGCTGGCTGGTGTTTTGCATGTACTCTACATTGATGAAGTTCTAAACTCTCTCCATAATAATATTATTAAATGCTTCTGGAATTATAAATTACCGTAGTGGTAAAAGGCAAATTCCAAATCACATGACCCCAGCTAGCGCGACCTCATCAACCCCTACGAAATAGTACAACTTTTTGCAATATTTGTCGCCTCAGTGTACGACATTCCATCTATCAACCACACTTTCTATACGCCCAATAACGACGTCCTAGTTGGAGGTATCTTTGTCGGCGGGGATGAGTTTGGATTAGCTGAGTTTGCTTGATGCCAGTGTTGGTGCGGGACCAGATGGAATTCCACCAGTTAAGCACTGAGCCGTCAATCAATCGTCGCAATCGAGGTGTTTCCCCGTTTTTGGAAGGGTTCGTATATTACACTAATATATAAAAGTAGGTGGTGATAGGTTCGCAGAGGAGTTTTACCGTCCAATTTGCACTACATCAATGGCCCCAAAGGTTTTAGAAAAGATTGTCGTTGGAAGAATTTGCCAGCTTTTCTCGAGCTACATCACTCTGAAACAGCATGGCTTCCATCGTCTCTGATCCACGACGAGAAACTCGATGATCTTTCAGAACTATATCCTGGAAGCCTTGGGAAATGGTCTTCAGGGGGATGTCGTAGCAACTGATTTTATTAAGGCATTTGATGGAGTGTCTCACAGACATGTCAAGGCGCTCCGCAGTCTCTTGGAGTATGTGGATCGTTCTTGAGCTGGATCACGAGCTACTTGACTCAGCATCGTCACATTGTGTGGTTGAAGGGTCACTGCTCGTCTCCGTTTCTTACATCGCATCTTCCTCAGGGGTCCCATCTGGGGACTATGCTGTTCCTCCTCCTCATCATCAACAGAATGACGGATTGCATTCCTGATTCAGCAGCCTTCAGTTATCCGACGATCTCGAAAATCATCGAATTGTCGAATCGCGGAGTGATTCCGTGGTTTTCCTATGGGATTTAGATTCTTCAATGGCATGGTGTGACTCTTACTGTTTTGCATTGAATCTAGCCAAATGCTACTCCATATCGTTTTTCCGTTCTCGTGGGTCTTTTGATCACTGCTTTACTACATTATTACTACATCGAGGAGATGACCATTCGGGATCTTCTCGTCAGGTAGGACCAAAAGCTTCACTTCGGGCCTCACATAGATGACATCATAGATGAAAATTCTTGGATTTGTAAAGCGGAACAATAGAGAGTTCAGGAGTATAACTACCCTCAAGGTACTTTATGTTTCCTTGGTGAGTTCTATTTGGAATCTGCGGCAGTGACATGGAATCCGTACTATGCTTTGCATCGTGAGCAGAACAAGGAGGGTATAGCGGTTATTTTCGAGATAGTTAGGTTTTAAGATTGGTCTGCGATGGGAGGTCGTTGTTTATGAGGATATTCAGAAACATATTGGCTTCCCTTCCCATCTTTACGTACAAACTACTCAATGAAGTGATACACTGCCCATTTCTTCGTCAAAAAGTGGAAATTTCAGCACCACAACAAACCAGTCGCAACTCTTCTTTACTTTGTGTGGCGTTTGATGCGACTATCTAATGAATAGACCTCTTACCCGCCTAGCCTGAGGATTGTATCTCTTTATTTACACCATTTCTTTCGTGGGTGTCTTTCATCGTCCCTTGTCAAAATGTAAGAACACAATGAAAGATAAGCCTGTGTGTTAAAAGTGAGCCTTGTTGATATGTTGTGTATAAGGACCTAATTTATAATGAATTATTTTTCATTCAATTTCATGCTGATTGGACATACTAACTTTAGAACTATTTAGAAATTCATATTTAACTGGATGGGTTAATTTGAATACTTTGCACCTGGGCTGGTCCCTTAAAAATGATCCATTTAAAGAATCACAACTATTGAATGAAGTTGTGAGTTTCCGTAAGCCACATGAGATTTGTAATTATGTAAGTTTCATTATTTTCACTCATATGAGATTCACGATCAGACCTAGATAGACCTAGACCGCTATCGTAATTGTCATTAGGAAATGGATAGAAGAGGAATATCGATTAATACAACATTCACCTAATTAGGATTACATTAGTGCAGTACCTATGTAGTCTGTAGAGGAGTAGGTATGTATCAATACATATCCAGCAGCTGTGTGTGTTCAATATGTAAACAAATGTGGAACAGTGAAATACAACGTATCTTTGCTTTTTCCAAATGTTGAAAATATGGATAAAATACAATTATTCATTCATCGAATACTCGGAATTTACCGTGACTGTTTAAACAGTACCAGAGAAATAGTTGTACACACTAAAAAAAAAATTAATTTTCACAAAATGTCTGCACAGAAAGCTCGAATAAAATATTAATACAACTTGAAAAGTAGCAAGATGGTAACCGTGGAATGAATTTAAGGGACGATATTTTTCACTCTCTGAGTTTTCAGAATGGGTTGATGCAGAAAAGAAGTTGGATCATCGAACCATAACGACCCGGCGATACTGATTCAGCTGGTCGTAGAACCAAAACAGAGTCGTAAAACCGCTGATTCACAAAGAGCGAAATCCGATCTACGACGTAAATGTAGACGACATCTGTCGATGGAAGGTTTTCTTCGACGGCCGTAGTGGATGCTGTTTACATTGCTAATATTGTTATTGAAATATGAAGAGAGTCGTTGCGAAGTTGAGGAGTTAACTGACTGAGGAAATGACAATGCACTCGCTATATATATCCCTCCACCATCCGTGTCGCATTTGTTGCTCCCTAGATTGTGTATGTGTAAATACGCTTGATTTAGCGCCTAGCCATCAATTCATTCTAGCAGTTCCTGGGGTTGCTAAGGTTTTGTTACGAAGTATTGGCACGAAGCCAGAAAGTGTGGAAGTAATTTACAATGCCGAACGCGCAGTTATCACGATCAACGAGAAATAGCCAATGGCTCTGAATAAAACGCTTCAACGATTTTAAAATGAAAGCTGTCTCAATTCAGAGAATTGGATCCAATCGAGCGTCAGCCCGATAAGTATATCTATGAAAAATGATTTTGAAAAGTTCATATAAAGGGTTCATATAAAAGTGATATAAAGGGTAATATAAAGAGATAACATTTTAGATTTTGACAAGGAAATTACTCATCTCGAAAAACTGAAAATATTTCCATCCGTACCGCGGTACACTTGGAAGCATGAAAGACTAGGAAAATTAAGTAAAATATCGTCAGGCGCAATTTTCTTTTTCAGCATGCTCCAAGATATGATGTTTTAAACGTTTCTTTTTGAAACCATTTTTTAAAAACATACAACCGACATTTCCAGGCTGAGTTTCGTCGTGGGAAATGGAAGGTGAGGTTTTAGTGGGTTTGAATCCCACCCGAAGTGCGGTCCCTTTTGGGTATCTTAGGAGATCCGATTTCCACCTTAGGATCTCAAAGATTTCCTCACCTGCCACCGAAAAAAAAACCCGACATTTTTCCACTTTAACTCAATTAATGTTTAGCTTTAAAGCACATTTTAAAAAGTGGCGTTATATTTAATACAAGAGGTGCCCTTTGGTCCTCAGAAAATGTCATTAAGAACCACATCGTGAGCTTGAGCTTCAAAAAATACATATATTTCCTAAACTTTCTACCTCTTTCCATCAATGGACATATTCTGCTGGGAAATTTAGCCATGATTTTGAAAATGTGGTTAACAATTGAAATAAGTTAACTTCTTCCGCCCCCTCCTCTCAGTCACGCCTTTTTCTCTAATCTCCCAGATTAAACATTTTCACTTTAACAAAAAAGCTAATTTAATTTAAAAATAAGTAAAATTGCTAATATTACCGTATTGCACGAGATCATATTTCTTTTTTTGAATACCATTTGGAAAAATTTGGTTTTACCATCAAATCAATAGTTAAAAATTTCTTACACCAAGTGCAAAATTTCAATACGATTGAAAATTACGATAATTCAGAGAAATTCGCTCATCTTCTCTAATTTTTGCTGCAGAAACGCAATTAAAAACCTCTCGCAATATTGGAACGCGATTCGTGACGTTCTTGGCCGAAGCTGATGTAAAATGTCCCACGTCCCCTAGTTGTTTGCAGATGAACTAGATCACACGCCCGTAAGATACAAAACTCAAAGTGGCGTCCGCATCCTGCCCATTTTGGTTTATTATTAATTATTTATTATTAATAATAAACCATTGTGATCGCTCTTGAAAAAATTCTAAACCCCCCTGAAAATTGCATGGTTTACGTTTCAAAAGGTGTAGAATCCGAATCTGCAATAACAATTTTTCCTTCCGTCCGCCGAACGTCGTACGCCGTACGCACGATTTCTCCCAAACGGCTGGAGCAAAATATCTGAAATTTTCAGGAAAAATCAATATTGGTCCCAATTCTTTAGCCAGCACTCTCACTTAATTTAAAGTGCCCTTTAAGGGTTGTCAAAGTTTTGTAAAATCCCTAAAAACCTCAAAAAAAGTCTAAGCGGCCTAAATTTGGACTCTTTTTGAAGAACTTTCCCAGGTTCGGAGCTCAAACCATTGCCGATATACGGCCCGATTTATGGTGCCAAAATTTGCGTTTTTTTGGTTTATGTTTTCATCGCAGTAACCTAGTGATGTAGTAATGTGGATACTGGAGTGAACTCCTAAAAGGCTTTGTAGCCGATACACGTGTTGAAGCATTCTGATACGCAGCATTCAGGAGGCACACAAATATGATCAACTGAACAATCCAAATAGGTACCTATTTTGGTTGAGAACAGATTTACGTGCTCTATGCATATCTCCTGAAATTCAATAATCGCTCTATCACCTGTGAAATACGCACACTCCAAAGCTCAGTAGAAATTCAAATCATGAACGCAAGCCAATTGAATAATAAACCCCAGTGAAAGAATTTGCAGCGTTTTAGGTTCTAGACCAATAATTATGGATGTTCTCTGATTTAAATTTGTTCTACGAACTGTAACGATAGGTTAACCATAGGCCGGACCTATATGTAGGTACAAACCTACATATGATTCAAACCTACAAACCTACAAATGATTCGTATGACACATTTGTGAATGTATTGTACAATACCAGAACCTAGTTGTTCTTAACAGATGGACGGGATCACGCGCCCGTAAGATGCAGAACTCTAAGTAGCGTTTGATTTCTGTCCTTTTTAAGGTTTTAGACCAATAATCATGGATATTCTCTCATTTAAATTTTTTCTACGAACTCTCGTTATAATGATCGTTTGACTCTAGGCCGGACTTGAATTTACTAAACCAGTTCCAGAAAATCATAAATGATTCGTGAAACTGGGCAAGCGACTGGTCATTCAACTCCTAGTTACCAGTTCTTCCTATTCCTTGGAAAGCCCTTCAACCAGTAATCGTATTTTCTTGGAAACACAAGTCGCCCTCGAGCCAATTTCCGTCTTCACCAATAATAAGTAGGTAGGTACCTACTACCTACATACTAAATTGGGCTTCGCGTGACAAGTCCAATTCGGATAATGAGTACCTACTTCGTACAGTATTTAGGTATGAATTATTATTATTATATTTTTCTATTAAAGCGAAAGTTCCAAGGCGCTAACTATATCAATGTGTCAAGGGTAGATATTTAATTTTTGGGATAAAATAATTACGTCTTATTTCTATTTATTCATCCATTTTTTGTGGGACACATTTGAATTGTTTCATAACTGTCAGCCAGTGTTACAAAATACTGTAACAACGGAATCAACCTGAAACGGCATTATAATATAATAAGGATATTATATTAGTCGCATATTGCATTATAGCTTACTCGCATATAGAAAAAGTTTATAACTTAGCTACTAATGATACACCGGCAATTAAATTTAAAGCTCACTTTTCATGATGATGCCATCAAAATTAAACGAAACGTTAAATCGTTAATGGCTTAAAATTTTGGGCATGCATTTAAGCATTACTACGGAAAAGCCACACTATGAAGAAACTCGTAAGGGTATTTACTGGCTAAACCGAACATTCCCTGAATTTTGATCTTTGTTAAACAAACAAATTCGGGTATGCATACAAAGAAGACATATTTCATCCGATTCATGAGCCGTAAGTCCTTTCTTCAACTGCCAAACAATTTTGTGAATTGCATGAGAACATTCAATTATTGTAAAGATCAAGCCGAATTCAAATGGGTTCATCAGCATTTCTGTCTCGTGAATCTTTGTAACAAGCTCCAAACTCAAAAACTCAAAAATTATTTAACATTTTTTTCATGTTATTGTTTTTTGGTTTATTATTCAATAATAAGCCATTGTAATCGCTCTTGAATAAAAAAAATTCTAACCCCCCTGAAAATTTCATGGTTTACGTTTCAAAGGGTGTAGAATCCAAATCTGCAATAATAATTCTTCCGTCCGTCCGCCGTACGCACGATTTCTCCCAAACGGCTGGAGCAAAAAATCTGAAATTTTCAGGAAAAATCCATGTTGGTCCGACAACGCCCCAATTCTTTAGCCAGCACTCTCAATTAATTTAAAGTTTTAAGGATTGTCAAAGTTTTGTAAAATCCCTAAAAACCTAAAAAAAAGTCAAGGCGGCCTAAATTTGGACTTTTTTTTTTAAGAACTTTCCATGAGGAATCGAATGAGCCCTTCCCAAGGTCCGTAGCTCAAACCATTCCCGATGTATGGTGCCAACATTTGCATCCACATTCGCATACATCACTAGGTTACTGAGATCAGAACAAACACAACATTTTTTGCGTTTTTTTTTAAAATTTTTTTTTTTTTTTTTTTTAATGATTCGCAGTAACCTAGTGATGTAGTGAATGTGGATACTGCAGTGAACTCCTAAAAGGGTTTATAGCCGATACACGGGTTGAAGCATTCTGATATGCATGCTCCGTCTTACGAAATTTAAAATTTTCAAATAGAATATTTTTCCATTATAATCGCTCTTGAAAAAACGCTGCAAACTCTTTCACTGGGGTTTATTATTCAATGATTCATGATTTGAATTTCTACTAAGCTTTGGAGTGTGCGTGTTTCACAGGTGATAGAGCGATTATTGAATTTCAGGAGGCACACAAATATGATCAACTGATCAATCCAAATAGGTATTTGGTTGAGAACCGATTTAAGTGCTCTATGCATATCTCCTGAAATTCAATAATCATGTATCATTGAATAATAAACCCCTGAAAGAATTTGCAGCGTTTTGTTGTAAATTCAAATCATGAATCATTGAATAATAAAACGGAATCTTTATTTGGTCTGTTGCAAAGGTTACAGTGTCCTTATGATGGAAGCTTCATGAGGTCTAGTTTGATGAAAGAACCTGGTGACAAAGTGGGATGCGACAACCTACTTGAGCGAGGCTAAATACATCGATTTGATGCGTTTAATGATCAACAAAACGTGTATCTAAACGGAAAATTTTCGAAGAACGCGTTGAAATAATTGACCGGTTAGATTTCGTACTGGATAACTTGTAAAATATAGTTGACTAGTCCTACCGATAATAAAAAACCTTATGCATTCAAAGGAACAGTAATCGTAATTATGGCGATAAGCAATGTGATGGAAAATCTCTAAGAATGGCAATGTTAAAATGGAACTAGGTTTTTTTGATCTTATAAAAGCTTGAAGAAATTCCTTCCATACCTGAAGCATTGATTGATTTTAATCAAAATCCTTTATGCTGGCTCTCATTTTCGGACTTTTTCAGGTAAATCTTAGGATTTCCCGAAGGAATTGTTAAAAGGTAGTATTGTTTCAATCAGGGAGTGAGTTTCGGAGTTTTACCAACTGATTTCAGTAAATCACAACATTTTCCAGTGGGAAATCCGCATATTCACCAAGAGAGATTGATAAAAGTCCGAATTTTCTCGTGTTTACAAGGTTTTTTGAGCTTTTACCAAATCTATCTTAAGATGAAACCAACTGTCAAGCGGTAAATGCCCATTTTTCGTAGAGATTTGTGGCTTTAACCAACGGTATTGCGAATGTATTCTCTGGTAAAACCCAACATTCACTGTACTTCGGGGTTTTACAGTAACAACCTGAAACGGATTTGTGTTAAATTTTCTACTGATGAAGAAAATCTTTACTTAGAGGGAAGTCTACTGAATGTTTGTTCCGTTTAAATCAAAATTCCCACCAGATTTGACGTTTTACGGCGCTCTGAGCAGGTATTTTCTTGTGCAATCTAATCTGAAAATGTGGCAGCGAACTTTTAGCCATTAAGAAAAATTAATGATTAGCCTTCGAATAAATCTATTGGTAGGGGAATCTTAATCTTTCACTTTCGGTCGGTGCAATTGGTTTTCTACAAAATCGAAATTGCATCCCTCATTCAGCGTTTTGGACCATTCTCAATAATTTTCATTTTGCAAAAAAAAAAAAAAAAAAAAAAAAATGAAAAGAAATGTAAAATCCGTCAACCGTAATATCGACATTTTCTAATCTGCTGATCATGCACAAAGTAGGAGGGTACTTGAGGAAAAGCTCTCCAATATCCATTTTAACTCAATCATATCGGTAGTAGTGTACGATACCTACCTATTGTAATACATGTCAACATACTTCCATCAACGTATTTGTTGATGTTTGTCGGAATATGTTCCTCCCCATTTCCGTCGCTCAAACATCACACATTTATAGCACGTTATATACTATCCAAAAGTTACGTATTACAGGTCCGTCTAAGGTTCTTATAGGTTACGTTACGTTCACGTTATGTTGTCTATTCGTTGAGCATAACTACACAAACCCCAGGGTGCCCCATGTTAAGAACCGCCAAACTTCAGGGTGCAATTCTGCAACTGCAAGAACTAACAGTGCTTCAGACAAATGTTTTGGGACTTATTTTTGTATTGTTTAAATTGTGACACATTTTTCGAGTTTTCAGAATCACCACACTAAAACGGTCATAACTCCATTAAATTACAAGGTATATCAAAATTTGAGGTACCGTTGAAAAAAACGTTACGTTGTCACTTGCTTGAGGTGACACTTCCAGTGGGTGGAAAATCATCTAGTAAAGTAATTTGTGTCAAATCGGAAAAAAGCATCATAATTTTCATTTGGTTGTAAGGGTATTATTTCCCCATGGTTTTTTATGCGCCTTAACACCAAAAACTGTGCCAAGCTCTCAGCTTTTGAACAGTGTAATCAATTGTAATTTTACTTAGCTAAGTTGAAGAAAAACACTTTTGAAAAAAAAAAATGTAGGGGTTCAATGTTCAACGTTCAATTCTACATTTTTTTAATATTTGATTTTTCGATTAAATTTTTTTTTTTTCGTTTAGTAATAAATTTACTAGGGAAGGTAGCAAGCACTCAGGAGGCCTCAGACCTTTCCTTTAAATCAGTACGTAGCAATTCATGACCGATGCTTCAATTTTTTTTAAATTTTTCATTCAACTATTATTTACTGAGAATAACCGTAGCTCTCGATATTTGTATGCCACTCGTAAGTAGGATCACCACATTCTCGCCCTTCATCAATCGAAGATCGCTAAGATCTTTAATCCTCACGAGGAAGCGGCGTGAATTAACAATTCATTTTATGTATAAGTAAGTTCCAAGTGCATAGCAAAAACTATACTAAAAGTTTAGATGGGATCAAAACCCGTTAACAGTCGTTACGAATTAACGATGATGGGTCCATTCGAATCGGCGTTGGAAATGGAGGAGAATTCAACCCCTAAATCCTTGGAACTGCGACAGTAAAATGGAACAAAAAACCTCGATTTTTATAAAAAGGAACTACGTTCATCTCGCATTGGAATGGGTTCCTCCAACCCCCCTCCCCCCACTTAGGGGAGTATTTTGAAATCGATTTAAAATACAAGATTGATCATTTTAATGTTACAAAAACATGAAAAAGCAGAGATCCTGGTGCACTTTACGCAAGTACGCACGTACCATTTAAAACAATATCCTAACCACCAAATGAAAAAATTAGACAATATGCCGATTTGACAAAAATTACCTCGTGAGAAAAATTACCAATTTGTCGCTCATCAGGATCCTCAGAAAAAATACACTGCCAAGGAGATGGCACAGCAGCTTCCTCGTTACATCCTTTATCATATGAGCTAAATTGAATCAAAATTGCGAAAATTATGCCTGTTTCAAGAATTTAACGTTAGCGCATGCGCAGAGCGTACCGCTGATTATATTGAGATGAAATTCCTGTGGGACCTCAAGAGGCCTTATCCGCATAGCCCCTCAAAATATGAGCTAAATTCATTCAAAATTGTGGAAGTTATGGCTGTAACAAGGAAATGCGGACAGACAGACAGACCGACAGACACGGAACCAAATTTTGCAGTTGGCTATGAAACGCAAAATGCAAGTGGAAATTTTGAATTCGCACAGCAAACATTTCTTGGCTCCCCAAAGTGAACACAAGGCTTCCACTGCTTCACAGACTCGGAAGCAATATATAGGCACTACGAAAATTAACGGTCTTTCCTACTGTATTCTCAAATAATGATTTGCTATATAATTTAATGGAGTTGTAGTGCACAAATACCAATATCAAAACAAAGCCTCAAAATAAAAATAAAATTGTAGGAGGCATTTTTGGTGGGGTAGTTGTGTATCATAGTTTGGCGGTCTTAACATGGAAAGTACCGTACACGTGTAACCTGTAGCTATATCCCACACCCAAATACGTAGATCTTCTTTCAGAGGTTTGTACATGAGGCGATGAAGAATTAGTAATAACAACTTCAGAGTAATAATCGTCAGTGTTTAGAGATATTTGCGTTATATTCACAAACTGTGGGCCGTGCTTCAAGTTGACCGATCGCTATAAATTGCATTTCTAATCTATCTAATCAATGGCAGCGAATCCATGAAATATTTGTATTACGCGTAACTCTTACACATAGTTCAAATTTGATTGAAGTTCGGACTGAATTCCAAGTTTTCGTTGGAATCAGTGATAGTTATGGCTATTCGCCAACCAACTCCAAATACCTCAGATCCAAAAATGAATATTGAATAATTTAATATTGTCCGAACTTGAAATTATTCAATACAACTAATTCTATTTTATTTTTTCTGATCATCCATCCGTTTACCCAAAATAACCAATGACACTAATAGCCTAATATACAATTATCTAAAAACAATAACACAAAATACCAGAAATACCACAATGAACAGTAACACAGCTAATCAGAATTTCGGGATGCACAGATGGCGACAAGAACTGGTAGTCATTACTGTTTAGTTTGCGAACCACCCAAATTTATTTGGTTGGTTTCGATCGTCGATCTAGAGCGTTTGATGGTAGGTTTATGTGAACCGGAGTAGGTGAAACTGAACGTCGGAGCTCAACAGTTGAAATCTCCGGTTTAATTAGTAATTAGTAGTTAGGATTACTTATTAGTAATCAAAAACGTTGATCAAACCGGCCCTGCAAATTTCTTGGTACTTAGTGATTATTCGTTTTACGAATCAGTTGTCTGAAGCATATGCCAACTAAGATTACCTAGTAACTGATAGTATTGTGTGTTTGATGTGTGCTTAATGTTATATTACATAATGGTAGTTGATTTTACGCAATAAATGTCCTGACTCAAACATGTAAGTCTCACTGTTTTGGTTGGCTGCCGAATAATGACTGATAGTTTATAGTGGTTGATTCAGGGTATTGATGTGCTAACGACTCAATTTTACGCTACGCAATTTTCATGTATTCCAGGAATAAATTCGGCGAATCGTACATGTAAGTCTCACCGAATTCGTGGTCGGGTGGTTGCCGCATTTGTGGTCGCACCACGCCTTCGAGGTGATCTCGTAGTCGAAGTCCGCCGCGCGAGATGGAGAGGACAGGAGGGCGAGGGCGAGGATGAGGGACACTGCGGGAAGCATGTTTGCGGGAAGACTGGAGCAGCGCGGTCTCTTCGCCCTTCTGTTCTGGGAGGACGACCCCCAGAAGAGCGGAGGTGGAGGAAACACGGTACGGAACCTGGCCCACCACTGTCTCCGGCACGACCCACTATGACTCCTCAGTCCCATTTCAATAATGCTTACAGGTTGAGGTTACCTAGACAAGAATTTCCAATTCATTATTTTCAATAATGAACCATTGTAAGAGAGAAAAATTGTAACCCACCTCAATATCAGTTTTTTTAAAGTTTCATTAAGCGAAGAATCCGAAAATCGATTTTAAACAAAAATCGTTCCGCACACTGTCCAGAATTTTTTTCCGAAACTACTGGACCAAACCTAATGAAACTATAGGCCAAAAATCAAATTTGGTGTCAAGTTCGGCCTGAGTTCTTGGCATATCTCTCATCCATCCTAAATGGCAAAAAAAGGTGGAAATATTAGATACACGTCGAATTATTACTAAAAGGTTTATTATTTCTGTATTAAATAACACTCCAACTCGGATCTCCGAGCTATCAGAAATCGACTTCACATCTAGAGATAATGCTTCCTAGATACACTATCTCAAATGATTTGTAGCACATTATTCTCCACTTGATGTCTTCGTTGACAATTTGCTGATGATATTAATGTATTACATACAAACTATTAGGTAGCTACCAAAATTATGCATCAATTGAAAAAAACAACTATACAAAATCCCAAATACGGCGGACGGACATAGCAGATTCGGAAGCAACGCACCTTGGAATGTAAAGTTTTTTTTTAAGCGTAAATTTATATATATTTGTTATATGTTATATATTGAACATAACGACTAGTTACATCATACATGCATGCAGTAAGTAAATATCAAGTTGTTTAACTTTAACATAATTAGGCATTTTTATAGTGAGAGTTCACTAACTAGCACCACACTACACTATCACATCGGTATCAGCATCCCAAGTCCAAGGGTTTGGTCCTCTTCAGGCGCCTAATAGTACTGGAGTTGTCAAGAAGTTGAATGGCTTCCAAATTAGTATGAGCGTGAAGCCGCTGTTCTTATCTTAGAGCTAATTTTTTCGCAGTATCTCTTGCGGTTTCCACTCTGAGATCTTTATGGAGGTCGTCATTTCTGATGTACCAGGGAGCGTTTATTGCACACCTCAGTACTTTATTCTGGAACGTTTGAACCACTTGCATGTTAGATTTTGCTGTGCAGCCCTTTAGTTGGATACCATAAGTCCAAATAGGCATCAGCAATTCCTTATACAGAAGAAGTTTGTTGTAAACGTTGAGTTGCGAGTATCGCCCCATAATCCAATAAAGCTTGCGAATTTTGATTTGCAGCTCTTGCTCTTTTTGGCATGTAAAGTGACTAAGTTTTAGGGTTAGCTACAAAAAGTTTTTTTTTTTGAAAGATCACAAAGGGTTATTATTAAGAATAATAAACCAAAAAGAGGTCAGAATGAGATAGCATATTGAGAGGGC
The DNA here is from genome assembly GCA_031894815.1 of Creontiades dilutus. Classification (NCBI taxonomy): domain Eukaryota; kingdom Metazoa; phylum Arthropoda; class Insecta; order Hemiptera; family Miridae; genus Creontiades; species Creontiades dilutus. The sequence continues at coordinate 992,966 of JAVIWC010004890.1, forward strand.
GAAAGGGGTTAGAAGAGGGGTACCTATTTATGTGGAAAGGGTAAATTGTTGATTTTGATAGTTAGCAGTCACTAAAAGTAGTTGCGGGAAGGACACTGTCCCACCTTTATTGGCTATAGCATTACGGCAGGGACACATTGTCCCATCAGTAAAGATCGTAATATCTATAATTTTGTTGTTTGGTTGACATGGGGCAGCTTATTTGTCTTCAAGACCGTTAGCCTATTAGCCTGGAAACTTATCTCTCCTTAATACCAGCTCTCGTTAATGAGGCTTCATCAACTGAATTTGTAGCCGTACAGACAGACCTGCGATTGTTGAGTGAACGAAAGAACATATAGCAACCGGAGTGGTCTCATTCGATTCACGGAACTGATTTATATCTGAATCGAACAAAAAACAACCCGCTTACACCGTCGGTTTTTAAGATTTCGACTTTTTGATAGATTAATCCTTAAATTTAAGGCCCTTATTGTTGATCGATCAAGATACCGAGATTACTGGCACATCTCTGATTTTTAAGCCAAATTTCGTAAACTTTGGTCCGTTTTCCGGACGTCGGACAGCTTATTCCGGACGGACGGATTTTTCGTTTTTTTCTTTCAAATAATAAATAGTAAGCAGTCATAACCTTTGTTATAATCCATGAAAAAAAAAAAAACATTTCCAAGAAATCCACATACTTTGAAACGTCGTGTGTACTGCTAGTGGGGTTGGGTACCATCATTATTTATCAAAGTGAATTTTGTACCTAGACACCAACAGTCATAAAATATTGCTGGACCTCTTCAATCCCTATAATTTTTGAGGAACAGATGGGAAAAACGCCTGGCAGCATTTCCGGCGTTGCTTGTTCCAAAGCCTTCCTCCGGTTCGTCTTTTTTTTTTAATTATTCAACTTTATTGTACATGGTACATTACAGTTTTACTGAAGTTTATATAAAAATAACTTGTAACATGTGCAGTGATCTCCACCCAGTGGTGGTCCACTTGACATAATTACGATAATCGAAATATATTGATATAATTTAAACTCGTCCGTTTTGATACCCATTTTAATTTTCTCTCCAACTCTCTACTTTTCACTATTTCTTGGTCACTTGTGCACTATCCGTCCTCCCCCTCCTCATCATCATCGACGTCGTCATTGGCAATAACAATTTTTTATCTTGCCTTCCCTTCTAATCTTGATTTTCTTGAAGCCCTGACCGTATCCAATGCGAATCTAACATTCAAATGGCCTTGTAAGGACGTGCGAAGAGGTTAAACCCAAAACATCATTTTCTCTCGGCTAGGTAATCCCTTTTCTCTTTAAACAATTTATTTAAATCGAGAGAACAGCTACATTTAGTAATAAAATATAGCAAGTTATTACACAAAGCTTCATTAGTTCTATATTAGGTCTGTATTGTATAGGCTGCTGGTCTATGTTTATTAAACGTAGCCCATGGTTTATTGCCTAAACTTGTCGCTCACGTTTCCATTCCTTAGCTCACGTGATTAAAAAGGATTAGGAGGGTATTTCAGTAGTTCAGACCCCCGTACCTTGTAATGACTTCCATGCGTCCAGTAGTAGATCTAAGTTGATCGATTAAGAAATAAATTAAAAACTATTGTCCAACATATGATCGCACTGACCATTCTTCACTGCGCACTGCATACATACTGCGCACTGCATCTATACTTTGACTTTGTATTCTAGATGCCACAAAGAAGTTCCGTATCATATTTCAGGCTTTAAAACCGATAAGGAAAGAAATTAGCCTAATGCATCCCTCAGTTGATCAGTTCTCCTCCACAGCCCCGTTGAGAGGCGGGGGGGAGCGGTGGCACTGGACCCGATGCCTCCGGGGATAGGCTTGCCTTCGTATAGGGACCCAATTTTGTTTGAGTTTTTTTTTTAGCATGGAACATGCTTTAGTCTTGGACTAACTAGCCAAAAAATGTGGGGCGGGATGGGTGACGCGGGAGAGTAACGCGGAAGTGTCACACGGAGACGGCAAGGTTTGGGTATGTTCGTGGCCAGCCGAAGTCAAGAACCATCTCTCCCGGTAACTTCTAGTGGCCACGTTAGAAGAATCTACAGATTTTTCCAGGGAGTTGGTTAGGCTTAGTAAGTACCGTTTATGAACACACCCTTGTTAGCCCCCCCCCCCCCCAGCCGTAGTTTTCATATCTGTTTACTAGCTCCCTTCCTCTGAGCTAGAATCCCATATTTGTACATTGCATAGGCGAATTTTTCATCTTTGGTACTTAAATGTGTGAAGTTAATCATTTAAATGATCTGGCTGTAGAACCATAGAGGTTTACTGTCCCGCTTTTTTTTCTTTTTTTTTTTTTTTTTTTTTTTTTTGAAAAAGAATTTTGCCCTCGGGTCCGGATTCTTTTTCCTACATACCTAGAAATTGTATTTTAAACGTCTCAAAGGAGCTCTGTTTCAAATACCCTCACTGAAGGATGATTGGGAAATGTTTCAAGTGACCGGAACGAACAGCAATATCCCACTATATTCACGAAATAGGAATCAATATAGGTAGTTAACAAAATGTCTTTATCATTTATTACTGATCCTAATTATCACTGTTCAATTACGTCATTGGTGCAAGGTAGAAATGTGCGACGCAAAACTTCACTTTTTCCTGCTAGGTTTGACGAAAAAGGAAAGCTTTTGTGCCCAACGTGAAAATAACAACTCAGGTATGAAGATTTTTCTTTAGTCAAAATGAACTGCAATTCATCTCGTACTTGGGGAAAATTGATCAGAAAATTGATGTACACAAATGGAGCTGGATAGAATGTATTTAGCAATTTTATTAACGTAAAGGAAATTGTTTAGGATTTGAGAACTGTCTTCAAGGAAACCAATGAGGTGGTACCTGCGCTAAGCGATGTTTTTCATGCTGCCCACCCACATAGCTGGACTTGGAACTTCATTGGGAAATAACTGAATGGACTGACGATTCCACGCTCCATCCACTCGCTCATGGCACGTCCATCCTCAAGTGGATTCCCATGGTTCGTTTGACCCCGTCATGAATGAGAAGGGAGAACCAAAAGACCGAAACTCGTCTTTTTTCGCGTCTTCCCGTTTTTTTCATTTTCTTCTTATTTCTCTTCTCTACAAAGGGAAGATCGTGCCGTGGAGGTGCTGCCAGCTCGTCGCCCTCCATCTTCGCCGCCACGGTGTTGTTTGTTGTTGTTTAGATGTCGGCCGAGTGGTAAGACATAGCTTTTGGCCAATACAATTCAACCGCCACATCTCACATTTTAAATCCCGGCTGGTTATAGCAATGACTTCAGCTGAACCTGATGCAACAACCATATTAAAATCATACAAAGCCACAAAAGATTATTGGAAACAGCTTCATATACTATGGCGACCTACCGTTTTCATTGACTGAAGTTTTGTTATAATAACCTCCATCCAGCCAAATAATGTTTCTTTCTTTTTAAGATAAAGCCAGCATTGTTCTGCTTTCATTGTTGATGAGCACAAAAAAATTGCTAGTATCATCGTTTTCGAATCAAAACGGTAAAAAAAGCAAAATGAATCGATTGAAAGTGGGCGCCAATACTTTCTCACTCACAAAGAACACGATCACATCTTCATCATGTCTGAAATATTATAATATCCTCTTTCATTCCCACGGCCCAATTGAGGAGCTTACTCTCAAAAAGGCACGTATCCAAATCTGGGAGAAAACGCTTTTTTCTCAATTTTCTATCTCTGAATATGAGTTGAATCAGATCCCCCTATCATTTCCGAACAAAACAGAACACATCCACGTCAATTCCGGATCTAAAGTTATGTGTTTGTTTCAAAAGGTAACAAATCCGTCCCCTACATTTTTTTCAGTGCCTTGCAATCGAAATGGCACATATCCTCCGAATTTCGTCAGGCGATAAGTCGTGGGTTTTCAAAAAGGAACATATCCAAAAAGAAGCATTGCGCCTTCGTCTTGACGTTGAATATTTACACGAGACTCGATAGATGACAGGCATGACAAATGGAATATGGAGTCAGGCAAAGTTTTCAATAAAACCTACAGAATGGAGAATGAATTCTTTCTTTTTCCAAAATGGCACAAATCCACGAGTTTTGATCAAAAGGGCACATTTCCATAGTGAAAATGGATATACAGCCTTGAAGAAAATTGAACAGTTTTGAAGAAAATTGATTCGTATTCTGAGGCATCTTTATCTGTGCCTTCTCATGCATTACTCCGATGAGAAACTGCAGTAGGTAAAACACCTCCACTAATCTGCAAATCGTTTTTTTCACTACCTGAACATTTTGTCGGAATGGATATGAGCCTGTTTGAAAGCAACCTCCTCAACTCACCATGAGAGAAGATATTTCCTACTATTAATCATGTTAGGAAGTAGTATAGTTGGTTAGAGCTAACTGACATCATTCTCAGCATACGAGATGTTGAAAATCTAGAACGGAGTCCGATTATCACAAGATTAAATCATCACTACCTCCGTTTTTTATGTTTGCTAAATCATTTTAATGATCTACAAATCAATTTTTTTGTTCAATAGTAGGTGTCACTCAGTAAACTTCACTTTTCCCAAGTTCTTCGCCCGAATCTGTGATCAATGGTTTTGAAAACACAATATAAACATACACAATAACGGAGTCATATAAGCCAGGACAATGGCGTCAAGGGACACTAGCATTGTAACACGATATCGGGCGCTAGATGGTCGGTGGCGGTAAAGCTTTTACCACCTTATTGTCTTCTTCTGTATAAATGGGGAGGTGAGTAAGATTTTCCGATCATTCGCCACTGAGGGTCCCTGCGGGAAATGTGAGTACTTACGTAGCAGAATCCTAATAATATCATCCTCGCCCTGCCGTTATAGGCACCAACATTTTTGAATTTGGGAAGATGTAGAAGATACATTTCATTATGAAATGAGAATTTTGGGTGATTTTGTTACTAACCGGGGGACGACTCAAGATTTTCAGAGGTCCGTCGGAAAAAAAGATGTGGTTTCTAAAATATAAAGATTGATATTCAGCTAGGTAGGAACTCCTAACGAACACAACTAATCCACGCGTAGACAAACCGGTAACAACTGTATACCAATGATACTGTAAATAGCAGTCTTATAAAACTCCGCCGAATTATTTAAATTCATTTTAACCAGGTATTTCCATCAGGTTATTATAATTGTGCTCCATACAATAGCCAAGCCTTTGCACAAGTTTCTTTGTCGTCCGTTAGTACACGTGAGTTTGGTTTGCAACGTGGCCGATCGTCACCCTAGAGACACTAACAAAACAGAGTTTTCGCTGTTTCATATACGGGGAGTGTGTAGAGAACGATATGATCTTATCACACATATTAACTGCCAGAATATACAAATATGTATTAAAAATATTACACAAAATGTACAACAATAATAGTAATGGCTCAGTTATTTTTTATAGATTTTCCTCTCTACAAGAAGGACTTTTCTGTAGGGATGCCCCTCCTCAAGCTTCATGAGGCACACCCCCTAGATTCATGACCCCCCCCCCCCCCCACAAATTAGACCCCCCATTGTAAGTTGGTAACCCCTTACTTTATCCAAAATTAAGAGAATAGGTATGGAAAAAATTCAAACCCAGTCAACAATATTGTCTATTTAGACGAAACGTGTATATGTATAGTGTATAGGTATGTCTTTACCTAGGATGTAGTTTATTTTCGAATGTCGTCACACTAAACACTGTTTCAATCAACTTAGCCCCCAACAATTTTTTTTACTGTGATCGATGCCGAGAATTCACTCCCAACTAGAACTCAAATGTGATTTTTGAACCAAGTTACATTAAAATGGTTAAGCAGCTTGGGAGATAAACTTCAATATCGAAGCTGTTGAAATCTTAATTTATTTGCATTTTCGAATACCCATGATTCATACCCATTTTTGTTATGAATGATCATTTTGGACCAGTACGAGTCACGTTTTTCCACCTTATTACAATAATGCAAAAAAATCAACTTTGCATTGATTTTCTTGGAGCTCTTGATGAAATTCGTAACCTGTTTTCTCTAGACGTCTTTGTATCCATGGCGAAGTGAGATACTCTCATTCAACGCTACTGCCAAATCAGATTGGAGTTGATAATGCACGGCGCACAAAGCAACCCCTCCTTCATGACCGGGGGGTCGTGCGGGTCATTGCATATCCTAGCCCCTGCCCAAGAGAATGCCTCCTCCGTAGCTTTCCCAACTTTCAAACATTAGGTCTTTTTTAGTGATACAGGGTGTCCCAGGACTCCTACGAGTTCTGCAACTCTTTTCCGACTGCGATGAGTTTCATTCATCTTCGAGACTTTTGGGAAAACCTCAATTTTAACAAAAAAACACGTTTTTCTGCAGTTAAACACCATTTCCTTAATTAAAAATATTGTTAAAATCCAAAACGACTTCACCGATGGAAAGCTGACATTTTGTCGCACGTTTTACCAGGCCTGTACAGTTTTGCGTCAAGCATTCATGGGGTTTCTAGGCGAGATGAAAAACAGGCGATTTCAAGATTTTGGCAAAACTGCCATTTCGCGCAGCAACCGCACTTCTTCAATACACTTTAAAAAAAAAGTTTTTTTTGACATCAAATATATAGAAAATTCAACGCCCTTTCCAACGGTGTCATCAAATTTTAGCTATCTTTACAATTGAGGGAGTTATGACAGTTTTAATTACATTAGATCGAAAATTCGAAAACAATCTTAAATCGCGAATAGTTCGGAAACGAGGCCTCTGGCAAAAAATTGCTAGGAGGCAAGTTTTGTTGGAAATGAGTTGTAGAACACGTAGGAGTCGGATTGTGCATAACTCCTGGGACACCCTGTATAGTAGGATAACAAAGACGTATAGCACTAAAAGTGACTCACTTGTACAAAAATAGAAAGCAAGAGCTAGTTAGTAGCTCTTATATATAGGAGATAAACTCCTAAGATTACGTAAGTGTACACAGAGGTTCATAAATGTTTATGAGGTTTACAAATGTCAGTTAAAGCCATCAGCGTTGTCCGAATGGTGTTTCCTTTTGAGGCGGCGAGCAGATCGAAGAGGAGGGCGGAGAACATGAATGAAATTTACCTGAGGATTCGTTTGGACAGGGGCCTTTAAGTACATTTGATGATACGTGGCGATAAGGGAGTCGTGGAAAGTTGGAACTTCCAAGTCTTTATGTGGCTGCTCGTTTCGGATATGCCACGGCATATTAGTCTTAGTACACGGTTCTGTAGGACCTGTATATGACCAATCTGAGTTCGTGACGCGGAGCGCCACAGACAGCCAGATGGGTCGGATGAGCACCTTATACATTAGAAGTTTAATGTGCTTAGATAGAAAGCTAGGTGGCTTAGAAGTGACTTTAGTTAACGAATACGAATTCTTATCTTCCCGGTTAGAGATGTAATGTGAGCGTTCAATTTAAGACGCTTTACCTGCTTTATTTATATTTGTTTATATAACTGTTTTATCTCATGTGTACACGTGTGCACACATAGACTAAATACTCAAATTATAAACAACTCAAATCTTCCACGTCCTAATGTATCACGTCTAATCAGGTTTTTCTTGGTGTTCGCTCTGGCTGCCTTTGGCCACTGCGTGGCAGCCGGGATGGGGAGCAGGTTGGATCTGATGAGGTACTGCCTGATCAAGAAGGGTCAGCTGCTCGAGGAAGAAGGTGGCACATGCGGTTGTCCCCCCAGCAAAGAAATCGTCCTGGACCTGGGTAGCGGCTTTTATCCAAGGTTTCTGTCGACTTTCGAGTGCGAATCCTTCAACTGTCTTCCATTGTTTTGTTCCACCTTATCGTACAACGTAAGCTTACAATTAGTTCATAAAAGTACTTAATTTAGAGATGACTAATGAAGAGGACAGCTCGCTCTAGTAGAGGATGTTGGAAAGAAACAATTTATTTTTAAATTTAGATTCTATCAGAGTCCTCCACCCTCTCAACCTTATGTTTGACACCCAACATACCCTTTCACCTGTTACATTTCATTAATGTTGGCACATGAAAGAGTAATGAAGAGGCCAACTTGCTCTAGTACCAGATATTGGAAACGAACAGCTTATTTCCTTATTCGGATAACTGCTTCTGCCATTGTTCTTCCTTCCCAACTGTACACGTGATACCCAACGTACCTATGACATACTACATATCAGGGACAGGAATGAGTCAAGAAGACGCCAACTTGCAGATATAGGAACCAAACACTCTACTTGCTAATATATAACAGTTTCTGCGTGTATCAGTGATAAACATATTGGTAAGTAATGTAGGACGTCCCGAAAAAAATGGACGCGCTTGAATGAACTGGCTAGCAGCATCCCAACCTCCCACCATAATCAATAAATGAAATTCCAAATTTCCGGAGTTTATTACACATAAGAGATTCATTAGAAAAACGCTGCAAATTCTTTCACTGGGTTTTATTATTCAATGATTCATGATTTGAATTCCTACTAAGCTTTGGAGTGTGCGTGTTTCACAGGTGATAAAGCGATTATTGAATTTAAGGAGATATGCATAGAGCACTAAATCGGTTCTCAACCAAAATACCTATTTGGATTGATCAGTTGATCAATATTTGTGTGCCTCCTGAAAAAAAACTCTTGTGTTTGTTTTGATCGCAGTAACCTAGTGATTTAGTGAATGTGGATGCAAATGTTGGCACCATAAATCGGGAATGGTTTGAGCTACCGACCTGGGGAGGGGCTCATTCCATTACTAATGGAAACTTCTTCAAAAAAAGTCCAAATTTAGGCCGCCTTGATTTTTTTTTTTTTTTTTTTTTTGAGGTTTTGAGGGTTTTTACAAAACTTTGACAACCCTCAAAGGGCACTTTAAATTAAGTGAGAGAGCTGGCTCAAGAATTGGGGCGTTGTCGGACCAAGATGGATTTTTCCTGAAAATTTCAGATTTTTTGCTCTAGCCGTTTGGGAGAAATCGTGCGTAGGCGTACGGCGGACGGAAGGAAAAATTTTTATTGCAGATTCGGATTCTACACCCTTTGAAACGTAAAACATGAAATTTTCAGGGGGGGTTAGACATTTTTTTTTTTTTCAAGAGCGATTACAATGGTTTATTATTGAATAATAAACCAAAAGATAGATAAAAGAAGTCAACGATTTATTACTATTACTCCCTCGATTCACCCCCCTGCGTGATTAAAATCGAAAGATCTGAAATTTGTTTCAAAATAAGTTCGAAGTTCTTGATCGAACAAAAATGAATCAGGAATATCGGCAGTGTAAGCTGTATGACCACTACAGCTACCAATAACTATTCCTAAAATCAGTCGAATAGTTTATTGGAAAATTGTGGATTTTGTGGTACAGAGTGAAGTATCGGTTTGTCAGCAATGGAATTTATTCGAGATTTTCTATTTTATAAGTTATGCTGAAACAATTGAAAAGAAATAACAAATAAAATTAATATTGTTTGATGATATAATTTCCAAAATCAAATCTTTAGAATAAAATCGAGGAAAAAAAGGCAATCTATTGTAAAACTTGAAATCATTAAACACCAAGAAGTATAAGGGTATACATATTAATTGCAAATCCCATATCAATATCTTGTGAATCAACATCCCCATACAAAAATTGGAAGGTATTTATTCCTGAGTCAAATGAGCCTTTGCAGACTTGAATTAGCCCAGTATTCATATAGCTAGGAGGTTTTGAAAGAAAAAGTCCGGAGGGGGTTGGAGAGGACACCCAAAATTACCCTGATTTTCAAATCCTTATAACATTCTTGATTAGGAGATAATTGAATGGTTTGGTGCCAAATCCCTTAGTATATTATCCTAATTTTAACCTATGGACATAATTACTGGATATCTAGTAATTGATATAGAATAGAAGGTGCTTGTTACGAAGGTAATAAGTTAGAACGTTTTGTTAATGGCTTTTATCACATCTTTTTTATGAGCAGCTTTGTTCTCTTCACATCCCTCCCTGCAAGTGCATGTCATCGCCGTTTCCACTGATCCCCAATATGTCTGAACATTCTCAAATCAATCAAAGTTATTGAAATCAAGCCATCTATGTTATCTACTCCAAGAAAAGCCGCAAAACGATGACAAACTTGTTTCCAAAACGGAATCTTGTCTTCAGGTCCAAGTTCTGCGTCGGCGGGAGAAAGGAGAAGTCATTGAACAAGCACTTCCAGAATCCCTCAAATCCGGCTGGAAGTTTGTGAATATCCCAGTCAACGTCGGTTGTACTTGCAATGGTAATCTTTCTTGAAAAAGAGATTAGTTATAAATAATTTGTTTAAAAAATTAAAGGTTTGTTTTGAAACGCTTAGACGTGTTCTGCTAAGAAAGAAGTATTACGTGTATCACCTGCAAAACTTAGACAAAAAGTAAGAATTCCGTTTAACCCGAATGCAATGAACAATGCCAAGATGAATTACTGTGGAAATATCTTGTGACATATATATTTATCGTTTGTAGCAAAAAAAGATCTAATTATAATTCGTAAAAAGTTTTGGTTCGTGAACAGGTATAAAAACAAAACTTACCACAGGGAAACAACTATATGATGTTACACCTTATATAAATGTTGTTTTGTTACATATAGCAGTGCTACAAAATTATGTTAAGTTAACCAGTGTGAAAGTTGAACCGGTATAGTTTAAATAATAATGATAATAAATGTCATAATTTTGAGCATTGAATCTTCTTTGATTATGTTCAATAACGATTTCAAAAACAAATGGAATCGCTGTTACCAACGAAACATTATAGAGAAAAGTACCTGCCGAAATATGACATGGTGCAATATGGCGTCTTAGTCATACCAAACTTTAGTGTTTTATTTCTTTCTCACTGTACTTAATTGTATAATAATTATAGAATTATTGAAGAAGGTTATTGCAATGGCTTCACTAAATTGTGCGTAAACAACTATATATCTATTGGTGGTTAAATTCATGTTTTTAGCATAATTTTACTCCGAACAATGTCTTGAAAGGAGTTATATTCGAATTTGATCAGAAGTACATAGCAAAGCCGATGTAGTTTTTGGGTAAAACAAAAACTTTTGGGTGAATGGGCAGTCTATGGTTTAAATGAACACATTAATTTACCAAAATTTATGATAATGAGAACGTACGATCATGCTGCATGATTGGAACCTTTTAGTTGAAACACTTTTTATTACTGTCATGCCATTCTTGAAGTGTCCGATTATGGCAAATGGCGTACAGGTACTCGTTGAGTTTTAATTGTTTTCCTTCTCTTCACCATAAAAGCCAGTCATTCCATTAGGTTTGATATTATTTAAAATACAGGGAAGACAATGGGACCAAGAAAGGGTATTGGAAACAGTAAACGCTGTTTGAGTGTAAATATGGAGTCGGTATAGTACAGGTATGCAAGAGGTAACAACATCAAACTATTAAAAATATAGTCCCTGTATGATAAGATAAAATAGATAATAAAACAATGACATCATCAGTACCTGTTTATGCCATGAGCCACATTTTTAATTATATTAATTTTTTAATTGCAAATTAATTTCTTATACAGCTCTAATTAATTAAGTTACCCTGTTATTCGAACTTAATCCATTTGACAAATTTAAACAGTCCTCTATAAATAAAATAGTTGTATTTCCTTATAAAATGATTATAATGGTGTATGTATTTGGATATTTCGGCAGACAATCCTACTGTTGCAACTAGACCAGGATTCATTGTGTAGCTAAATATTCAAAATTTGTATTTGGGAATCCTCACTTGTACTCTGACGATTCGTTTCGACCTGAACTTATTATTAATTGTTTAACCAAAATTTTCTATTACTTCCTTCCCAATGAAGAAGATTTGGTTTCAACCGCTTATAATAGGACCCTAAAGTTGTATTATTGGTGAAAAATAGGCCTATAGTGTCTGTGCAACCGATGACAAGAAATTTTCTACCCCAACTGCTAAACCCATCAGTATTCCTGTATCGGATCCTTCGCTATGGGTCAATAGGCTCCTTGTCTCTCAAGTCGGCTTCCTATTTTACGGATAAGAATGGTATTTCTATATTCAAGCAATACAATTATTGCACTTGTCATATTTTCAAATGGTATTTACGCTGATATTTTCTTATTGCATATTTACAAGTAGGTAAACGTGTAACCCAAAATATGTAATAGATTTACGCTGCATCTCTTCACGAACTCGCCGGATGACAAGGGCATTAATACCAATACTAATATTTAATAATATTACTCCTACTGTAATCTTCTGAATCATGAGTTTGAATCATATCCAATATAACTATAATGTAAATAAACGATCATTTTTGCTGTACATCGAGTTTCCGTAACATTTGAGTTTTCGTAGCTCTCTAATATTCTTAATTGTCGTAAAAAATGTACGACATAAATCTATAATAATTAATTTAACTGTAAGGATTCGAAGCATCAATTTGAAGAGTACAATACCATTGTTTTAGGTACCTGACATCAGATGTCCTGAGGTACCTGAATCAGAAGAGATTCTCTCGCATTAGAACCAAAAGTGAAATGAAGATAGGATGGGAAAACAATCTACTAATACACCTAATTAGTACACGCTTAAGGCTAACGTCAGCTTTTACCAAAGTGTGGTCGTATAGGTACGTCGTATAGGTACGTCGTAGGTCGTCACGAACACTAACGCCTTACTTATAAAGTCGCGCTCGACTGTTGTTACAGTTGTGTGTTACAGATTGCCTACCAAGAATGTAGAAGGCGAAGGTGCGCTATCATTTCAGTATTCCGTGCAGTTCCTGTTGTTCCTATGGTTTTCTTTATGATTATGAACGAAGTAATTGTAGGAAAAGGATTCGATGGTGGAAATAGTAATCTTGAGAGCTGTACAACTACTTCGATAGGTATATCAAAGGTTTAAACAAAATTTAAAAGGCGTTTACATGTGAAGAAACAGTAAAAATGTACCCATAATAGTAACGATTCTTAAATGTTAGCGCTGTTTTATCTGATATCTGCTGCCTACCTCTGGCTACATGTATGAGAATCAATATTATAGACTCACTCGTAGAATTTTATAAAATTCAATAGAAATTCTTATGATAAATTCATCTTTGTGAATAATTGAAAACATATCATCCATTCAAGCTCTGTAAGTTTCACTATAAATCGTAAAAAAACACGAAGAGGAACTTGAAAGTCCGAAATACATTTTGGACGTTTAGGAATTCGTGAAATTCTCTGTAGACACATTAGTACTTGTATAACTGCATTGCTACCAGCTTACATTGATTATTTTAAACGATTAGAAGGACCAGGGTCTTCAAACTACGGGCCGCGGCCGGACGCGATTCGCGGAAGTATTTGGTCCAATGGAAAAAATTAGGCTACCCCCAGAACAGAAAGAAAAGATAGCCCTGTGACCCAGCGAAAGCTATATGAACAACTAATAATCATGCAATTAAAAACATACATTTGATCACTAAGAACAAAGTTTTGGTTCCTATATTAGGCCTTGTTTTGAATTTGTCTTATCCGTCCAGAAGTGCTTAAAAACCATGTTTTCGAGCCTCTGACTTTCAAAATTTTCCATTCCTGAAAGGTCAAAAGTCAATTGTTTTATTGAACAACGAAAAAGTAATTAAGGAATTTTAAAAATACAATCTCTAAAAACTAATTTTTCGTTCTTATATTATGCCTAATTTTGAATTTGTCAAACTCGTCTAGGAATTCTTAGAAACACTGTTTTCAAGTGTCTAATTTTCACAATTTTCCGGGGGACTAGCTCCCCAGACCCCCCCTGTTGGCCCGCCCTTCCACATTACGATACGCAAATAGTTTGGAGACCGCTGGATGTACTGCCCAAAATTAACTATTATAGTTAGATAACAGTTTCGCAAATTGTTGAATCACGCTATTCTTTAATAGAGTACAGACTTGATAGTACAATACATTGCAGTAACTACAGATGAACAAAGACATTTAAATCCAAATGAAATAGCTAGTCTAGTAAATATTGAAATCACATTTAAGATGAAAAATGGTCTCCACGTAACAATTTAGCAAATCAGTTGCCAATCCCTTGCTGTAAGAAGCTCACCTAAACTATCTAGTGGTTTGTACTACAAAAAAAAAAAAAAAATAACTCCATGTTTCCAGACGTTACGAGGTCTAATTGTTATACAATCGTGGAGGCGTCTTACGTATGTCGTGAAGATGGGATCAGCTACTGTTTATTTATTTTTTGTTAACGCTTTTTTTGCGGTAAGTAATAACTCATTTACAATATTAATCTGACTCAAATTCTCTACATAGTTATTGGGACTCAAGATCCATTACTCCAGTCCATGTCCTTCTGAGGTTCGGCAGATTCACTTCGTACACAAGTTCATGTGGTTTTGTGCGCTTAAGGCGCCTAGTTAGGTCTTGCACATCAAGTAGCTTCACAGCTTCTTCATTGACATGACCTCGTAGTCTGACTAGATGAGCGGTTGCCCTCTGTTTGATTGTATAGTCTGCTGTCAATGGCGAAGCCTGTGGTCATCTTTGGATTTTCGGCGATGACCAGACGATTCAATAAATTTAAAGAATTAGTTAATACTAATGTTAAATATACAATTTCATCTTTATAAAGAAGAAATGTTCATGCTTGTTGGTCATACAATTACCGCCTCATCGGAGGCATTACATTTTGCTGTGGAAACGCTGTCATTCTGCGGAAGCTTTACACCCCATGTGAAATTTTTTTGTCTCCAAAATCAAAAATTCCACTCGCATTTTGCGTTTTAGACCTTTGTGAACAATTTTGGTTCCGTGTCTGTCTGTCTGTCTGTCATCAAATCCTTGTTACGGTCCGATTTTGATGAAATTTTCAGGGATTGTGCGGGTTGGGGTGTAGATGGTCCCCTATAGGTTTCATGACCCCCGGATCAATAGTGGCCTCTGCGCATGCGCAAACGTGAAATCATTGTTACACGCATAACTCCGGGAGTTCATGACTGATTTCGATGAAATTTTCAGGGATTGTTCGGTTTGATGTGTAGATGATCCCCTATAAGTTTCATGACCCCCGGATCAATAGTAGCCTCTGCGCATCCGCAAACGTGAAATCCTTGTTACACGCATAACTCCGGGAGTTCATTACTGATTTCGATGAAATTTTCAGGGATTGTTCGGACTGATGTACCTTTAGTCAATAATAATTTTCAATGATCTATACAGTCATGTTAAGGATACGAGGAAGCTATGTGCCACACCCACCTGGCAGACGTTTTTCTAAGTTTTATCACCAGTTCGGCCTTCTTCTTTTTCACATGCTCTCTCCACCTGAGCTTGGCGTCAAACGTCATTCCCAGGTATTTGGTTTCATTCGCGTAGGGAATAGCCACGTTGTTGAGGTATAGTGGGATGTGGTTGATTTTCTGGTTGGTGAAATCCACATGCACCGTCTTTCCGTCATTCAACCTTATCCTCCATATATGGAGCTACTATATATAGCTAGCTATATACAGCTACTGTTGATAAAGATATTTCCTTTTTAACAGAAGCTGTCAGAACAACAAAGGTAGACAATGGATTACATGGCTCTCAGCAAGATGCAGAGAGATTAAATAAGAATAATGACCTTCAGATTTAAATGCCATTTCTGATTGGTTTTAATAGATGGTAGAAACACGTGAAATGTGTGATTGTTCCAAGAGAGAGAGAGGGGGTGATAGGAGGGAGAGAGAGAGAGAGAGAGTAAATTTGTTAAAATTAATAAACCGTCAGTGATTGCTGCATATTTGTGAACCCCTTCAATTTTCTTGATGTTTGATCAATATTTTCCGCGCCTCCCACAATCGTAATTTCTTGATATTGCATTTGAGAAAAGTGCTGATAATGCTTGATGAATATTTTTCTCGTTGATACTCTACAGTTCATACCTTGCCGTGAGGTGCTGCTGCCTCTCAGGACTTTTAAGAACTTCAAAGGAATCAGAACTCCCCTCCCCTCCCGTCCGGACGCACCTCGCCACTCACCCTTGTCACCTTTTTCCATCGCCATCTCGGCTCTCGTTTGGAACGGCTTCCGAAAGAACGTTTTCAGCTTCCATTATTAATTTCCTAACTCCTTAATCAAGGTTGATTCCCCTCGGGCGAGTGATTCTCCAACCTGGACGGAGGTGGAACCCGAAAAATGCTCTGACGTTCCTCGGAAATTGGTTCACTGCCCGGTGAATCAAATCTCCTGACAGATATGAGCACAATCATGATATGTTGGTACGGCAGGGATCCCATTTTATATGAGCCACTATTAACCAGTCGTATTCTGATTATTTAATGAAATGCAATTTTATTCATACATATTTCAAAAAAAATCAAGAAGGTGGGACTGATTGATTCCGTCCCCGATCGCTAGACGATGACCGCAGTTGGCACTAGTAGTATTATTGTAAACGAGCGAGCTCATTGCTGTTCTTTGAAGAACAACATTGATGCAACAATCGAATTTCCCCTTGGAAAACAATGGATATGGTATGGGCTCCAACTTGTATGTGTGATGTCAATAGATCGACGAGGCTTGTCGGGACCAACACAAGAACAAATCCACTACCAAGGAGATGGCAGAGCAGCTTTTTCATTACATCCTTTATCATATGAGCTAAATTGAATCAAATTTGTGAAAGTTACTCCTGTTTCATGGATTTACGTTAGCACATGCGCAAAGCGTACCGCTGAAATTCGTGTGGGATCTCAAGAGGACATTATGCACATAGTCGCTCAAAAGATGGGCTAAATTCAACCAAAACTGTGGAGGTTATGGCTGTAACAAGGAAATGCGGACAGACAGACCGACAGACACGGAACCAAATTTGTTCAGTAGGCTATAAAACGCAAGATGCGAGTGGAAATTTTGAATTCGGACAACAAAAATGTTTTAGGTCCCGAAAGTGAACACAAGGCTTCCGCTGTTCGGCAGACTCGGTAAAGGTAAAATTGTTTCTCGCCATCAGTGTTTAGTTAAGGTAAACCAAATCAGTGTTAAGTAAACCAAACCAAGCTCATTGTATCGTGGAGCAACCTTCATGGGTTACGTACCCGATCGAAATTGTTTGATAGCCGTTGTGTTTATCGTGTTCAGAGTCACATTGTTTTGGGCAGCTACGCTCTGAACTCCTGTTCAACCTCCTACACAGTACCGTTTGATTATAATGTAAATGAAATTCATTGTGGTTTTTCTCTGTTTCATTAAAATTAAGATTTCCAAACGTTGAAGTCACTTGGCTTCGTAACGGACAAGGAAGTTTAAATGTTTGAACTTTCTCTGCCCACATATTTGGATGTAATGGTGCCGATCTATGATACATTTTCCTATAAATTTAAAATCATTTATCGCCTCTTCCAGTCAGCTAGATTAATTGTGCTCCCACGGAAGCAGAAGAAATTGCAGCAGAGACACAATTGTAGATTGTGAAATGCGACGTTGTACACGAAATTCGTTGACGAGTTATCACTTCCATCCACGTGGTTTTTAAAAATTCCGATAAGAATAGTAAAAAGGCAGTCCAATTGAATTGTTTGTTTTGCTGTAAATTTCAAATTGTTTGTTTTGGGTTTGTTTGTGGTTTTTATAGTTTTAATTAAACTCTGGCACACTCAGAGAGAACCCGTTCCAAATTTGGTATCAAAGTTGAATAGGAGAGAACGTAGATACAGAGCTCCCTATGCTAATCAGTGGTTTTGGTGGAGTTGGATGTGGGTAGTCTCTCTTCTAGATTTGTAAGACTGCCACGCATGAGCGTAAACCTGATGTCTTTTAGCATGATGGATATCCTCTGGGTGTTGCCGGTATTATCTCCTCAGCCTTTGGAGGGGCAACTAGACCATTCCATTACCTCCTTGTTATAGGTCGTATTGCCAACTGCCTGTTTTAAGGTAGAACGTTGAAGAATAAGATGGCGATTTAGCTTTTTAGACTGAATGGATCCTTAATTTTTAAGTGTGCACTTCAAAACCCTGAAAGGTTCCATAAATGTCAACATTCTAAGTCAAATAGGAACGAATTTACCATCAGAGATCAAGTAGTAGATTAGAGTAGTTCTTCATGATGCAATTAAACTCAATACAGAGATACAAGTCTCCTCCTTTCCAGAGCTTAGCATTTTAAGATTAATGGGAACGAAATCAGCTACAGCCTGCGTTAACAGTTTTTCCCCGGATGTAACAAAGCTCTCACTGGCCTCTGAAGATGTAGCAAATATTATCCCTAGAAACCGATAAGAATAAGAACAGCCCGAGTTTGACTATAACACGAGTATGAAATTCTGTTCAAAAGTAGGATTTTGGAATTCCAGAAATTCGACCCAACTTCAAAACGACTGCCAAGTGGGTGTGGCACATTGCTTCCTCGTATCCATAACATGACTGTATAGATCATTGAAAATTATTATTGACTAAAGAACTTCGTTCAATTAGGCGAAGCAAATATTGAATTCGGGTAAATTTATTGTTATGCAGGAGCATAACTTGAGAAAATAAAGGTTGGCATGTTCAACTATTGAACAAACTATAAAATATACCTAATAAGTTCGAACAATCCCTGAAAATTTCATCGAAATCAATCAAGAACTCCCGGAGTTATGCGTGTAACAAGGATTTCACGTTTGCGCATGCGCAGAGGCTACTATTGATCCGGGGTCATGAAACTATAGGGGATCATCTACACATCAAACCGAACAATCCCTGAAAATTTCATCAAAATCGGACTATAACTTTTTGTAGTTTTGCCCGTAACAAGGATTTGCTGACAGACAGACAGACACGGAACCAAAATTGTTTAGAAAGGTCTAAAACGCAAAATGCGAGTGGAATTTTTGATTTTGGAGACAAAAAAATGTTCACATTCCGAAAGTGAAAACAATGCTTCCGCTACCTTGGTAGACTCGGAAGCAAAATACCGAATATCATTTTGCTCCTACCCTCCTTACGCTAATAAAAACCTTTGCTCAACAGTTTAGATATGAGATCAGATGTTGTCAAAATGGATATATTTTCCCGACAGGAATAGTTTTCATCGATTTCACTCATCATATCAGAAATTAAGTATGTTGAATTGATTGGATCTTGGGTTACTCCGAGATTTTAGTTGTTGGCAGGTTAATTGATGTTCAAAATATTACTGAATGAATTGATCCTCAAATTCGGTGATGTACGTATATCTTTTCGTTGAAATCGTGAGGGATTCATGCAATTATTCTTCGCCTTAGTTCAGTTTCACTACATAGATCGCAGAATTCCATAGCGCACCTGTAGTGATCAGGCCAGAGGTGACACAAGGGACTTCGGAAGTGGTGCCAAGTGTCCGATGAGCGGAGAAGGGATGGACTTCTCGTCGATGTGGTCCAGCAAGTGAAGAGACCAAGTGTGGCGAGAAGGCAGAACGGAGAAGGGGGGGTTTCCATTCAAGGGAATACGTGTAGTGTTAGTGGCGTGGCGGCCCTACGGACATGGGATCGCGGTTGACCCCCTCCTCCCATCTCCGTCGACCATCCCGCTCATCTCACTAGCCCATTCCCGCTTGGGCCGTCTCGTTTCCCGGCTCCCTGAAAGGAATGCTGCTCTCCCTCCTCCCGTCTACCTCCAACCCTTCGGCTTCCACTGGCTGGACCATCATTCCAAACACACAACCCCCCACCACTGCTCATCCGAAAAATGCCACTACGTCTTTCTAATTTTAACAGAAGCTAGTGACCAACCTCAATTTCAGGAGAGGAACATCGAACTCATGAATGTAACAACGAACACTTAAGCAAGTCTATCATTTAATGATGGTGATAAATACGATCGCACAATTGGTACACATAAGGTTCTTTTCCAATCTGCACATTCTCTGAGGTCGGGCATGGGGCAAATCTGACTTCCAGCAATATGCTCGAGTCCAGATCGATTCATTTATCTCCAGAAACCTGATGAATTGGGAGGAATTCAACACGTTCGATGTTATAACCTTAGCCATTTTAATAGTTAACAACAACCGTTTAAGAAATTCGATCCAACTATATATGGCACAAAAAATGAAGTCTATTGCCAATTTCAATCGACATAGTCAGGAACAGATGAGCGACTATATTTGTTCCTTGTATCTATTCCTTTAAAGATCTTTCTCTCAGCTCAGTAATCGAGTAGATAGTGGAAGATTCATTTACCTGCAGCAACCTGTTGAATACACATAACAATTAGGTTCCATGGTATCCAGATGAGATATATAAGATAAGACGATCTCATTTACTTTAATAGAAGAAGTTCAATTCCATGTATTAGAACATTGAAGCTGACACATTGTCTTCAGCGTTTTGCAACAGTTCCAACTCACAACATCAGCACCAGATGTATCTAGCGTGAGTACATCGCTGGAAGAATTCATGTCTAGACCCTTTTCTAGATAGGAGTCTGTGTGTATGAGACAAAAAACGCTGCAAATTCATTCATTGGGGTTTATTATTCAATGATTCATGATTTAAATTTCTACTAAGCTTTGGAGTGTGCGTGTTTCACAGATGATAGAGCGATTATTGAATTTCAGGAGATATGCATAGAGCACTTAAATCGGTTCTCAACCAAAATACCTATTTGGATTGACCGGTTGATCATATTTGTGTGCCTCCTGAAATTCAATAATCGCTCTATCACCTGTGAAACACGCACACTCCAAAGCTTAGTAGAAATTCAAATCATGAATCATTTAATAGTGAAACCCAGTGAAAGAATTTGAAGCGTTTTTTTTTTTTTCAAGAGCGATTACAATGGAAAAGTATTCTATTTGAAAATTTTAAATTTCGTAAGACGGAGCATGCATATCAGAATGCTTCAACCCGTGTATCGGCTATAAACCTGTTTAGCAGTTTACTCCAGTATCCACATTCACTACATTAAAAAAAAAAAAACTCTGTTGTTTTTGTTTCGCAGTAACCTAGAGATGTACTGAATGTGGATGCAAATGTTGGCACCATAAATCGGGCCATACATCGGGAACGGTTTGAGCTACGGACCTGGGGAGGGGTTCATTCGATTCCTCATGGAATGTTCTTCAAAAAAAGTCCAAATTGAGGCCGCCTTGACTTTTTTTGAGGTTTTTAGGGATTTTACAAAACTTTGACAACCCTTAAAGGGCACTTTAAGTTAAGTGAGAGAGCTGGCTAAAGAATTGGGGCGTTGTCGGACCAACATGGATTTTCCCTCCACGGACGGACGGAAACATTTTTATTGCATATTTGGATTCTTCACCCTTTGAAACGTAAACCATGAAATTTTCAGGGGGGGGGGGGGGGGGGTTAGACTTTTTTTTCAAGAGCGATTACAATGGCTTATTATTGAATAATAAACCAAAACTGGTTTATGTATGAACGTGAATACTTAATTCATGAATGTATCACTGTGAACTCGTGAACGAGTCGTGAAAAGGTAGAGTTTTCTCGTCTCTAATTCTTCCATAATCATGAAGTTTTTAAAATTATTTATCTTATTCAACGACCAGCTGGTTTACTCGGTGTATCCAGGTGAGGACAATCATATTGATGATGTACAGCTGAAGTCCTGTTATTCATTTCCTCTTTTTTCCTCCGACATTACCATAATTAGGCCAATGCCCGAATAAATTAAAACAATGAACACAGCAACATTGAAAGACCTGTAGAATCCGTGTCTTTCAATCCGTGTTAAATTAATACTGTCTTTAGTGAATAGTTAAGAAACTATCCACCGAGCTACCACAGACGATCTGGGTACTCCGTAGTTGATAACCGAAGTCTGTATGACCAACAATTTCATCAGTTTATCATTTCATGGCTTCGAGCCTTTACCCCCCTTCTTTACTGATTCGCAGGTCATTTGTTCAAACCGTGACATTTTTCGAAGAAAAGTCTGATCCAAATAATTTAAACATAACTAACATAATCGGCCTTAATTTGCCACCCATTTAAACGGATGGGGATTAATAAAATTATTCCAAGATCATGACTATTAGATTGCACCTACATCTAATCTCCACGATTTACACAAACAATATTGTAACTAACTGTAATAGTTAAGCTCGCAGACTCTTTTGTGAGCAATCATGAGTGAGTAATATTAATACATAGAATATCATTCATTAAATGTCAACAGTTTTCGCAGCACAGGCAAAAACAACGAATTCTTGACATCCTTGGGTGCCATTGTTGTATCTAAGGTAGGGATCTCTAATTTGTATGTTGTTGAAACAATTTTTAAAGTCGGTCGTGTAGTTTTTGTGTTAACTCTCAACAAACAAACAACTAATCCAATCTTCCCTCTTTATAATATTAGTTAGGATATAATATTCTTTTAGTTACAGTCAGTCTAAACCCCAATATTGTTTTTGCTGTAGGAACACGTAGACTTACTTCTGTTGTGTTTCTTTTTGTAAAAGGTATGTTTTCTCCTTGAAACTACTGATGCATTCAGTGGTTATATTTTTATACAGCACGATGAAATTCGTATGTCTGGTAGTGTGTATTTTCCCCCAAATTGTGAGTTTCTGAAAAACGAAGAATGAATTGCACACGGCATGATGAATAGGAGAAATGGAGTTAATAATCATGAAATCTAATTGCTTAGAGTTCTCAGTAATGGCATTACACCTTTGCATCCAGGGGAAACCCATGTTCCTGATGAAACACTGTAAATTATTTAAATATAAACGTTGTTGATGTGCTCCAATCGCTGCGATACGTTGTGTTTCATCTTTACAGGTGATCACAACATTGCGAATAAGAGGATTTCTTCGCATTTTGAATACCTTAGTAGCAGGGAATGAATTGCTTGGGACAATCATAAATTTCATGTTATCAAGCCTATAATCCTAGTACACGACTTTTTACTGGGTCTCCTTCGGACTCCAGCGCTTAAAATTCTAAGGAAATTCAAATTCATATTATTTTCTTCCAACTGTCGCCTATCCGATCAAATGATTAAAATATCCGGTGATTCTTTCCATAAAGGTCATGCTTGATCCTCTAAAGAAGTTTGGGAAGAGGAAGAACAAGAAAAAAAAAATATGAAAGCTCTCTCATATATTAAAGAATAGGACCCAGCGGTGTCATAGTTTCTCGGGAGTCTCCGCGGACTTGATAATGCCGAGCGTTGACCTTTATGGAAAAGAAAAAAAAGCTATTCAGACTGACCTACCTTGGGTCTCTATCCATCATTACACGCCTCTGCTTTAATTGAATTTACATTAGGCGACCTTCAGATTGTATCAGGACCAGAATGGCAAATTACAGAAGATGATGTTGACCTCATTGGCGATATAGGATGTGGTTGTTTTCCGTTTGGCAGCGATCATTTCTGCCGATCAATAGGTACGGATATGAATTGGCTTTTTAGCTAGTTTTAAATTGTGGGAATTGTTAGTTGGGATTCTTCTTCGTGCTTGGGAAAATCTATGAACATAAATATTATTTATAGTGGTTTTGGCAGTGTACAATTTATGCAAAAAAATCAGGCTTTCCAATGAATGGGGAAGATAAAGTTCCTTAGCAACGACTTGGGTAAGTTGGTTGAACCAACAGCAAAATTTCATGACAGCCCATATATAGGGTATGTGCTCTTCTTGCTGCGACCAGTCGCGTACAACTTCAATAAGTGGTTATTTAATTAAGGAAAACGTTGAGTTTTCTCTTTGGGCAATGCAAGCTACGAAAAATATTAAATAGTATACCATATTGATGCACGGAAAGTTACTGATTTATCAGGTGTCAATTTTATAAACTCACAATGAAGAGGAGTAACTTGGTCGAAACTTGGACACGTACCTAGAAACTGGAAATCTCTAGGTAATTTGTTTTCATTATTGGGAAAACTGAATTGAACTAAACTGAACGTGCGAAACCATCAGATCTTACCAGTACCAGCTTTGGTGACCTATGAAACGACAAATGAAGCACAAGAGAAGGACAGCTATTAGCGGACTGTGGAGCAAACGTGCATCAACGCGTAAAAAGGATGCAAGTGAAAATTCAACGACGAGGCCTCCATCAACGATAACCCAATCAAGAGTTACTCAGTCTAGGAAGACTCTTAGGCCCCAAACAAGAAAGTCCAAGCTGAGGACATCTCAAAGGAGGTTGGATTACGAATTTTTATTATTTATCTTGTAAATGTTGGTAATCATGTAATATTGAAGGAAATCAAATTCTGTAAATTGTAAAATTTTGAGCCAAAATGCGGGTTTCGCTACAGATGGCAAAGTTCCCTATGAGTTTCTTTGCTTAAACATCAGTACATCGGTACATTTGCAAACATCAAGTCCACGAAGCATCGTTTTGGTTTATTATTCAATAATAAACCAGTGTAATCGATCTTGAAAAAAAAAATTCTAGCCCCCCTGAAAATTTCATGGTTTACGTTTCAAAGGGTGCAGAATCCGAATCTGCAACAAAAATGTTTCCGTCCGTCCACCGTACGCCGTAGGCACGATTTCTCCCAAACGGCTGGAGCAAAAGATCTGAAATTTTCAGGAAAAATCCATGTTGGTCCGACGACGCCCCAATTCTTGAGCCAGCTCTCTCACTTAATTTAAAGTGCCCTTTAAGGGTTGTCAAAGTTTTGTAAAATCCCTAAAAACCTCAAAAAAAGTCGAAGCGGCCTAAATGTGTACTCTTTTTGAAGAACACTCCACGAGGAATCGAATGAGCCCCTCCCCAGGTCCGTAGGTCAAACCATTCCCGATCTATGGCCCGATTTATGCTGCCAACATTCGCGTTATTTTGGTTTATCATTGTTTTTTTTTTGAAATCAGTAAGCTTTGTAGACGACTAGTGACGTAGTGATGTAGTAATTGAATTTTATGCATTCGTGATTTGAATTTCTACACGAGTGTTGTTTCACAGGTGATAGAGCGATTTTTTAATTTTAGGAGAAATGCATAGAGCACGTAAATCGGTTCTCAATGCTGCAAATTATTCACGGGGGTTTATTATTCATTTGGCTTGCGTTCAAGATTTGAATTTCTACTAAGCTTTGGAGTGTGCGTGTTCCCCAGGTGATAAAGTGATTATTGAATTTCAGGAGATATGCATAGATCACGTAAATCTGTTCTCAACCAAAATACCTATTTGGATTGATCAGTTGATCATATTTGTGTGCCTCCTGAAATTCAATAATCGCTCTATCACTTGTGAAACACGAACACTCCAAAGCTTAGTAGAAATTCAAATCATGAACACAAGCCAATTGAATAATAAACCCCAGTGAAAGAATTTGCGGCGTTTTTCCTGTTCTAGTCGTCCGCTCGCGCTCAACATTTCAAGTTGTTCGAAGAAAAACGATTCGATAATCTCATTTCAATTTCAAAGAGGTAGTATCAGTAGTTACTGCGCACCCGCGAATGTTGAATTTCTTATCACAATCCTAATGCATATAGTTTTAATCTGATTTCGATGAAATTCTTGCCGATAATGTTGAAGATGTTGCCCTAAGAGGTGCATTGCTTCGAAATAAATAGACCAGCCTACGCTTGCGCAAACGTAAAATCCATCGACAATATTTTCTAAGTTTCTAGAAGTTCTATCGTGTTCTATTCAGAGGTTTCTGGGGAAAATGTTTAGGTGATCTCATTTCAAATAGAACGCTATACTGTCATTAGCAGCTGGCGCGCATGGGCATACGTCAAATCCTTGCACCAATTCTTGCTGTTTTCATAATATTTTGATAATTTTACGGAATCGTGGGATGGGGATGGTCTCCTACGAGTTTCATTTTTGACATAGCAATGTATCTATGCATGAGCCAACTTGAATTCCACCAAACTCACTTTCTTAGGGTCTTGCAGTCCGATCGCCCAACACATTTTCAGGTAGTAGGGGGAAAACGGTCTAATAATTACAGATCAATTTCAACATCTCCTATCATTATATCCTATATCATTCTAGCCGGAATTAGCTCACGAAACTCATAATACGTTACGACCGACCTTTTAATGTCGTTGATGAATGCTGGAAAATGTAAAGATGCACTTTCATCTCGTGAAACGTTCTAACAAACTTTTATTCCACATCTTTCGCGATTAAGTACCTAATTCATTTCACAAAATCTATATATTTATACTTTGTAGAATCAGGTATTATGTGACACACTTAACTTGGCTGAATTTTTTTATTTTTTGATAATATTATAATCATTTTTTCTTTTTTTTTTAATTTTCAGAGCTAGAGCTGTCCTACGACTTAATTCACTACTTCGCGTTCAAAGAGTTTTAAGTTCGTTTGCAATGTTGAATGCACTTTCAGTTGTACTGAATTTTGTTGCTCGTTAATGAGCCTAATTTCTGAAACATTTATTGTATGTACCTACTTATGTAGGTAAGAATGTTGTGGTAAGAATGGATCATTTAATGCGATTTCATTGATTCAAGATAATGCGATAAAAATAAGCGTTTTTCGTTTGAAAAGTTTGCTTGTTTTACACATCTTGTAGTTGTACAGCAATTTTCTATGAATATCACAAAACTTTTTGATTTATATTATTCTTGTCGCTTGAGTACTTATTCAAATTCTGGGATGCATTGCTTATGAAAAAATATTTTTTCCCCCCCTGGCGTTCAAAAATATATCTCTTTATAGAAATTGTTCATTTTGGTCGTAATGGTAGCTTTCATTATTTTGTTTCGTGATTTATAAGAAAATTAGTTCCAATTTAGAACATTTTTAATTGAAAGTCAAGGATCGAGAAGCAAGAAACAAAAAGCTGAGAGACATGGACCAACGGACCCAATGACCTCGCCGAATCTTGGAACTCGGGATTTAGAAGAGCTCAGGGAATTGGAGCAGTTGTTCCTGGACAATCAGATGTTTCTGAGGTGAGCTCAATATTCGAAACTAGTTCTGGGTTCACACAGATTCCCAAACTTGCAACACAGTAACACTCGAATGTATGTGTTTTCTTCAGTTCACACTTTGCAAAATTGATCTTAGTAAGTGAAATTATCTGGAAATTCGGTGTTATCTTGTGAAAGTTCAATTCTTGCAATGAATTGGGGATGGAACTAGGATAAGCGAAGTGGGCAACATTTCTTTAAACCATGTTGCGAACTAATTGAAATTAGTTCTATTCAACGGTAGTCAAATGATTTATCTTCGAATGTATAGCATTTCCAAATCTAATTCAATATTTTCCAAATCTAATTCAACATTTTCAAGCCAAATTCAACATTTTACAAACCAAATTCAACATTTTCCAAACCAAATACAACGTTTTACAAAACAACTTCAACAATCATTACTTTTTTAACGAAATTTAGTACTAGTGTAGAGGTTGGCCGGCTGCCACCATTGGTAGAAGAAGCAAAGGGTTCATAACAGAATTCGACCAATCATAGCCCTGAGCATTTATAGCCGCTACTCCCCGTTCAGTTGCACGTGGTAAGACATGGTATCGTTCTTCGCTGAGAATATTCCTCACCACGGTCTTAATTTTAGAAAATCCACTCTCAGCTGTATTCAACATGGGAGAATAAGATGGAAGAAACATTTGACTCATTCCATCAAATGCACTTGGATCAACCAGTTGTCGAATCCCGGTAGAGCGGTGAATTTGCGCATTATCCATCACCAGTACGAATAATTCGTTTTATTATTCGTAATACATAATTTTAACGAATTATTCGTTAAAAATGTAGTGAATGTTGAATTTGTTTTGTAAAATGTTGAATTTGTTTTGTAAAATGTTGAATTTGTTTTGTAAAATGTTGAATTTCGTTTGTAAAATGTTGAATTTGGTTTGGTAAATGTTGAATTTAGTTTGGAAAATGTTGAATTAGATTTGGAAATGCTATATATATTTATTTAGCCAGGTTTTCCCAATATGACATTACACTTCAGAGCTCGTTTTATTGTTCTTTCTTCTTACCTAGGAGTTCATCATTTTGTGCTCTCTTGATTTTTTGCAAACCCATCCTTCCTAAATATTATTTCATGGAGTTGGGCGAATATCTGGTACTAAGTATTTTTTCTATCGTCGTCCATCGTCCGTTGGTCAATTTGAAATTATTTAGTGAAAAAAGACAAATCGTTTGTGACGATCGATTTCAATTTCGAGAAATCCAAAATAGGTAGGTAAAGCCCATTCTGAAATGAGTCTATTTCAACAGAAAAAATGGAATTGGAACTTGATTGACCTTCTCAAAAATTTACCATTTAGACCTTATAGGTAACTTGCCTGGTTAAAGGGAGGAGATTCTATTTTTATAGATATTTCAATGTTTTTCATATTGATTCACAACATTGCTGTGCATGTAATACTGAGCAAAACAAACAGGAATCTGTTGCCACCAACTCCAGAGGGAAAATGCACCCCTCCTCCTAGCAGACGCTCTGTAATGAGCCTTCCGCAAAGCAGATCGGGAATAATTCCAGGCAGCAGATCAGGGATACTTGCCGCTAGCCACTCTGGGTCAATCCATCCACGGATAATATCTGGATCAGCTTTGTCCAGTAGGAGCGTCCGAACTAGGAGCAAATCTGGTCTCCACACTAATAAGCCACCTAGATCCAAGGAGGAGTCGAACGCAGAACATAACTTGAGTGTGATGACCTTTAGCGTAAGTATACTCATTAGTAAGTTAGAAACACTATAGTAAAAAGCAACTATACCAAGCAATACCGTGTGATTAATTCATTGTTTTGTGGAGATGTTAGGAGGTAGGACATACTAACGCTGATGCTTGAGTTTTATTTATAGGATGTTTTATTTACCTTAAGCCGAAGAAGTTACATGGCTTTTCCAATCGAAAAGCCTTTGTTTAATCGAAAGCGGCTTATTATCACATTTTATCATTTAAATGATTAACAGGAGTACAATCCAGTTCTTAGCGACCGACCCGACAGTACCCCCCCCCCCCCCGCTCAACACTCATTCAACTAACCTTCGGGTGGGATCCTTCCGCCCTTTGTTATCCCGGCATCACCACTTTTCCGTCCGCCCGAGGGGGTCATTCGTGTACCTGCCACCTTGGTAAGCACTAGCCTCTCTGGTGCTCTAGTTGAATCTACAGATTTTTCCAGGGAGTTGGTTAGGCTTAGTAAGTACCGTTTATGGACATAGAATGCGCTCACGTAAACCCTTGTAACACCCCCCCCCCCCCCCAACAGTAGCTTTCATTTCTGTTTACTAGCTCCCCTCCTCTGAGCTAGAATCCCATATTTGTAGGTTGCATAGGCAATTTTTCATCTTCGGTACTTAAATGTGTAAAATTAATCATTTAAATGATCTGGCTGTAGAATCATAGAGCTCTATCGTCCCTCTTTTTTCATAACCTGCTCGATTTTTCGAGATATCGTAGAAGTTTGCTATTCCAAAACAATAGCTTGAACTTCCTTCAAAAGCTTAATACACAAAATCAAATGGTAATGTTGGAAAGAGCATCTGTGTGAAAGACCTAGTTCATAACCAAAAAGTAGTTGAAGCAAATCTAGAAACAAAGCAAGCTAGTTTGAACCTTTTGGATATCGTACTCAAGATAGGATTCACGCTCCTAGAATCGCCTCCAAAGTTCCATTTTTAGAATCTAAGCTTGCTCTCAGCACAGAATCATTCTGGTATTTATATTTCTCCAAATATAACACTTATTGTTGAAAATACGGCAAGCAACGGAAGATATGATGATATTAAAACCGGGAGGAACACTATAGTTTGGCGTAGTTTTAACTTACGGGAATATGGAGAAACAATGATCTTTAGCGATAGGCGCCAGTACAATTTTTCATGTTGTAAATTTGATGAAGCATACATTCTACATAATGACCAGGTGTTCTGTACAATGATGGGACGTTCTCATCAATGAGCATAATTTCTTCATTTTTTGAACTGGTCCCTCACGTTGCCCAGGCACTATGCTTAATGGCAAGGCAATCTGGGTGATGTATGAAATATATTCGAAAGGACGATTCTACCATTGCCTCGTTCCACTTTTGATATTTGAAAACAGGTGGACTTCTTCAACAAACATTTCCCAGTTGATATATTAGTATCCCTTTATCTCCCCCTCAGTCTCTAGTAGATGTGTTTTTCTTTTTTGAACATTTGTATATAGTTTACACACAGTATATACGAATTTTACAAACACATACATGACCTTTACCCATTGCCTAAAAGGTCACACTCATTGTATAAAATGCTTAGTGAATGTGCAAATAGTTTTTCAGATACAATGACCTGCCGTTTTGATGATTCTGTATAACTGGATATATATATCATTTCATACATTTATTATAACTATGAGGGTGATCATTTTTCCAACTTACTGTGGTAATCACGTTTAGTCAAGCACTAATGAACCCTTAGAATACAATAGGAGAATTAACAGATTACAACTTTCTTCCCACTAATGCCCATTTAATTAGCTACACCACGTTAATTAGGTCTCCCGGGGGCTGAAAGACTAAACCGCAGTGTGAAACTCACCAGAAACCTAAACCGCTGGTATCGTAAGCATTGTTACAAAATTTGTCGGCAAACAGAGGTCTGGACCATATTATAACTAATTTGAGAAGTCGGCAAGCAGTCTAGGGCCCTACCCCGGTTTTTACTCAACTCTCAAGCAAACGGCTGGAATTCGTATACTCGGGGTCGTTTACTATCAGACCGGATAGGTGAGGCCCCTTCCTTCTCCTTCATCTCGTGGTGCCTGTGACCTCATCCTGAAGCGGTTATGGTCCCGAAGAACATCCGAAAAACTGGACCAGGAATATTTAAAAGCCACGCGGTCACTCCCAAAGGATCTGAACCTTTGAGCCATCCAAATGCGGCACGCAATCTACTGTTATATCTTTGTGGTTTGAAAAGCGGTGCTGACACTTCCTACAAAAACTTTTGAGTTTAGGGAAGACACTCTTAAAATTTTATGAACTGCATACATTTATTACGATAAATAACATCTATATTACAAGAATAAAAATAATCCCACTACTAAGATGTGTAAAGAGAATGATGGATAAAGAGCTCTTGGTCTGGAAAACCGAATTCAACACAGCTTCCCGAATTGCTTTACTTCAATTCGTTTGGTCTCCATAACCGACCGGAAAATATAGTACATAAATTTGAACGAGAATTGGTGTGAACAGAAAAAATTGCCTCATGATCAACGACGATCAAATTAGCATACATGATTTAAACCTAATTCTACATTCAAGAAATAGATTTTATGGCATATTTCGTTGTATCATTTATTGATGAATTATTAACGCGTCGGTAGGTAATTTATTTGATCTCCTCAATTTTCAGTTAAGTGCTATGACTGTACCTAGATAAGCTCATAGATACTTACAATTTTGTCAAGATACTCATATGTTTTGAACCAGTATTTTCGACGATCTGCTATAACACTATAAGTAACTCGTTTTGGTCATTTACAGACTTACAAAACTTTATCCATAAAGAGTAATCAGTACATATGAAAAGAGCAGTAGTTGAAGAACGTCGTTTAAGTGTTGCTCTTCTATTGTTCTTAACTGTATTAGTAACGGTCATGTTTATTTTTCTATGAGTTCTCTTTTGTCTCAAGAGCATTTTTAAAGATATTTAAGAATAAGGCCGATTATCTTCCCATTCCGTGCTTCCTCCGCTTGATTTGTAATGTTTCGAAAAGTAAATTCCAGGCTTTACTGATGTCCATCCTCTCGTTTAGTTGATGTCATGATGGATACATGATGTTAGGTACCTTGATTTAGGTTTTCTTGTTATCTTCGGTACACGTACAAAACCCACTGGAAGGTTAAATGTGTTACATGAATAAGATTGAGCTGGGATTATAATTTCGGAATATATTTGGGAGGAAGTGTTAATCCGATTGACTTAGCCAGAAAAGGGTACCAACAAAAACTTTAATCCAGTCAACATTTTTCATCACAGGTTTTAACTGGTCTTTGGTGAGCACTCTTCCCGAGTTCAGATTCACCTTAATTCATTGGTGTCGTACTTCATTACAAATTGAGAAGAGAGTTTAGTTGGGAGACAGTACTATGGTTCTCTGCAGATAGTTCAACGATACGTCCATTTATCTCATACTTGCACAATGTACCACACTTCCAGCTCCGCGTTCCAAAAACTTTGTTATTCCTCCTGCACACGATAAATGTGTCATTTTTATATAATGTTGCATTTTCACAAGACTCGAAACCACAAGTTGATATGATTGAGTGAAAAGCAGAAAAATGTTGCGTCATGTGTTTGCCCAGACGTCAGAGCAGCGGATCGCGGAAGGGCAAGGCCTGGCGGCAAGGGGACTTGTGCTATTTGTACTTTGAAACCAGTTACATTGTCGTATGAATGCGGTCCCTCCGTTGGTTTCTCAGAAAAGAGGTCTGAGAATTAAGCGGGCTGGCTGCTTGGCTTGGCTTGCAAGAGCCCAGAAGGAGCAAGCAATGATTGATATGGCTCATCACTGCCCGAGACCCCCAACTTCTTTCCTCCGCTCCTCTTTCGGTTTCTCCTCTCATCTATCCAGATCCACCCAGTCCCAACTAGATCCTACAGATTAGGGATGACCCTTTCGTGAATGACCCTCTTATCTCACTAATCAAGCAACCACTCGTAGAGGTAGTAGTGGAGAACATTCAGTTGGTTTATAGTTGCTGTCAAGGGTTTCGAGCTTTGGGAATTAGGATTTATTGAGGTTAAATATTCAACATAAATATCAATCCCAATGAATTCCATAGTTTTCCAGTTATTTCACCTATTACGCAATTTTTGAGATCCATCGAGGAGCTTACGATCAATAAGCATTTTCTAAAATTTGTTAGCTTTGCTCAAATTTTCACAAAATATTTACTTTTTAATTTTGGCAAAGGACCCAAGTTTAAATCTGACGAATTCTGATAATATAACTTATTTTGTAATATTCTGTCAATTCTACTTTTTAAGCATCATCACGTAGCGTCCATCCTATTACCGTTGATTGATGTCCGTAACAATCGAAATATATCAATGCTATTCTTCTGGGTTTTTACAACTGCCTGTTTCAAAGTCGAACGTTTTCACTGGGGCGAAAACTGAACGGTAATTGAATGCAATACGTTTAAGCACTGATTAATTGCATAGAAACTCCGTAAAACATCATCAGAGAGTTTATTTTATTACTTACAAACTCAACAGATTATGAACATATAATCGTTGAGTCAAACAATATTGGATAGTTGGAAACAAAACGAACGAAATGAGGGGGCAGACGGATTTTTTTGGTTTATTATTCAATAATAAACCATTGTAATCGCTCTTGAAAGAAAAAACATGTTTAACCCCCTCTGAAAATTTCATGGTTTACGTTTCAAAGGGTGTAGAATCCAAATCTGCAATAAAAACTCCACGAGGAATCGAATGAGCCCCTCCCCAAGGTCCGTAGATCAAACCATTCCCGATCTATGGCCCGATTTATGGTGCCAATATTTGCGTTATTTTGGTTTATTATTGTTTTTTTTTTATTGCAGTAACCTAGTGATGTTGTAATGTGGATACTGGAGTGAACTCCTAAAAGTTTTTATAGCCGATACACGGGTTGAAGTATTCTGATAACAATAAAAAACGCTGCAAATTCTTTCACTGGGGTTTATTATTCAATTGGCTTGCGTTCATGATTTGAATTTATACTAAGCTTTGGAGTGTCCGTGTTTCACAGGTGATAGAGCGATTATTGAATTTCAGGAGTAACACAAAAATGATCAACTGATCAATCCAAATAGGTATTTTGGTTGAGAACAGATTTACGTGCTCTATACATATCTCCTGAAATTCAATAATCGCTCTATCACCTGTGAAACACGCACACTCCAAAGCTTAGTAGAAATTCAAATCATGAACGCAAGCCAATCGAATAATGAACCCCATTGAAAGAATTTGCAGCGTTTATTATTCAACTTTCAAAAGTCAAGATTTCCTGAAACCAAAGATTACACAATAAAAATTATCAGCCAACTTTGTATTTTGTTTTCCAAGTTACTCTTCTGTACGTAAGTACCATGAAATTAAGCTCGGAAAATATCCTGAAATCTCATCCTCAGTTTTAACCATGCTATTGGGAGAAATTCAACGTATAATTTTGTCGAAATATTCTTAGTTTCAAACTTCCAATTTGATGATTGTTTTTGTACTAATCTAAAATAAGGCCAAGATACCGCCGTTTTGTGCACCCCATCCAAAAGAAATTTGAATGGCATTTGTTCATTTCACGCTCAGCAATGACCGATGAAATTCAAAAATTCCTAAATCGGTTCCATTTTTACAAGGCGTGACAATTGAAAAATAAGAAGCACCCGCCTCTCTCCTCCTAATCCTCAATTTTGCTTCTAATCTCTTTACTTTACCTAATCTTTTGCAAGATTACCTTCAACAAAAGCTACCAACATTGATAAAAAGTGATCGATTCTTGAATCTCCAGGAATAAGTAATGTCTTGTTGACACATTTGGTTAAAAGAATACATATGAAAAGCTCCCTATGTTATCTGCACTATTTCTTTGATGTAAACTACGTTTTCATTAACTGCCGTTTTCTTTGCTTTTTCAGGTTAGATATTTTGCGAGAGAATGGATTGGAATGGAAATTATGAATGACTTCATCCCATCAAGAACATTAGAGTTCCAATAAAAGATATGATAATGAACATGATCGGTTTTACTATGAGCAATAGAAAGCGCAGCAGGAGTTTTTCATTTCTGTAAAGAAACCTATTCGTAAAGGAGTTTTTGAAAATTCACACACAACATTTATGTTAACTTGTACGTACTGAGTAACACATTTTGTTGTAACACAACCCAAAATACAGGTCAATTCATGTTCTACGGCAGTTTCGGACCCAATGGAGTTCATTTCGGAGAAGTTTTGAGATTATGTTGTGGAAATTTAAACGCTTCTAAATGAGAAAATCTTTGTCTGCCATCTCATTATTACGATTCAAAATGATGAGCCTCACCCTTTCCACTTAGACTTTTGGTTTATTATTCAATAATAAACCATTGTAATCGCTCTTGAAAAAAAAATGCTAACCCCCCCTGAAATTTCATGGTTTACGTTTCAAAGGGTGTGGAATCCGAATCTGCAATAAAATTTTTTTCGTCCGTCCGCCGTACGCCTTACGCACGATTTCTCCCAAACGGCTGGAGCAAAAATCTGAAATTTTCAGGAAAAATCCATGTTGTTCCGGCGACGCCCCAATTCTTGAGCCAGCTCTCTCACTCAATTTAAAGTGCCCTTTAAGGGTTGTCAAAGTTTTGTAAAATCCCTAAAAACCTCCAAAAAAGTCAAGGCGGCCTAAATTTGTACTCTTTTTGAAGAACACTCCACGAGGAATCGAATGAGCCCCTCCCCAGGTCCGTAGGTCAAACCATTCCCGATCCATGGCCCGATTTATGGTGCCAACATTCGCGTTATTTTGGTTTATTATTGTTTTTGTTTTGATAGCAGTAACCTAGTGACGTAGTGATGTAGTAATGTGGATACTGGAGTGAACTCCTAAAAGGCTTTGTAGCCGATACACGGGTTGAAGCATTCTGATAACCATAAAAAACGCTGCAAATTCTTTCACTGGGGTTTATTATTCAATTGGATTGCGTTCATGATTTGAATTTACACTAAGCTTTGGAGTGTGCATGTTTCACAGGTGATAGAGCGACCATTGAATTTCAGGAGGCACACAAATATGATCAACTGATCAATCCAAATAGGTATTTTGGGTGAGAACAGATTCACGTGCTCTATGCATATCTCCTGAAATTCAATAATCGTTCTATCACCTGTGAAACACGAACACTTCAAAGCTTAGTAGAAATTCAAATCATGAACGCAAGCCAATTGAATAATAAACCCCAGTGAAAGAATTTGCAGCATTTTTCCCTTTGATCGATACAGCATAACTCTCAAGCTTGTGCGTGTTCACCTCATAAAATTGCCAAAAACAAGGATATCTGCTATAAGAGAATAGAAAAGATTCTTAGCTGAACATTTTTCGGTTCAGTCTTCGGAAAATCCCCAGATCCTCCAGAACCCAGAATCGAATGAGCTTTGGCTGACTTCAATCGAACAAATATTAAGATTGATCAGTGATTTTGAAGAGCAAAAGTCTGAATGGAGGGTGCCCGATTCCAAATAACGAAAATTCTTCCTAATCATAGTAGACAATTTGTTGGTCATGTTGTCAAGTAGCTGTGTAATCCATAAAAGTTTGGTACCTATGGAATGAAATTTCTGTAAGTAGCACACGTGGTGAAGGAATTATTGGAGAAAACCAGAAAATCTTTGTGATACTGCCAATTTTCATAGGGAAATTTTATGATGCAAGATTTTTACACTCAGAAATGACGAAGGTTCAATATAACAATTTAAAATCTTCCCCCGATATGAACACTTTTCGGCCTCGGCTCCAGGGCTATAACTTTCTTCCTCCTTTGACTCGACGGAATCTTCCAGCTTGCAAGGTAAGCCATTAAATCTTGTCTTTCAAGACGTACGTCGGCGACCGAAATGAGGAGTTTAGCCAGAGACTAAACCACGTGTCCCCTGAGATCTCGGCCACCGGAACTGCAGAGGGAGGGCCGGAGCGGTAGGTACTACTTACTGAGTCAGATATGTAGGTTCGAACATTCCTTCTTCCCAACAGGGCCGAGACTCCGTTTACATACAAAGTTTGCGGACTTGGCATTCTCCGGTGTGAGAGTTCACGGGAATGTATGAACCACGCCTGCGGGCTCAACCAATAATCTCTTTAGACTCCCGATGTTTGTTCCAATGAAAACATCTTCTATAACATTGAAACCGTCTCTGTTTTAATGTAACTATCAAAGTGACTGCTGTTAGTTGAAACAGTTGGTTTTACGATGTTTCTCAATTTGCATTTGAAAACAAAAAAATAATAATATTCTGATAAAATAATAATATTTATAATTTTTATTATTTTGATTGTTCTAATAACCTGAAAATCAACCTCCTCATGATTGGTGAGCTTCGGAAGAGGAATCCGAAGTCGGATTTCGGTATGCTGCTCCTTTTGATCCTAAATTGGCTGTCTCCAATAGTTTTTCATGACTCATTTTGCTTCTGATTCATGATTCACAACTTCAAATACCATTTTGTGAGTCGCACTTGAGAGCGTTTTATGTGATTTTTGAAGGAGTTGCAGGGTTTGTACAACTCCCAACAAAAAATACAACATTGAAAAAATAGTCTATTACCACAAAAAAGATGTCATTTTTCCAACTCCTATGTTATTTTCAAGTATGTTTATAAGAAAGTACCTTTTAAAATAATTTTTGAACCATTGGTTTAATTTAATAATAATCTACAGACCAGCAATTTGCGCTTTAGGGTACGCAATAGCTACGTATTAACGTTTGCAACGTTTTCCACTAATTTCTTGAATCCCCGAGAGGGTTAACCCTCTCAACAATATCTCAATATCAACACCCAAGCCACTCTGAATCAGGTGCTTTACGTCATGAAACAGCTCTTATTCAGAATAGCAATGGTTGAATTTGAAAAGGATCCTTTGTGAGGAAGTTATAATTGAATACTAGTGTATTAATGGGCTTTTCTCAACTGTAACAACAGTAGGATGTAATTTTAACCTATCTAGTTGCAGTCGCGATGTTTTCCTAGAGTCAATGACAATAATGATGGATTGCCTTAAAGGTCGTGAAACACCAACAAAGAAATAGGCAAGGAGGTGGACATACAGCGTACAAATGAGAGCTTCGATTTCAATTAATAGGAAACAGAATACTTCCCGAATTTCATAACGCTAACCAATGATCAGACACACTTACTGTTTAATTATAGTTAACTCAATGGAATCGCCCCAAGTCATATTTTCAGCCCTCACCAGATATCTCTAAAACATATTCGATTACAAGAACTTAGCGAACTACTTTACAAAGTCATAGTCGCATAGTTGTAGTAAAAGTAAAGTAGATGAAGGAAAAGTTCAAGTGTGCTCAACATTTGTCGACGGCGCACAAGGTTTTCTCCTCCTTCATGACCGTTCGGTCGTGCGGGTTTTGCATACTCAATTGAGAATCCCGATTACAACTAGATTCCATGAATTAATTACATAGGAGTAAAAGATTGGTTGATGCGATCCCAACATCACAAATTGGCCAAAACGCTGCAAATTCTTTCACTGGGGCTTATTATTCAATTGGCTTGCGTTCATGATTTGAATTTCTACAAGCTTTGGAGTGTGCGTGTTTCACAAGTGATAGAGCGATTGTTGAATTTCAGGAGATATGCATAGAGCACGTGAATCTGTTCTCACCCAAAATACCTATTTGGATTGATCACTTGATCATATTCGTGTGCCTCCTGAAATTCAATAATCGCTCTACCACCTGTGAAACACGCACACCCCAAAGCTTAGTAGAAATTCAAATCATGAACGCAAGCCAATTGAATAATAAACCCCAGTGAAAGAATTTAAATCGTTTTTTTTTTTTTTTTTAATGGTTATCAGAATGCTTCAACCCGTGTATCGGCTACAAAGCCTTTTAGGAGTTCACTCCATTATCCCCCATTTTGAGACTAGACACCTCCACTTCAAACTAGGGATGTAAGGAAAATATCAATATTTCTCTTCTGAAACATTGATATTAATCGCCGGAATGTTTTAATCCGATGTATCGCAACATCGATATCAAAATGACACTATGTCGGGTCCGATAAGCATACACATTTATTTGTCGGTTCATTATTCTTAATCAATTAAGCTTTGTAATATACCAAGAATATACCACGATGCAAATCATTACTCAAAGGTTTATTATTTCAGTACCTAGTAGCCCATCTACTTCTGTTAAATATAGTCTATGGTACTGGTACATTATCATAACTCGGCACCTACATTTCTCCTAATAGTACATCAAATGTCCCACATTCCTCTATAGTAGGTCGATTGGAAAATTTTCCTCATAACCTTATGGATTTTCGTAACACCATTCTAGAAACTATCTTCCAAACACAATTTTATGGTTATCGGGCGATATAATTACTTCATCATAATGTATATTCTCATCAAGATAAAGTACGTTTGACTAATGAAAAGGGGCATTTAATGTATTTTAAAATTATACTTAATTCACACAGAATCAACTTTCTTCATCTTTTGTATAGCTGTTGAAGTCAGTGAGGTCATTAAAAAAAGGTTTACCGGTTCTCCAAATATTCAAACCAATGTGGTACCTTCAAACTAAACAAATTGATTTGAGTCGATCAAAGAGCAACAAAAATGTGGCCGTTCAGCCTTCAATTTTAACTTTATTCTTCACTAACGTTTTCCATAAGGAAATGAGACTTCTTGGAGTGAAACGATTAACTATATAACAATGAACGTTAATAATCGAAAATTTACTTACAATATTTAACAACGTTATTCTTCAACTTCGTTTTTTGGTGACGGAAACTGTAAATTTAGGGTACTCCAGTAAAATAATCTTTCTAAAAGTAAACCGATTTTAAACCATTTCTGAAAATGATATTTTTCGTCAATTCGATATTCTTCCCATAATTTTGATCGTTTGAGTCTATAACATGTCTTGGAGATCGTCAATGAGCAATCAACGCATCCCATGCGTCTTCTTATGGCAAATCTGGTTTGGGTTTTGAAAAAACGTATTAAACTTTCATCATTGGGTAAGTCACCTAAAACAGTAACAGAAAAGTGAGGCTAAAACACAAACCCTCCTTTAAACAAAATCTTTAACCTCTAAAATTAGCTGGAAATGGACATTTTTCCACAATAATAATAAAATAAAATAAAATTGTTTTGCAGGATTAACTAAATTGTTAATGTCAAAAGTTATGAAAATTAGTTTTCACAATAAAATGCCAGATGAAAAAGATACTAATGGATATGAAAATATACCAAATGATCGTGTATTTCGTTTTTTACGAACTTGTTGATTTCCATTAAAAAGAATAAATCGGTTTTATAAATGAGGAGCTTACTTTCAAACAGGCACATATCCATTCCGACAAAATGTTCAGGAAGTGAAAAAAACGATTAGCAGATTAGTGGAGATGTTTTTCTGCAGTTTCTCATCGGAGTAATGTGTGAGAAGGCACAGATAAAGATGCCTCAGAATATGAATCAATTTTCTCCAAAACACAAGGCTGTATATCCATTTTCACTTTGGAAATGTGCCCTTTTGATCAAAATTCATGGATTTGTGCCTTTTTGAAAAAGAAAGAATTCATTCTCCATTCTGTAGGTTTTATTGAAAACTTTACCTGACTCCATATTTCCATTTGTCATGCCTGCCATCTATCGAGTCTCGTGTAAATATTCAACGTCAAGACGAAGGCGCAATGCTTCTTTTTGGATATGTGCCTTTTTGAAAACCCACGACTTATCGCCTGACGAAATTCGGAGGATATGTGCCATTTCGATTGTAAGGCACTGAAAAAAATGTAGGGGACGGATTTGTTACCTTTTGATGCAAACACATAACTTTAGCCCCGGAATTGACGTGGATGTGTTCTGTTTTGTTCGGAAATGATAGGGGGATCTGATTCAACTCATATTCAGAGATAGAAAATTGAGAAAAAAACGTTTTCTCCCAGGTTTGGGTATGTGCCTTTTTGAAAGTAAGCTCCTCAAATGCACTATACTAGACGTTTTGTATAAAATCAAGTAAATTGTTGAGTTAGCGACCTAGAATGTTAAGATGTACGTGCCAAACAATATCAAGGCTTCGTTTAATCGTGGGTTGAGTGTGAATTTTTGAGAGTGGAACCAGACGGCCCCGGGAGAGAGGTCTAGTAGTGGGGCATCGCGCACCTCCTTCCACGCGTCCTTATTCTGGAGGAAGGAATCGGAGCATGTTATAATATGAAAATTAATAAAGTTCCGCACCGGGAGTTTTGGTAATTGAAGTTTCCGGAGTAGAGACGGAGGAGAAGGCACGCGAACGACCCGTCTCAATCCGCCCCACGCACGATTCGCACTCAATGTTGGTTCTACCAGTAATAACTGTTGACTGCAGGTTTTCCGTTGTACGATATGGCTAATGTGCATCAATCACACAACGATTATTCTAAATACATCAACAAACTACTTTTACCATTATAATCGCTCTTGAAAAAAAAAGTTTTAACCCCCCCCCCCCCCCCCCCCTGAAAATTTCAAGATTTACGTTTCAAAGGGTGTAGAATCCAAATTTGCAATAGAAATGTTTCCTTCCGTCCGCCGTACGCCGTACGCACGATTTCTCTCGAACGGCTGCTGCAAAAAATATGAAATTTTCAGGAAAAAATTGGTCCGATAACGCCCCAATTCTTTAGCCAGCACTCTCACTTAATTTAAAGTGCAATTAAGAGTTTGTCAAAGTTTTGTAAAATAAAAACCTCAAAAAATTCAAGGCGGCCTAAATTTTGGACTTTTTGAAGAACTTTCCATTATTCGAATGAGCCCTTCCCCAGGTCCGTAGCTCAAACCATTCCCGATGTATGGCCCAATTTATGGTGCCAACATTTGCATCCACATTCACTACACCACTAGGTTTGTTTCTAACCTAGTGATGTCCGGCCGATAGCGTCGAGTTGTAATGAATGTGGATACTGGAGTGATAAAGCGATTATTGAATTGAATTTCAGGAGATATGCATAGAGCACTTTAATCGGTTATGAACTAAAATACCTATTTGGATTGATCAGTTGATCATATTTGTGTGCCTCCTGATATTCAATAATCGCTCTATCACCTGTGAAACACGCACACTCCAAAGCTAAGTAGCAATTCAAATCATGAACGCAAGCCAGTTGAATAATAAACCCCAGTGAAGAAATTTGCGGCTTTTTTTAATGGTTATCAGAATACTTCAACCCGTGTATCGGCTATAAACCCTTATAGGAGTTCACTCCAGTATCCACGTTCACTACATCACTAGGTCAATGCTGCAATCAAAACAAAAACAATAATAAACCAAAATAACGCAAATGTTGGCACCATAAATCGGGCCATACATCGGGAATGGTTTGAGCTAAGGACCTGGGGAGGGGCTCATTCGATTTCTCATGGAAAGTTCTTCAAAATGCGTCCCAATTTAAGCCTTCTTGACTTTTTTAAAAGGTTTTTAGGGATTTTACAAATCTTTGACAACCCTTAAAGGGCACTTTAAATTAAGTGAGAGTGCTGGCTAAAGAATTAGGGCGTTGTCGGACCAATTTTGATTTTTCCTGAAAATTTCAGATATTTTGCTCCAGCCGTTTGGGAGAAATCGTGCGTACGGTGCGTACGGCGGACGGACGGAAAATTTTTTATTGCAGATTTGGATTCTACACCCTCTGAAACGTAAACCATGAAATTTTCAGTGGGGTATAAAAAAAAATTTTTTTTTCAAGAGCGATTACAATGGTTTATTATTGAATAATAAACCAAAATTATTTCACAATATCGATCCTTCCACGGAGGTTAGTAGACCACAGATATTACATTGAACCGATTGTCGACATTGCGCATCCTTGGTAAATTGATGATTTTTGTTAGCCAAATTTGGTAAACTTTACCGTTTACGAGCGCTGAATGAATTGTAGGTATTATAGAATAATCTAAATCAATAAATCGATTGCCTCTTCATATTGAAATTAATTCCGTTTGGAAAGCCCGAATTTCCACTTGTTTGCATTTTGCGGCTCCACATCGGCAACTCTTTTGCCTACTAGAAAAATGCTGGGAATTTTTACAAACAGGTTTATTATTTCTACAATATATAGCCTTTCTATGTAAATCGCTCATTTATGTTTATTAGACGTGTATTATCTGAACTCGGCAGATGTGTTTGTTTATTTGATGCCACAAAAGGAGCACCATTTATACTTCATTTCAGTAGATCGATTAGAAAAACCAATTAGCTCCAAGGATCCTCCGGTTGATAAGTTTGTAATCGTCTTCCAGACGTCCCAAGAACGATAGGATAACTCCATCATAAATATAATTCCTTAAACACTAATTTTTACCAGTCGCTGAGTTGGTAACAAAAGCTTATATCTACATACCTAAAATGGTGCAACATACTATATACCGACATATACATAGAAATCCGCGAATAGACCAACTTAAATTTAACGAGATAACATGAAACGCCTACCTACGATTCACTTGTGTGCAAATGTATGACATAAAATATGAAAAACTCGATTTTGAAAGGAGGTCTTGAAAAGAAAATTCTATTGCAATTATCCGATCTTCACAATTCCTAAACGAGTTTTACCTTGTTCGGGGGCGTTCACATTTATATTCGTGTTGATGTTGTTTTGTTCTGTCTTCAAGGTTTTAGCCCTTGAGGAAAGCGAACGGATGGGCATAAAGCGTTTCTAGTGGGCTCATTCAATTGATTGAAGGGATGCCTATCAATAAAGAACTTGAAATTAATTTGACATGTTAGCAGTCTAGTTACTACGACTTGAACGGGAGCCGGAGTAGAGCTGGGGAGTCTTTCTATGAAAGCAGCGAAAAATTAGCCAATTTGGGCGAATGGATCAACTGAATGTGCCGGGGTTGAGATGTTTTCCCTACCAACTTCCATCCCATGGTCAGAGATATTGGGAATTTCGCTCTACTTAGACCCATTGACGGATGGAAGTGGTGAATTTTCACGATCTCCCATGGTTGAAAAATTAAACATTCACTACCTATAATTCACAATAAGAGCACTGTCGCTTGATCACATAAAAAAACAAAATATAGAGTCACAGTTTCTTGATCACTTACTAACAGAAATGTAGAGTATCTATTCACCAACGCATTTATAAAGTCCAGCGGAGACTAAAAAAATAGTTGTTCACACGCGGAAAAATTCCACAAGTACATCAGAGATTATGTTTCTCATCAGATACCAGGGAGTAGGAGTAATTCGATATAAAACACGTTTATAGGTTCGAATACCTAGCAAATAAAGGATTTTATTGTAAGAGACAGGGTTGAACGTCATGCGACTCTTACGAGACTGACTATTTACTTTGTTTCCCTACAACCTCGTTGAGGTTTTAGGCATGCGCGCCTATTGATACCTGGCGAAGGTCACGGACGTATCCAAAACATGAGGTTTCTGCAAAGTAAAGTATAGGCTGACTGCTAACAGACATTTTTAGAATTTCAAACCATTCAAAAATCATGCTGCTCGATTTTAAAGGATCGAGATTCGAAAGCTGATCGTTTTCGTATTGTTGGGCAGTGATCCAACCATCATATTTGTTACAGATACATCGATACGGTTTCCTATACTACATTATTGTACTAATTTGTAATATAAGCTAGGGCTGGAGGAGAACGAATCTTTCCTAAACAGTGTCAGATGGAGGGTATACGGTGAAGGAGTGGCCGCTCCCCGTCACACCGTCCCCACTATATCTGAGGTCTCCGTTAGGCCGACGAGCGCTCTTTGGGGTCTATCGGTCAATATGAGGCTTCTTCTTCTTTCCTTTTTCCCACCTGTTATGTCCGTCCCCTTGTTTGTCTTGCAAGCTGTCTTTGTCGCCCTTACGTAGGCAAATGGTACCTAATCAAGGAAATAGATACCGGTTCACATAAGGCATACATTGTGGTTGAGACAATGTCAATAAATCAGGATTAAGGAAAGTCCGTATCAGTAGTTTGATTGATTTACAAACTAAATCAATGTCTTGGTCAGTCTACAAAAGGTAATGGGGTAGGAAGAACCTCTTTCCAACATAAGTTGGAAGCAGGCAACGTGAAAGGTTATTCTCAAGCTGTAGAATGA
Organism: Creontiades dilutus; assembly: GCA_031894815.1. NCBI lineage: Eukaryota > Metazoa > Arthropoda > Insecta > Hemiptera > Miridae > Creontiades > Creontiades dilutus. The sequence goes on from JAVIWC010004890.1 coordinate 1,037,701, forward strand.
AAATACTTGTGAAGTTTGAGAGAAAAAACGCTGCAGATTCTTTCACTGGGGTTTATTATTCAATGATTCATGATTTGAATTTCTACTAAGCTTTGGAGTGTGCGTGTTTCACAGGTGATAGAGCGATTATTGAATTTCAGGAGATATACATAGAGCACTTAAATCGGTTCTCAACCAAAATACCTATTTGTGTGCCTCCTGAAATTCAAGAATCGCTCCATCACCTGTAAAACATGTACACTCCAAAGCTTAGTAGGAATTCAAATCATGAACGCAAGCCAATTGAATAATAAACCCCAGTGAAAGGATTTGCAGCGTTTTTTTATGGTTATCAGAATGCTTCAACCCGTGTATCGGCCAAAAAGCCTTTTAGGTTTCACTCCAGTATCCACATTACTACATCACTACATCACTACGTCACTAGGTTACCGATATCAACACAAATACAATAATAAACCAAAATAACGGGAGTGTTGGCACCACAAATCGGGCCATAGATCGGGAATGGTTTGATCTACGGACCTGGGGAGTGGCTCATTCGATTCCTGGTGGAGTGTTCTTCAAAAAGAGTCTAAATTTAGGCCGCCTTGACTTTTTTTGGGGTTTTTAGGGATTTTACAAAACTTTGACAACCCTTAAAGGGCACTTCAAATTAAGTGAAAGAGCTGGCTCAAGAATTGGGGCGCTAACTAACGCTTGTCTGTCTCAACAAATAGTGAAAGACAACCAATTTCCTTGAATTTATTAATCACGTTACACATGCGTTACTATGATTGTGATTTTTGCTTCCTGACACCATATGTTTGGTACAAGAATTAATAATAAAGTTGTTTGTCCTTAAAAATAAACATTTCTCCTTAATTGTCATACTTTTTACGTGACAAAGAATTCAGCACAATTTTTATTATAGAAATGAACTAGGAGGAAAGAGGAAGAAAGAGGAAAGAGGAAAGTATGGAAATCAAATAAGACTGGGATCGCAAATATAAATGATCAAAGTAGAGCTATTGTTTCCTGTTGAATATTGCTGGATAAATTAAGTAAAAGTATAAACTACCGGATATCTTCTTAACACCCTGAAAATTATTACACAAGCGTTTATCATTTCTGTATTGGAAAGCACCTCTACATAAATTACTTATCTGTAAATAATTATTCTTAAACGATTACGTCATCTAAAGTTGCCATCACCTTGGTACCAACTCCATTTATATTCAATACAATGCAGATCGATGAAGAAAGAAATTAGCCGAAAAAATGCAATAAACTTGATTTCAAAAGGAATCTTGAAAACCCAATTTTAGTGTTGATTGCTCACCAGCTGGTTCGATCCGCTGCATTTTATCTAGTTCATGCACATTCACGTTCTCATTCACAGTCCATTTTCGGACGTAAAGCGGAAGTGAGCTCATTTTACTCATTTATTGGATGTCTAAAAATGAAAATCATAAAATCGTTAAATATTCCGAAAATGTTTGAAATTCAGATTTCTTATTACTTTAGGATTTTGATTTTACCCTTTAGGTTCGGCCGTAGATTTAGAACCATAATCGGCCCATATTTTATTTTTGATTCAAGATTTATTAACTTAGGTCCAGCAGTTTCGGAGGAAAGGTCTGGACGAAGAATGGACGGATTTGAAGGAGTTTTTTATCTCACTATCGTGCCGAACATTCATTTTTTGGCTTCTTAACTTTCCGTGTAGGAAAAGAAAAATCGGAAAGTATGTATACAACAATGGAACAAAGTGATTTCCGGAAAAGTTTATTCTTAATCATTCTCTTCTTTGCTACGAACAATCCTTTGAATTATTACTCACTGTCCGCTTAATGAACACTAAAACGACAGGCTGATTAGGTATGATGATGATGATGGTGTACTACTAGTATGAAGAAGAAAGATTTATAAATAATGTTTTTGAATTGAGTGTTTACGAGGTTACATTTCAATCTCGGAACCACACATATTAAATGAATTTTAATGACGAAACTTTCAATAAAGAAGAGTGAGGGACTATGGAGGGACCGATGGAGGTGGTTTAGTTGGCTCTCAAAGGCGATATTTCACGCTAATGAAGCGGTTAAAAGATCCCTGCTGTGCACCACCGGTGGAACGAACAGAGCGCTTCTTCCGAACCGAATGAGCGTCAAGTGATAAATCCGTCGATATCGGTAATTCTGAAGGAGAAATACACACTTAGGGGATTTGAATGCATGTGAAGACGCTACGCCTACGCGGGAATCGGTTGGAAGTAGATGAAATAAGGCGAAAGTTCAAATAAAGCGCGCCGAGTCTCGCAGCAGTAGGTACTCCAATTTCGGAATCTCTCTTTCCCAAATATAACTCACGTACGCGGGACTTAATATATGGACTCACTCTCGTATTCCGCTCTGTTGTTCCGTGAATCATGAATAAGTTTCAACCTTAACGGGTTGAGGTATGGTCTCGTTACCAAACTTACCTACATACTTTTTTATGTTCTCATAATATGAGAGTAATATTTCAAAAAAATATATATGAATAGATTTGTCAGGAGATAACTCAATGAGTTCTCAGAAAGTCCAGGTAGATATTCTAATGCACTAATAACCAAATCATGGACAGCAAAGTGTTCTGATGAAACACCGTGTTCCCAATCACTGATCACTAGCTGAACCCATTTCATCTGTGAATATGCAGCAGACTTCCCCTCAAGGTCGATGTGCTTAGAAGGTCGCTCGGATTTCTAACAAGAATTTTAAAAATGGATGCTGGAAGGTGGCCCAGACTCTGTCTGAACGAATTGGTGGCGCTTCACAAAAATCCCAAAAACCTGCGAGACTTTAACTGGGTGACCATGCTCGACGAAATATTTCACTCAATCGGTGTCTCCATGGACTGGGATGCTCTAACGCACTTGTCATTCAAAGCAGTAAAACCAGACCTGATCGAAAAGTTTAGAAACCACTGCAGAAGCCTCGATAAACAAAGGGCGTACAACTCTGCTTACAACCCAACGTACCGTGCCTTAATAGAGTATGATGGACGACAAAAATATCTGGGGAGATCTGGCAACATACATCGAGAGAGACTGCAAGCCCAGCTGAGGCTGGCTTCGACGAATCAGGAAATGGGCCCTATCAGATTCTACCACAAGAGGAGCAAATACGAGCTATCCAACGCGGAGACCTGCACGGCCTGCAACCTTATGGTGCCAGAAACCTTGATGCACTTCCTGTTGGTTTGCCCTCAGTATAGCCCGTATAGAGCATATTACCTCGCACAATACATCGCAGCTGCGAAATCAGACGTAGAGGAAGTAGCATTCATGTCCTTGCTAGACTTGCGTAGCGACAAATGGAAAGCCTTAGCATTGTACCAATATACTCTCAGGTCGCTGATGCTCCGAGCTTTTGCTCGTGACGAACTGTAACAGGTATCTACAGCCATCCTGCCTGGCGCCAGCTATATAAAGTTTGCCCACACCTCACCAGATCTGCGAACTGTCTACCCAACTTGTGAGTCGAATCCAAAGACCATTAACCGCCTTTCGTCCCTATAGTGTGGTCCCACACGCACCACAACAAAGAGACTATTTATTTTTATTTTTATTTATTGTATATTTGAAGTATTAAAAATATACTGAAGTACTCTTTCTATTTGGCAGGCAAAGAGCCCGAACTCATTGTAACAATCATTATACAATGATTTATACAAATAAATTATTTTCATTTTGATTTGATTTGATTTGAAATAATGTCTAGAAACCGATCAGGATTACTCCTGATTTGTTGGGGAAGCCTGCTCACTCAGACATAGATCTACCTAACCGTGTTCCGAATACATTTTACCAAATTAACCACGTTCGATACCAATTTGAATTTCCAGTTCAAATTTTTAATTTATCGTTGAAATAAATTGATGAAATGGAAGACCTACTAAGAACCTCTATGTTTTTGATGTTATGGTGCAAATAATAAAACCTCAAGTATCAGCGCATATCCAAACTATAACAACTACAACAGCCTAATCATTTAAATTATAAATTTGACTGTTTTGGGTATCAGCGATTCACAAAGAACGGCTTCAAGGCGGTTTTAATTCTGATCCTTTCGCAAACCAGTCAAATCATTTCATACCCAAATTATCTAAATCTTCAATCTGATTGAAAATGGCATTTAGGAATTTGAGTTCTCATCAATTTTTGTCCTGTTCCTATTCATTGCTCCCTGGCTGCAAATGGTAGGAAAGCCGACAATTCCATTTCTTAAAAAGTTGGTCCCGCAGAATTCCAAATTCTCACTTTTGTTGTGCGCCTCAGAGCTCACGGTTGAAATTTGGCTTCGAGCCTATTTGGTGTCTGTCTGTCTTTTTATATTGTATTGGTGGCAATTCTTTCAAAGAAAGAACTGCAGATGAATTTTAACACGATTAGTTGAGTAAAAACTAATGCATAAGTGCTAAACTCATGTTGGTTGATATATGCAAACCTCCGAGACTAATGGATCGATTGTAATGAATCGTTTGAGTTTTGTGCGGGTTAACCCCATGGACAATCTCCTGTCGATTCCATCGCCATCAGAAGAATTGTAGCATGAGTTGATGATGTATGTTATCATACTGAGAAGTATAGATGGAGCCCCTTGGTACATGCGAAACGATGATATTCATCGAGATTTGAGGATGGAGACAGTCTATGAAATTATTGCAAAATACGCAAGGAAGCATGAACATCGCCTCCACAAACACGAGAACCCGGAGATGCTGTACGTTTTGGACAACGTAGGTGAAATCCGACGTCTCAAGCGAAACAAACCACCGGATTTAGTTGTGCTGCGTGAATAGAAGTGCAATCGAACTCAGTGCTAATTAATTGAGCTATATAATAAAGGGCTAGGTTTTGCTGTAAACCTACCCTCTTGGAGTGTACCTTAATTGATATGTAAAATTGGTAGATGAAATGTATTGGATTTTTCAGTTGCAATTAATAAATCACGTTGATAAATGAGTTGATGAGCTTGCAAAAACCTCCTGACAGGTTCTAATTCGTTCAAATATACCGGGTACTTCCGTAAAAGTCTTGGTATCTTGTTAATTTTGTTGTGATAACTGTTGCACATCCATAATCATCTATATTATTTAGATGGTAAATACCGTTTCCCCTGTCCTATACCAATAAATTTCTGTTAACAATCGACCCATGAACGTAAGTGTTCAATTGGTAACCCCTACGGGTGTGTTCCCCATAATGTCAAACGGAATTCTTGAAGGCACCTCGTGTTGAAACAAGTGGTCACGTATATTTTGCCCGCCCGCAGGAAAAAGAGGTACTACTTGGATTTTATCCAAGTGGTTCAGAAAGCGGATGAAGGTTGTTGGCAGTGCGCCCGTGGAGATCGTTTGAAAGCGTCGGTTGTGGTAGGTCTACTTTCGTCCTTTTATGGAAAACAAACTGAATGAGCGTATTAATATATTAATTCAGCCTATATATACCTATCTTAATTAAAGTATCCTTGTAATTTTTTTGAATATTAGTATGCACATTAACTGCGATGCTATTGTGTAAACTTACCATAACTCGATTTATTCCTCCTTACTTTTGCACCATGTAGATAGCGGAGCTGTTCTTTCCCTGTTTGATCCTGTCAAATGTAGGGCCAGCTGTCCAATAAATGGACAAGGCCCATCAATGGACGTTCTTCCTTTAATTTGAAATATTAAGTTTTGAGTTTTGGCTTAAGAAAATTAAAATCATTAGATAGAGTGTTCTCATAGAGTGTTATAACGGGAGAGTAAACCTTCTAGAGCCAAGTCTTTATTTAATCAGCACTAAATCTAATAGAATAGTAAAATATTGCCAGGAAGTAGGAGTCATTAGCAAGGTGAGGAAGTTCTTGGCAACCAACGAAGTAGGTATATCTCCACAAACAGTAAATCCCGATAGATAGAACAACAAAATCTTATGGCTACATTAACCAGAAACTTCGCAAACTAATTTTTTCTTACAATATCCACTAATTGGCCAATTATCTGGATATGAGTTTAGGAGTTCACTTTGAAACTTCTTCTTTTTTTTCATTTCCTTTGTTGATGAGAATAGACAAACTTTCGAATGGACTCTATACCACTTCGTCCTTTCTCCACCCATCCTCGAATGTCAAAATTTGTCTTGTGCATTTTAAGACTCTTTCAATATAGTGTAGTATTCATAATTACAATGCCAATATCCTGCGGTTGAATATTCTGCGGGGAGCTGTGTGAGAAGACATTAGATTTCAATTCTAACTCCTTCGTTAGGAAGCGTTGTTTACTGAAAAATAGTGTGTTAAGATTTAAGTAACTTGACATTCTTTTACGGGGGAAGTAAGGTTTGAAGTTTCCATGTTTTACCACACCCCTATAGATACAGACATAAAATGTTAACGTCGTTTCATTTTTGGTGCTACCCGTACTCCCGTCAGATTTAAAAAATGACACATGTCAATTCCTAATATCGGGCGATGCTTTCAGAAGAACATTTAAAAAATTTACCTACTCACGATTGGAACAACAAACTTTGATACTAAGTGGAAAGACATTGTAAACAAAAAACAATTGCACACATCAATACTTTTTTATTGTAATAATTTTAAATAAATAAATAATATATTTCTCTTAAATTCTTTGTTTTTATACTCCTGAAAATTAAATCGTTTTTATTACGGAATTAAAAGATATAATTTAATCACAAAAAATTAAGTTTTGATTCCTATATTAGGCCTAATTTTGAATTTGTCAAATTCGTCTAGGAGTGCTTAAAAACCCTGTTTTCAAGTATCTGGCTTTCAAAATTGTCCACACCTGAAAATTCAGCTAGCCCCCCAAACCCGCCCTTCTGGTCCGCCCAACCACCTCCACATTATGATATGGTCCTTGGGCAAATAGTTTGGAGACCTCTGGTGTACTCAGTAAAAAAAAAAAAAAAACGGGACAGTAGACCTCTATGGTTCTACAGCCAGATCATTTAAATGATTAATTTTACACATTTAGTACCGAAGATGAAAAATTGCCTATGCAACCTCCAAATATGGGATTCTAGCTTGGAGGAGGAGAGCTAGTAAATACAGATGAAAGTTACGGCTGGGGAGGGTTCAGGTCCCTCGGGCGGACGGAAAAGTGGTGATACCGGGATAACAAAGGGCGGAAGGAGCCCACCCGAAGGTTAGTTGAAGGAGTGTTGAGGGGGGGGGGGGAGGGGGCGAGGAATTGTAGGGTCGGTACGGACGCTAAGAACTGGAGTATACTTCTGTTAATCATTTAAATGATAATAATGTAAAATTACAATTTATCTATCAAATCACTACAGCGAACTCTAGTGAACAGGTGAGATGGGTCGTTTTTACCCGGGTTGTCATGAAGAGCGTTCACCTGCTTGGCCTTGCACGGGTCTGACAGGTCACACGCACACGGCAGCGGTGTCTACCGATTAGGGCCCCTGTCCTGCGGTAGGTAGATGATTCTGCCCTATCTTTTGATACATCCCTGACCCAGATCACTGTGTCACGATCCCTCCTTCGAGTGGAATTTCGACAAGTAAATTTCGAGTATTTATATTCGAATAGGAAATATTGATCGATCATCACCTACACGTAGTTCGATCGGTCAATCATAGATTCTATGAAGCCTGGTTCTTCGATATATATTTCGAATGCTCTACAGATGTAATAGCCCTTTTGACATCAATAAATTGCTCTTATTTGAAAGTAAACCGAATTGATCCGAAAGCTATCAGCTAGATATCTCGCAAGCTATCACAAAATTAAGAATATTATGTTCGATTTTGCGATAGCTTGCGAAGTAGATGACCTCTCTCGTTTGGGACGGAAACCGTGACATATCTAATTATTTCTGAAACTATAACGAATTCAGTACCATTTTAGTATTCTTCAACGTTCAGTTATTGGATGATGAATTCAAGTCATCAATACCGTAACTTGAGCTGCCCACAATCAGGATCTTTCATACTACTTCCCACACTAAATTATCTCATCTTGAAAGCATCTTCCCCTAAATGATCCTTGATATGGCGTCATTAACTTTTTGAGTACCTTCTTTGCGTTAACAATCTTTATTCGGTTATGAGGGAATAGAGGGCAACGAGGAAGCTGATCGCCTTGCTAAAAAGGGATCAGAGTCCAACCCAATTGGACCTGAACCCCAACTAGGGGTTACCAAGAGTTATATAACCCAACAGGTTCAGAAATGAGAGGACAAAACACGCACAGAATACTGGCACAACACTCCTAAGCAGAGGCAAGCCAAGCGGTTTCTTACAATCTCAAGGAAACGCGCAAAAGCCCTTCTATCATTGAGGCGCAAAGACCTTCGCAAACTTGTGGGTCTTCTTACTGGCCACTGCCCCCTAAGGTATCACCTAAACAAAATTGGTAAGGCCAGGACAGTAGAATGCCGGCTCTGCTGCGAAGAGGCGGAAACAGCAGAACACATACTTTGTAATTGTCCTGCTGTTGCATCAACTAGATTCCGGCATTTCGGGAAGGGTGCCCTAACACCCTCTGATATTGCCTTGGAAACACCTGAAAACCTCCTACACTTTGTGAACGAAGAGGTTATTAAAAAGGTTATGAATTAAAATGGGGACAGCGTCACAATAGATCCTAGCGGTCTCAGTGACCATGGGCTCCTCCCATCCCTTATCGGAAAAAAAGTGGCGATTATTCATATTTACGTAAAACCGAATGGTAACATCATGACTGGAGGTGTTCTTTGCCCAATATGCTATCGAAGTTAACAGGCAGAAAAGACAGAGTTAACTACTCGTCTGCAACTCATTTCAGATATTGACTACGTATAATCTACTGGAAATGAAAATCATTAGAACTTCCTATTGTATATAATTGCTTTAAACAACATCATCACGATAAGACCGCAATACTAATAATATTTCTTAATCATTAAAAAGAAATTCTTGATCGTTACCACGATCAAGTTGATGTGAGAACAGGTCGTTCTTTTGAAACTATTAAACCATTACACAGGCTCCAAGGGCTATATCGGACGCGGATCGGCCTTTTAGCGTGTAGCGTAAAGCCAACGTTCCCACGTCACTTGGTTTTTTCTCAACACTCATCATTCACAGCATTAATGCTATATCCCATCAGGCAAAATGATCGAACGGCGTTGTTTATTTCAACGATACGTGCTGAATTTTATCTACTCATTTTGCTAAAATTCGGTGCAGTGCGCATTTTCTACCTACTAATAAAAATGGTCTTTCAATTGTCATGAATATTTTGATTCATCTATAGTAGAAATTACCAACAAACCACAGGTTTTTGGCTACTTATAAGCATTTTTATGTAAAAATATCTCTCAATTATTCTTATTTCAATCTCGTTCACGTAGTTAAGTTTACAGCTTAAGAGTGAACATATTTCATCATTGTAGTCGAAATTTTGTTTCCTTACGAACAACCCTACCAACCGTCAAAACCGAATTTTAGAAAAGAAATGGTTATGTGCAAGCTATACAATTCTGTTATGATATAGGCATCAATAATTTTATTTTTCACAATTTAGTTTCATTAAAGAAAGAATTAGGCGATTACAATCGTCAGAAACAGAATTTTAGAAAAAGAAATGGTTATGTACAGGCTATAAAATTCTGTTACGAAAAAGGCATCAACATTATTATTTTTCACAATTTTTTCATCCCACAAGATTCGAGGGAGACTATTAGGTATCTATTCGTGATTTAATTTACAATCATTTTATTGTTTGTTTTTTTTTAAACTGCCACTAGTTCTTTAACAATTTTTTCATATTCGTCTGACCCCCTTGTAAGACCACAGGTTTTTGAGCTAGTTCTTCGACGGGTAACGTTAATAATTTCTTTTTTTATTAACTTGCCAAATTATATAATAACTGTCTTCTTAATTGTTGTGAGGCTTATTTGTGTGTTTTTATTTTTGGTTGCCAGTCAATGGATATTAATTGATTGATTTATTTTCTTTCGACAGGTGCCTACCGTACTTTTGTAGTTACGTCCAGATACCGTAACTTAGCCTTCGTTTAGTAACTGACTGAAAGTCTACCTAAAAGTGTAACTAATCCAAAAATAGAACACCTCTGAGTAATATTTCGTAGATAATGATTTCTGAAACCTTACACTGTCTAAACTGCTCCGAGAACAAATACTGCTGAGCATGCCACAAAGTTATTAATGGACAATACTTTCTGACAATAATATAAATGGGTATGATTTCAGGGTGTTTTCTACCAATAGGTGACTATAGGTTTCATTCGGATTAACAAATTTTATTTAGCACAACCTGTATGGGCCGTTTCAAAATGAAGGGGCACTTTGGGGTTGTAATTTCCATCGAAAAATAAAACCTTCAATCTTAGATGTTTTTTTCGACACCTGGTGTCACTATGGCATCCCCTCAGAACCTCTTTAAAGCGGGCACACACATTACCGTGGAGTGAAATGGATTTAACAATTTGGTGAATTTCACAGTTTGATATTGTTCCGGAAATTGCGCACACTATTAATAAAATATCTACCTCGATGCTATTCAATCCTCATGAAGTTTGATGAGGTTGGTGAAGTTTATGGAAGATGAGGTGGAATTCTTGTCAGCATAACGTTAGCAGGACAAAAAAGAAGGACTTGTGGAAGTGATCGAGCGGTTGGAGAGAGGGAGGTCTAGCTCGACTTTTGTTGTAACGTACTCCTGTGTTTTGTGCATTATTATAAATAATTATTATTATTGTACATATCAAATTTCCTCAAACCTTATTCCCTTCAATTTACTCTCATTGGAGCAGATCATCAAATTATTGGGAATGAGGCAGTAGGGAGCGAATATGTAAGGTTTTCACAAGGCTACAATTCACTTATTGCTAATTTTCAGTTTGAAAAGAAGTGTTCATCAGATTTTATTGAAACTCTTAATGATCTACTGTAATTAACTTGTTGGATGAAGGATTCTTACAATGAAACTATTGGAGGGGATGAGAAATAGCAATACCACGCACCAGATTTGAGTCATTTGCTACTACAAGTTAACCGTTCCAACATAAAGACGGAGGGTTCATGTCGCTCTGTTACCCGTGTTTTATCCCTTTAGGAAATATCCCCTTTTTTGGCTGTAGGGAATTTTCGTATGAATGTGAAAAACGCTGCAAATTTGTTCACTGGGGTTTATTATCCAATTGGCTTGCGTTCATGATTTGAATTTCTACTAAGCTTTGGAGTGTGCGAGTTTCACAGGTGATAGAGCGATTATTGAGTTTCAGGAGATATGCATAGACCACGTAAATCGGTTCTCAACCAAAACATCTATTTGGATTGATCAGTTGATCATATTTGTGTGCCTCCTGAAATCCAATAATCGCTCTATCACTTGTGAAACTCGAACACTCCAAAGCTTAGTAGAAATTCAAATCATGAACGCAAGCCAATTGAATAATAAACCCCTTGTGAAAGAGTTTGCAGCGTTTTTTATGGTTATCAGAATGATTCAACCCGTGTGTCGGCTACAAAGCCTTTTAGGAGTTCACTCCAGTATCCACTTACTACATCACTACATCACTACGTCACTTGGTTACTGCTATCAAAACAAAAACAATAATAAACAAAAAATAACGCAAATTTTGCCACCGAATGGTTTGAACTACGGACCTGGGGAGGGACTCATTCCATTCCTCGTGGAAAGTTCACCAAAAAAAGTCCAAATTCAAGCCGCCTTGACTTTTTTTGAGCTTTTTGGGGATTTTACAAAACTTTGACAACGCTTAAAGGGCACTTTAAATTAAGTGAGAGAGCTGGCTCAAGAATTAGGGCGTTGTCGGACCAATATTGATTTTTCCTGAAAATTTCAGCTTTTTTGCTTCAGCCGTTTGGGAGAAATCGTGCGTACGGCGTACGGCGGACGGACGGAAAAATGTTTATTTCAGATTCGGATTCTACACCCTTTGAAACGTAAACCATGAAATTTTCAGGGGGGGTTAGAATTTTTTTTCAAGAGCGATTACAATGCCAGTCTGTGGCAAACATGAAACTTCAATAATGTGCGATTTAGTTGAGACATTTTCCTTTTTTCAGTAAAGTATAGCCTATGAAGGAGTGTTCTAGTGCTGGAAACCTTAATCTTAATTTTGAACATGTGTCATAACTTCGGAAAAAATGTGACTACCGATTGTGGTACAAGTAGCGAACGAAAATAGGGGCGAAAAAATATGTACAGTTAAAATAATAACCAGGTGATTGACTTCAAATCAACGGGCTCATATATAAGCTGAGTTATCCTAACCATCGACGAAAAATCAAAAACTTTGGGCGAATAGTGTACTCGCAAAGGACGTGTGGAGTCCATGTTCCCGTTAATTTTGAAATTACACACATATGCTCGAAGACAAACTTAACTCGATTGACTCCCCGAAATTCTTTAATGGTTCCAATCTCCTTCATTCCCACTACATAACATTTACAATAATATAGTGTTTTGATTGTAACATGGCCTACAAACTTCATTTATTGACCGAGTTCCAACTGAATGGAGTTGATTGTGGTAAAAAGAGAGTATTGGGGTTTGAATCTTGGAGTTGATTGATTGAGATGAAACGGTTTCTGAGTAACTGAGAGCGGATATATAAATCGGGATCAAAATGCGAGTTTCATTACCTTCGGGCCAACAGTGTGGGAGATGAGGATCGGATAGCAGGGGTTCATGAAATTGAAGGCGTCCCAGTCTGCTTGTAAATAGCGGGAGCATTATTTTCACTTTTGGGAGATGACAAATGTGGACAAAATTCTAGACTTTTGTTTTGTATCTGTATGTCCGTGTGTGAAATCCTTTTAACAAACCTACCTAATTACTATAGTTTTCTTCCGGCTCTGATGAAATTTTTAGGGAATGTACCGATTACGTTAAAGAGTTTCAGCGCCCTTAAATCCGTACATAATGTAAAGCTCACCGAGCATCATTTTCTCAAGCTCTAGTGGTCCTATCGCGTCCAAATGTTAAGGAAAGCTATAATGATAATCTCATATCAATTTTAAAAGACCAAATCATTATTGTATCCGATAATCAATTAGCGAGGCAGACCAGAATTCAAATTCAATAAGAAATTCAAGCGATCCTTATGTGGATGCTACAATTCCCAGCCAATGTTCGTGCTTTTATTGGTCGATTTAGGATTTGGCCTACTATTGAAAAATATTCATAAGTGTTTATAAATATGTTTATAAGTTTCTTCATATGAACATCCCCATACCTGATGCATTTCTTAGCAGTATTTGTTATTGATAGAGACGCCTTCAATGAAATGCTTTACGTACATCCGTCCGCTGTAAGACTAAGTCACTCTCGGCGAAGTTGTGGAAATCCGTTTCAATAAAAACGGTGTAAGATAGAACGTTGTCAATACTTCCATGAAAATTATGAGTTACACTGTTGAAACAATTTCGACTGTTAGTTCATACTCGGTTCATGTTTGTTACTCTCCGCTCTTTCTAAGGGCTTCCAACTTTGATAGAAAAAAAAAATGTTTCTTCAAGCGTTCCTCTTTAAATCGAGTTTTCCAAGTCTTATGAAATGCAATTGTTGACAAGTGAAGAGTAGATGGAAAGCTGACATTTCGATGGTAGCTTTTGTGAGACTTCTGATCAAGCTACAAAGCAGTACTTGAGGAGCTGTGTACGATTATGTAAAACTACATCATTATTAACTAATTAATCATTACCTAACTTCACCATTTTCTGCATCAGCGAACAACTTGCCTATTTTATGTTAATTGCACTTCGTACTAAGTAATTGTTCTTGATAAAATTCAATTTTGTAGAAGGTCCTCTTCAAAGTTTTCTAAATTTAGTAAATATTATTTTTTTGAACTGAATTTTATAGTAAATTACTTTAGTTATTTTAAATTGTAATAGTTATTTCACAATATTTATAATAAATAATAATAATATGGCATAAATAAGTACTTTTATCATCTAGGATTATTTTCATCATTTGATTTAGTTATCACTGGATAAACTGCTATTTTGAATTTTTTAAATTTTCTTCACAGGTTGGTTATTCTATAGCTCAAGCATTTATAACTTGATAATGAAATAGAATTTTTCATTGATGATTGTTTAAAAGTGTCTACCATTTTGTCAAAGTATGGGGGTGTCACACCCTCTATGGTGCAGTGTGATGGATAAAGTGTGTAGTTACATTCAGCTCGTTTGAAGATCTTAATGACCAAAAGTTTTATTTAATTGGATCGGCCGACGTACGCTGAGCATTTCCGAGTATTCTGAGCACTGGGGACCGCCGAGTTTCTTTGTGAAATACTTGATGTGAGGTTGAGAAGAGGATCACTGTGCCAAGATACTATCTGCAGGATAGGGATGTCTTGGAGCAAAAACGCAAGCTGCAGACCGTCTGGAATCCTGAGCAGGTTAAAAACTCAGGAGCAAAAGGGTTGGATAAAAGGAAAAAAAGTAAAATTTCAGGATCAGGTCCTTCGGGAAAAAAAAATCGATGGGATAGGGGATTTGGACGCGGCGTGCGGGAGAAGAGACGGCAGACACAAGACATATAGATCTCTAGGAAATCATTATTGAAGATTCCATGTGTAGCGTCGCCGGGGACCAGGAGTCGATGTCCTCATCCCCACTCTGAAGGCGGTAGACGGTCCCACACCCCCTCTACCCTATCAAGGTAGTAGGAGGCGAGGCACCTGCGGTAAGAGCCATCCACTCCAGTCCGTTGAGGAACAGCCGAAGGTGTTGTATGTGACCGTGATATGTGTTGAAAAAAACAAAAAAAAAAGAAACAATATTTTGCCAAGACTTTTTTTTTGCTCATCCCGGTATCAACAACCCTACACGAGGAATAAGAAACCCACGGAGACCTGGTAAGTCCATAGTCTTAAGATACGTTTTCGACTTCAGGCCGAGTCCTTGCTGGTGCCCCAGCCTGGGCAGCCCTAGCTACTGCCAGGACTTCTTCCTGGGTTCCCTGCGGAAGACCCTT
The DNA here is from genome assembly GCA_031894815.1 of Creontiades dilutus. NCBI lineage: Eukaryota > Metazoa > Arthropoda > Insecta > Hemiptera > Miridae > Creontiades > Creontiades dilutus. The sequence goes on from JAVIWC010004890.1 coordinate 1,052,711, forward strand.
CGCCGGGTCCAGCCCTCGTGAAAGAATCCAAACCCGTTCCTCCCCTCTCCCCTGGACACGGGCCTTCCTCTTCTCTTAGTTAGTCAAAAATTAAAAAACCCCCTTAATGGCATTTTTTAATTTTATGGCGAAGTAGTGGGACCGTTACTATGCATTATTCATTTTACTCCATTCCTCGGACCTCAGCGTGATGAGCGAAGGGGAGGGGTGTTCTCGCTGACTCCCAATTACGTAATTATCATGCCTTTCGTAGGTACTGAAGTCCCTAGTCTGATAGGAATTTGGTCCTCTTAAATTCAAAATTTTGGAACTTTAACACCCCTCTTTCATGATGGCCAGTTTCAAGAATTAATATTGTAAGCAGAGGTTGAATTGTCCGATTTGCCTTATGAACTAATGATGATTTTTAATCTAATAATATCCTTATCTTACTGCTTATGATAATGGTACTTTCCAAAACCGCAACATTTGGATTGTAGCTGTTTATCACCTTGAAATTGTAACGTGTTCCTAGTTTATTCAAGAATGATGTACACAAGTTGCAGATCATTGTAGAGTAGTGTAGGGTAGGTAGTTATTTCCTTCATTATAGTTGGGTTTATTGTTAAGTTTTTGATTTCGGTATATTATCTATATTCGATGTGGAAAGTTTCATTCTTGATGGGTTCCTTATTCGCATCATCAGTTAAACATAATTTACGTTTTGGGAAGGCCACAATCCACAATACATTGACAAAAGCGTAGATTAGCAATTTGGATAGCATATAGAAGATGCATTATGACTGGAGGTTGTTACAGCCAAAACAAGAACGAAACCGATTCATCGTTGGAACTCTACTTTGATATCTGATTCTTATAAATGCAATTTTCGTTGCCGTCAAAACCGTCGTCTTTCAACCTACGGCCATACACATCTGTTTGAATATAGTATTAGATATATATGACTAATGGTAAACTCTATCGGTGACATGTAATTTTACTGATGTTTTTACTAGTTTTCGCAAGATTCTGTTGATGAAAGAAAGCATCAATCGCTTTCGGCAACGAATGTACTGTCGTCAAAAGATTTGATCCTTCAAACCCAAACATTCACCGAAGAGGCGGTGGCCATGACCGTGCGCTAGTTCCGCACCAAACCATCTCCGCGCACGCGTTTCTCAATCACGCCCTGATTATGGAAAGCTCGCACTGTCTAAAACGCAACCACTCATTACGATTGCAGTTGGACGCTCTCCCTTAACAATTTAATTGAATGACGTTTGAAGACATTGAAAGCTGCGTTGCCTGGAAAAGTTATAACAAAAAAGTTGGTAAATTTCCTTCTAAGAATTGGACGACCTGCGGAACTTCAGTATGATGAGTACCAAATCACTCCGATTTTTGAGTTTTGAGTAATTCTGATTTAATCTGTAATTCATTAATGCGATTTATTAAATTAATATTCAGAACACTTTTCGTTCACTATCTGCAATTGGTGTTGTATGAAAAGCATCAATCATAGTGGCTCGGGGTATCAAAACACTATTATCAACCGCTGAATACCAAACTAGCCTACTCCAGCAGTTCCGAAAAATTGCGTCTACTTCAAAACTATGTGGTCAATGTCGCTCCTCGGTTCTAAGCTTCAGTACGACTTGTTGGAGATTCTCCTGAAGGTACCAATCAATCCGAAATACTTCGTCCAATTTAAATAACAATGCTTTTATTGGAACTAGACGAATGAGGAACTTGGAATTGGAACTTTACGAATGTAAATTTCATTCATTATCTCATCACCGTCACTTCTGTGCGTACGTTCAATGACCCAATAATTCCAAAACCAACTGAATCCCTATAAGAATTCCCCTAACTAATGTCATTATTTTATCAACTATAAGATTAAAAAATGTATATATGTCGTGCGATGACAAAATTCCGTTTTCAATTTTAGATATCATGGAACTCAAATCAACAAATTTTAAGTTACCAACATTTTCTCATACTATTCAATGGTTGAATATTGCGGATAAATAATGAACCGAGTATTTGTGTTAAATAATATCTCAGAGGTTTAAATTTGAATGTGCTGAGAAGCCCTCCGTGTAGATCATAACTTTCAGCATGCGACAACTTTGTAACAAACATGTTTTCTGGTATCTCTAACGAAATATGGTAATGTTTTCAATGTGCTTCATTAATACATACCGTAATAACGCACAATCAGACATATCCAGTCAGATATTATCCACCATACTTTTTTTTAATGGCATTAAAATATTATACAGCCATACTATAAATCATCAAATAATAGCTATAGGTAATAAGCGCATTTTACACGTCTAGTCTTTACACACTTCTTTTCCCCTCTTCTCGAAATAACATTTTAAACATAAACACTTATCGATTTTGAAAACTTGTAAATATTTTTATAAATAATATAATTTCCACTTTGTAACAGCGTAACATAATTGAAAGGGTGTTCAATTAGTTCCGAAATTAAATTAAAAAAAGTCTACTCGTTGCGCCTGGAAGATGGAACACTCCATGATTAATGTTCCGCATCTACTACAATCTGCTGATCCCGACTGTCCTATTTTGGCAAGGTACTCATTACATATGCCATGATTCGATCTCAGTCTGCATATACTTCTACCGAAATCTTTGTCAACCTCTTTTCGATCGAACCATGGTCAAAGAGGAAGAGTTAGCTGAATGTTCTTGTAAAAGCCACCCTCTACTGTGCTAATAAATTTTTGTTGCCATTTTGACCGGTACAGGCTGGTATTTGGTGGTTAAAAGTCGTCCAGTTTTAAACTCCAATGGCAGTCCTGTTTCTGATCCTTCCTTGGCTAACTGGTCAACAAATTCGTTTCCGTTCAGTCCGACATGTGCTTTTACCCATAATAATTCAATTTCTATGGTACTCATTCGGCATAGATGTAGTAGGTGGAGGAGTTTGGTTGTAATTCCATTTGATGCACGATCGAAGGATGCTGAACCAATTTTTTGTAGGACGCTTAGTGAATCTGAGCAAATTATGTGTGTCACTTCCCTATTTCTTTCGCTCAACATAAATTCTAAGGCCTTGATGATTGCGACAATTTATGCATGGTAACTTGAGCTTAATGGGTGCAGTTTATATGATGCACTAAAGTTTTTCCGCGGATTCCAAAACGTGCATCCAACGGATTTACCTATCCTATTTATTTACCTATCTCTTCGTAGAGCATCGACTGAATTCGTTAGAAATCCCAAATACGATCACGAAGAATCAGCACAATATATTCTTGTTCGGTTCAGTCCTAAACCAAAAAAATTATTTGAAATTCAAAGTATTGTTGTTCAATCAACCAACATACAAGTTCAATTCCGCAAGCCGTTATGAAACATACTCAGTTCTCAGGGTTAACTCATTCTATCCGAAATATTAAATTCTAAGCTAAAAACTATTTACTAAATTGGGTCCGCAGAAATGTGTCGTACGATATTGTAAAACAGATATTATACAAAATAGTTTTCACAGAATGAAACTAATGAATGAATAGCGGAAATTTTGATTTTGGCGAAAACAAAAGTTTATATCCTTCGGAAGTAAAAAAATCGTTTCCTCAACAGTTAGAAACTTGGAAGCAACTGGCGTTACCGAAAAGGGAGGGAGTTTATTTTTGAGCAATTTTGATGAAAAATCGCGAAAATAACCATGAATGGAGCGTTGCATCGAAAAACGGACTTCAGATTCGTGTTCAGCACCCCGAAAAATCCCTTAGAAAGTACGTTTAAAAGCGATTAAACAAAGTTTTTTTTTAGCCATTTTGATGAAAAATTGCGAAAATAACCATGAAAGCATACCAATTCGAGCTTTTGGCATATCAATTTATACTTTTCACAACCCCAACTGTTCCAACATTCCACCCCATACAATGATCAATAAATGATTTTTCTCTCGCTCTCATAACCATGAAGGAAGCGTTTTATCGAAAAAAGGACTTCAGATTCAGGGGCTTCACAAAGAAGCCTAGTTCAGTACCACATTACCTTACTGACCCAGTGGAAGAAAGGAGACATTTCGATCTTAATCACGTGAATATAAGTTAAGCTGTAATATTTCTATCTCCCATAAAATAATCTAATTAGTAACCTTTTCGATCCAGATTACTAGAGAAAGTTCTTCTGTTTTAACGTATTTAGTACGACTATTTCGATTCTCCACTTCATCCGCCTGCTTGTCATTTTAATATAAAAATCAAAATACTTGTCTTGTAAGTAAATTTCGGTGGTATAAAACAGTTATAAAACAGTTCTGTATAAAATTGCTTTGTGTCTCAATGCTTCGACGTTGAACAAAATAATATTACACGCCGCTCTTCGGTAGTTTTGAAAATATAATAACGAATTCAAATTATGTACTACTCTACTACTCGCTGAAGACGTCCCATATATCTTCCATTTGCCAGATCTTTCATTACCCTTGTTCTTAGCAACGTACTGTCAGACGCACTGAAAGATGTCTGTGACGCGGAGGGTCGACGTAGGACGTTTCTAGTGAATCATAGAAATAGTAGTCAAATTACGGTTATGCCGGGTTTATGAATCGAACAGAAGAGTAAGCAGGATTGGATTGTGATGCGTATCATTGACTTGGACAGGTGCAACACAACAGTCGATGTAGACTGATTTAAGTAACACCGATATTTAGGAAAACCACGTTTTTGCTTCCGAGTCTACCAAGGTAGCGGAAGCATTGTTTTCACTTTCGGAATGTGAAAATTTTTTTGTCTCCAAAATCAAAAATTCCACTCGCATTTTGCGTTTTAGACCTTTCTGAACAATTTTGGTTCCGTGTCTGTCTGTGTGTCTGTCTGTCAGCAAATCCTTGTTACGGGCAAAACTACACGAAGTTATAGTCCGATTTTGATGAAATTTTCAGGGATTGTGCGGGTTGGAGTGTAGATGGTCCCCTACAGGTTTCATGACCCCCCGGATCAATAGTAGCCTCTGCGCATCCGCAAACGTGAAATCCTTGTTACAAGCATAACTCCGGGAGTTCTTGACTGATTTCGATGAAATTTTCAGGGATTGTTCGGATTTGGTATATTTTATAGTTTGTTCAATAGTTGAACATATCTACCTTTATTTTCTCAAGTTATGCCCCTGGATAACAATAAATTTACCCTAATTCAATATTTACTTCGCCTAATTGAACGAAGTTCTTTGGTCAATAATAATTTTCAATGATGTATACAGTCATGTTATGGATCCGCGGAAGCTATGTGCCACACCCACTTGGCAGACGTTTTTCCATTTCACCAGTGTCTTGTTTTTGCTGAGACATAACTACTGGGTATCGTTTGATGCCCTTTTAGCTAGATGTTGTACAGGTGCACACCTTGAAATCAGGGTGGAAAAATGAAAATAATCAAAAGTTTCCGATTGAAGGAAATCCTATTTTAATGGTTTTATCATCGGTTTTGAGGTGAAATATAATTTTGTTTGAAAACAATAATTGTTGTAGGCACACCACCGAAAAGAGGAAGGTTTTTTTCTTTCCATAACACTGGCGGTATTATTTTTATTTATTTTATTTGTTTCTAATTAGTTACTTTATATTTATTTTTATTTTATTTTATTTTTTAACCTGAATAAAGGCGGTGAAGTGAACACTAACCTGGCTATATTGCAAACTTGAACTGCGCACAGATCGCCAAGAATGCGACGAATCTGTCTGAAAATGTGTCAAAAACGTTTGGTACAACATACCGAGAAATGCTGGATTTTTATTTTTCAAGTTTCAACCTTTCACGATGACCTTTCACGGCCCGTATATAAAGCCGAAAGAAAACATCTATGGAAAAGGTTTTTTGCATCAATGGGAATCATTACTAACTACGATTCCTTTCCGTATGCAAATATAATCTGACCTCCTCCAAAACCGGTTAGCGAGCGATTGGATTCGACAATTTCCTCACCGTTTTCAAGCCCATATGGAAATTAGACGCGAAACGTCACCCATCTTCATCCGAGAATATTGATCAGAGTCAAACGAATACATGATAATCTCTTTGTCCCGTTGTAATAGTAGAGGTGAGACTGTTGTACAATCATCTAAATCTCTCAAAATCGTCTGTAAAGGCTTCCTTTTGGGTTCCGTTCATTTTAGCCATGAGCAAAACTCGTTTCTGGTATTGAAATAAATAATAGTGTAATATATTGGTCACAAAAGAAACCCCAGTACCTGTATATGTGTCTCGAAATATACATGTATTTCATTTTATAGGCAGACAAATGAAAGAAATTACCGAGCCAGCCTAAAAAATGTTTCCGAAGAATGGCCTCGCACAAAATCCTTCATTCGAGGGGGGTCAACGTTCGTGAAATTATGCCTGTTATCTCATTCTCGTTTAATTATTACTCTCAATGATTTTGGTTTTAGTTTCCCTCATCCAAAGTGTAGTTATTACTGTAATTTGGTTATAATGGATGACGATGGTGGAGGGACGGAACGCGTGTGAGTATGCGTATGGGAGGCGGACAGGTGGGCATTTTTTGGACGACTTTTTAAAGATAGGTCATACAGGCAAGGCTTCGTCAATGATGGACGATCTATTAGGATAATCCAGGGAAAAGGGGGTTTGGGTGTGGGGAAACCAAATCCGTTTGTAAATACCGAATCCATTCGGTTATATGTGTGTTTATGTAGGACAAATTTACAAATGTAGGCTTCGTCAATGATGGACGATATATAGGATAATCCAGGTAGGAGATTGTTGGGGTGTGGGGAAACCATATCCGTTTGTAAATACTGAATCTATTCGGTTCTATGTGTGTTTATGTAGGACAAATTTACTAGCAACAATTCTCAAAACTTTCCACGTCTAATCTTTTCAGGAGTTTCAAATGTGTATCTTGAAGTAAGGGGATTTATTCCTGTTATTAAGAGCTCGATGTCCTTCTATGAATCCATATAGTCTCACACTTTCTTAAATAATTATTATCTACTCTTATAGTATCCATAAATATCACACTTTGCTTGGAGAATTCTTGACTTGAAATGGAATATCTTTTGGTTTATTATTCAATAATAAACCATTCTAATCGCTCTTGAAAAAAAAATTCTAACCCCCCTGAAAATTTCATGGTTTACGTTTCAAAGAGTGTAGAATCCGAATCTGCAATAAAAATTTTTCCGTCCGTCCGCCGAACGCCATACGCACGATTTCTCCCAAACGGCTGAAGCAAAAAAGCTGAAATTTTCAGGAAAAATCAATATTGGTCCGACAACGCCCCAGTTCTTGAGCCAGCTATCTCACTTAATTTAAAGTGCCCTTTAAGGGTTGTGAAAGTTTTGTAAAATCCCTAAAAACCTCAAAAAAAGTCAAGGCGGCCTAAATTTGTACTCATTTTGAAGAACACTCCACGAGGAATCGAATGAGCCCCTCCCCAGGTCCGTAGGTCAAACCATTCCCGATCTATGGCCCGATTTATGGTGCCAACATTCACGTTATTTTGGTTTATTATTGTTTTTGTGTTGATATCAGTAACCTAGTGACGTAGTGATGTTTTAATGTGGATACTGGAGTGAACTCCTAAAAGGCTTTGTAGCCGATACACGGGTTGAAGCATTCTGATAACCATTAAAAAAAAAAAATTAAAAATAAAAAAAAAAAACGCTGCAAATTACAGGAGATATGCATAGAGCACGTAAATCTGTTCTCGACCAAAATACCTATTTGAATCAGTTGATCATATTTGTGTGCCTCCTGAAATTCAATAATCGCTCTATCACCTGTGAAACACGCACACTCCAAAGCTTAGTATAAATTCAAATCATGAACGCAAGCCAATTGAATAATAAACCCCAGTGAAAGAATTTGCAGCGCTTTTGCTCTAGTTGCAACGAATTAAAAGTGCACTTGTTCCTTTGCTAACTACTGCTAACATAAAAAACCGAAAGACCTACAAAGCCAACAATTCTCCACTCCACTGTCGTTTACAATGTATGTGTTGTCGGTACTCAAAAGCATCAAATTCAAGATTGAGGATTCTCATCCTCTCATCTTCTTCGTTTCGTGGTTCCTCTTTTTGATAAACGTTTCTCTCTTACGTTCTTGGATTAGTTCTTCTTTAATATTTACGAAGAATATGGATGTAACCTTAACCAACTTTGAATCCTTGTTTGTAGCTTGGAGCTTGAATATTCGTTTCAGGCTTTTCTGTTCTTCATTTGATGCACTTGTTTCGGGGCACTCTGTATATACTCTTATTCCTATTCCTATGCTTAAATTTTGAAGTTGTGAATATCATCTTGTTCATATCCTTGAATATAAATATGTTCACCTCAAGTCTATTCCCGAATGAATAAGGATACGGAATATATTTGTATTCTTACTCTTATCTTCCTATTCTTGAATTTGAATACCCTTATCTTTGTCTGAATGTTTACACGTTTGCATGTTTAATTGTCATTCCAGACAATTTCTCCTTGTAGAATTGAGGTAATGAACTCTGTTCTGCTATGTTATGCGCTATAAAAAGTGTTAGCTTGTGCACTAACGTTTGCCAGCTGTTCATGACAGCATTTCCCATGGCAATCCCAGGTACTCGCCATGACATTTACATTTATAACTATGGCGGTACGCATCTGTGCAGTTAGTTGATACCATATGCAGGTTAATTGAATGGTAGATTGCCGGTTCCTCTGCTGCGCATTTTCGAGGTCCTTCAGCCTCTAAGAAGCGGGTGCAAGTTTTATGGCTAGTAATTACTAGGGGATACGAACGGCTATCGGCTCGCCATAATAATTGCAGGGGCCGAACGAGTGTTTGAGGGTTTTATTCGATCCGATATGTGCGTTAACAGTAGACTAGGAGTTAGGTCCCATGCTTCGAAAACCTGTGAAGCATTAATGCTTACGTGAGTAGGTACCAATTTTTCAACAAGGAGGCGAACTAAGGTAGATCGTCGGTATTCTGCTCACAAGCTTTCTCGGTACCTATTTCAAAGAAGCGTTACCAAAACTAAAACTAAGGTTGTTGTGACGTGTAAGGTTATAACCGGACAATCATACTAATAATTTTCATTTACCTAACATATTCAAGTTTACGTTTCAAGCAATTTGGACTCCAAACAGATAGTGCGCTATTCTTACACTGATGTTGGTCGGTGTGACTGTAACCCTACGATGTCACTATGATTAAACAGAGTTCTATCATCTTTGGGAGGCGGAAAGAATGGTGATACCAAACACCCGAAGACCTCTTCTTTGCGTGTTTTCCTCCCTTGCTCTGGGCTTACACTGATTGTTAAACATAGACTGTTGTTTATGCCATTTGTAGAAGTTCATAACCTACGCTTACAGCTTGTGGTAAGAGCTAATCTCTGCTTAAAGTTCGCCAGAGGTGTTTTAAACTCAATGCTATGGATTTTAGCAGAGAAATTGTACATTCGACACATTAATGAAGAAATGCAGTAAGCAGCCGAAGAAATTTCTAATGATCAAAAATTTAGAGTTTTATGGAGACTGTTTTGGCGCTGTTTACAGTGATGAAATTTATTCATCCAGTTCAAAAAATGATGGGACAAACTGTCTTAGCACAAAATTAATATTATAACTAAATCCTACTAGGAAACAATCATTGCAAGAAACAGACATAAAATAATAGTTCTAGAACAGACCCAAACGCGAGCGAATAACATCAGGTGCAAACACATTCACTCCCCTTTCATAATGTTTCCAACATAGAACTATAACTATTTTTTGTAATCCCAAGTGTTTATATACACTTTTGTCTCCTACTTATTCTTCATTTAAATTGACGTTTAAACTCCGGTTTCCTACGCTAAAATGAAATACCGGATTGGCAATGATCAAGAAGTTTTCTAAATGAACAAAATCTGAGAAAAATTCACTGGACTGTTTCATGCCAGCTCTTCTCTGAATAACCTAAAAATATACACCCACCACTAAAAAACTACTTGGCTTGTTGAAAACAACCCATGTGAAGGTCGTCATGGACATGTGAGAGCTGAAAACCCTCAAAATCCGGGCCATAGTAACCCTGATCTGAGGTATAGATGATGAGAAATTATTGATATAATGCGGATGAGGAAAGGAATAGGTTTTGATGATTCAATGAAATCTCATGCTCAGGGATTCCGACATCGATTTTTCTTTAAATTCATAACGTGCGTGACAGTAGCTACGAGTATTTGACGAATTGTTCCTTACGCATATTCATTCTATCAGAGTACGCTCGGCTTAACCATCAATAGAAAGCTATTCAAATGTGAAGGAAAAGTGTGGAAACATCTTCAGCCCCGTGAAACATGTAATATGTTGGACCGCGGTAAATTGGTGAGGTACACGAGATTAGGTAGGTACTCCTACGCTGAAATTTCCCCGACCACACCAGGCAGTGCAATCTCAATTCGAGTCATAATAATCCCTCTGAATCGGGTTTCGCTTCCAACTCGGTAAAAGAGGAAGTTTCGGCGTGGGATGCTCAGCTCACTAATGAACCAATTGGCACATGGAAGTGGAGACTAGAACGAGTGGTCGAGCGTGGGCTCCTTCAGATGCGGCTAAGGGTCACTGTAATGGAAACGTCTGAAAACGAAGGGTAACCGCAACGGTAATTTCTCCACCAATTTTCAGAAATTACCCGGTCCGGTGATTATCTTTCGGTACCTCATATCTGACTGTAAAACCGCTGATCCTAAACGAAAAGGATTACTTCTACTACTTATTTGGGTTTTACTCTCTACTGGAGGGATTAAGAATAAATGATTTCACCTTATCCATTACCGGTTCTTCGAATGCAGAATGTACGGAGAAAATTCGTCGAGAAGGGAAAGCTTTTAGATGTTCAACATTAGTGAGATCATGTTCAACAACATGATCCAACAAATTGAATACCATTGTGATTTACCTGGTTTAAAAAATACAATTAACTTTCTTTTGCTAAATGAAATTTCCAACTCTCTTTTCTTGAATCGTTTTTCAAGAAAACTGACCCATTGAAGTCATTTCCCTATAATTATAGTTAATAACTCGCGAATAATATCAGAATGATTCTTTTGAAAATTAATTTGCCTAGTAGAGATAACTACAATTTTGATAATTATAATACGAGTATCACGACAGAGACTATTGAAATGTATCTTCACTTCACTGAAATACATTTCAACATGGATATTTCTGATAGTTTATGAGTTGCGTTCCAAAATGTATCGACTACAATGGTTACTTATACAGAAAGCATAACATGGTGTGGTATGTTCCCTAGTGATTTCTGCCTGTTTGACTCCCACCCTTTCGTAGGACACCCAATATATCACGTTAGATGTTTGTCAAGAGTAATTACGGCGCTATCTCTCAGGTTTCATAACTTCTAACCAAACAGAACAATATTTGAAAATAGTTGGGTGTTGTTCTGAAAAGGCTTATGTATCGATTGTAGTGATTTGGGAGTGGTTTCAACCGACTCAGCGTTGAGAAATACTAAGAACCTGATCTCTGAATCTTTTTAGTCGTGCACGGTTATTTTTTCCATAAAACAAAAACGCTCAAATATTCCTGAAAATACGTTTTTTTTTTTCATTAAACTCAGTAAGGTTCCTAAAAACTCAATAAGGTTCTCAAAAAAGGTTTCCATTAAACAATAAAAGCTGATCACACGGTTGAAAAGCTGTGGCTTTTGCGCATTATTTATTCTTACAGGCTATTAAGTATCACTAAAATTATGAGTGACTAATGAGCCTTTAAAGAAAGTGTTTTTTCAAGATTTGACAAATATTTCAGGCTCATTTTGAATATTCTTTTCGGGCTCATTTTTCACCCTTTAGTTGCCTTTAGAAAATTTGTGTTAGGGACTAAGAAGATTGGAAATTTAACGCTCTTTTCTACGGTATCCTCTGGTTTGCGAATTCTTTGAAATCGAAAAAGTTTTTTTTTACCCAATAAGGTCCATTTTTAGACGATAAGACGACAAAAAAATCTCAACATTGAAATAACTCGAAAACTAAGCCTCTAAAAAAATGCCGCAAATTAGTTGTAAAACGCGTGGGTAAAGTTTTTCGGATCATAATCTGGACACTGTTTATTACTGAATTTAGTACTGAATGGGTATTGATGGTGCCTACTGGCTTTAGTCGATAAAACCATAGTGATTGTTTCTTAGCAGGACAGCGAGATTTGAGGAATTGTTAGAACTAAATTTTAATTAGCAAACTCCGAAGAAGAAGTAATTTACTTTAAAACGAAGTTTTCTTGAACTTCATCAAAATAATTGCCTTATGTCTGCAACTTGTAGGCGTCTGCCTCAGTTCTGTGACATTGAGCCAAAGATAGCCCGCCACCACCGATGTTTAACTATTTACTCCGAATTGCTCCCCTTCTTTCGTCCAGTTTTCTCAATTGCGTTCTGCAAAGTTTGTTGCCGTACTTTCTTACGATTTAGGCTGCTTTATAAAACTGTAATACCAATGAAAACAAGTTGTACTGGATCTGAATAAGATTTAATTCCACTAGAAAAATGTTCAATAATTGAATTGTTGCCAATTATTCATAAAACTGAAATTCAATTGAAAACAAGTTATCTGAAAAGATTTAATTCCTAGAAAAAAAAAAAATAAAACGTATAAAACGAAGTATTCCAAAACTAATGCCTTACCAGCATTGGGATCCGCATATTTTTTTCATTGATATTTGGAAGAAAACCGCTGACAATTTTCATACAAAGGTTTATTATGTACGCCTTATACGCAGATCACTGTTCCAAAATGTTGAACATAGTCTATGGTGCATTACCTAAACATGGCTACATACGAAATTGAACGAGAAAGTTATAAGAGTTATTATAACTATAAGGAAATATAAGAGCAACGAATAATAATAAGATGTTGTTGATAACATCAAGGCCAGTTAACAAACAATAATATGATATTGTTTTTCAATTATCATTATTGTTTATTAATTATAATGGTCATCGAAATTGATCTTAGATTATAACTCTTTATTTCGTGGAAATTGACAACGTTCTTCATAAACTTCCGTTTTCCTCACGTTTTGAAGTAAGGGATGCATTACATAATTTTAGGAGAGGCAAGTTCATGTACCCTAGAAAACAACAAATAGGTAGACGAAGGAGCGACAAAGAAGCGAAAAATTGAGACCTGGTTCACACAGCACCAAAGTAGAAATGTTCTCAATAAAAAAACATTACAAATTGAGAGCATCAGCGAGGTCATCAAACCAGAAACTGTGAGTCACTTTTGCCGGCAAAGATCTCACAATGAGAAAAATACTTGTGAGGTTTCCAGACGCTTTAAAAGAACCAAGCCTCAAGAGCTCACCCTCTTGGATGGATTATGAATGTATAGTAAATTTTATTTGAAGAAAACTGAGTGAAGTAACTACGTTTTCATAATATTGGATTCATGATATCAAACAAATATTGTATGCGATGAATATTGTGGAAAGAAAGGTCCAAATAAACCAGAGAAACTACAGCGAAAGTCGGTATACAAAAGCAGCCAAAGGAAACTTCATCCCGTCAGCCCTCTAACCCTCTCTCTAAAAACGTTAGTTTAAAAATGGTGCAACCGAATTGAACATACTGAGAAAGATGTGAGTTCATCGAAAAACAAACAAGCAAAACCCCTAACAATTGGGTTCAACGCGGGAAATCAAAGGCAACTTTAGAAATTTGCCCGCATCAACGGCCGAAGCGGAATTTTGTAGTATGACAACACACATCACAGCTTGATAAATATCGGAAAACAACAAAAACCAATCACAACTCAAAAAACGCTGCAAATTCTTTCACTGGGGTTAATTATTCAATTGGCTTGCGTTCATGATTTGAATTTCTACTAAGCTTTAGAGTGTGCGTGTTTCACAAGTGATAGAGCGATTATTGAATTTCATTAGATATGCATAGAGCACGTAAATCTGTTCTCAACTAAAATACCTATTTGGATTGATCAGTTTATCATATTTGTGGCCTCCTGAAATTCAATAATCGCTCTATCACCTGTGTTTTTTAATGGTTATCAGAATGCTTCAATCCGTGTATCGGCTACAAAGCCTTCTAGGAGTTCACTCCAGTATCCACATTACTACATCACTACATCGCTACGTCACTAGGTTTCTGCTATCAAAACAAAAACAATTATAAACCAAAACCCCAGTGAAAGAGTTTGCAGCTTTTCATGCATATCAGAACGCTACAACCCGTGTATCGGCTAGAAAGCCTTTTAAGAGTTCACTCCAGTACTTATCCACATTACTACATCACTAGGTTACTGATATCAAAACAAAAACAATGATAAACCAAAATAACGCAAATGTTGGCACCATAAATCGGGCCATACATCGGGAATGGTTTGACCTACGGACCTGAGGAGGGGCTCATTCGATTTCTCGTGGAAAGTTCTTCAAAAGGAGTTCAAATTTAGGCCGCCTTGACTTTTTTTGAGGTTTTTAGGGATTTTACAAAACTTTGACTACCCTTAAAGGGCACATTAAATTAAGTGAGAGAGCTGGCTCAAGAATTGGGGCGTCGTCGGACCAAGATGGATTTTTCCTGAAAATTTCAGATCTTTTGCTCCAGCCGTTCGGGAAAAATCGTGCGTACGGCGGACGGACGGAAAATTTTTATTGCAGATTCGGATTCTACACCCTTTGAAACGTAAACCATGAAATTTTCAGGGGGGTTAGAAGTTTTTTTTTTTTTTTTTTTCCAGAGCGATTACAATGGTTTATTATTGAATAATAAACCAACAGTTTGTAAAGATGAATATTATTTTGAAAACAAGATCAAGAACAAGATTCAAAAATTAATTAACAATAAAGTCAAATTTTGAAATAGTAAAAGGCTGCAAGTCATTCTGAACCAATAATACAAGTCAATTTGGAATCAAGTTTTATTCTGAATTTACTGTGGAAGAACTAAGAGTACGTCTTCAGCTTTGACCAGTTTGTCTGCTCGTTGAATAAATTAGTGCCCGCCAGACTGATGGTTTGTTTTTTCATACGAGATGTAATTCGTTCGTATCACGAGACAATTTCGAACTTGTCGTACGCAGCAGACGTGAAATGTGATCATTCGTATGCCACGATATTTCCAGCCCGTAAGCAAAAGTCTGCGTATTAGGACGAAGGGAGGGACTTCATATCCTTTTCAAACAGGGATAAAAATCTCTCTTTATAAGCAACGTTTTTAACATTCTAGACCGGGACTGCTAACAGGTGGGGGACAGTTAAGTAAGCGCGCCGTCCCTCTGATTATGGTAAATAATTACCCGGACAAGGAGCTCTGTTGGATACCCCCTCTCCAGTCGGTGTCGGGAATCCGACCCGCTCATCACCGTCCGAGAACGAGGAACGGGCGGGAAGGAAGGGGGGGACGACACACCCCGTCCAGGAATACGGCGGGGTAACGGGATAACGGTGTGGAACCTACTGGAAGGAAGGCCTAACCTTCTTCGTCTATCTAAGGGGGACACTCCTCCTGAGTTCTGTGGCGTGCTGGAAGCTAATCTTTACTTTTACAACATGTGGTTGATACCGGCCGAAACCCATTTATGCCGCGGGTTCTCCGAATAGTTTGGACGACGGATTCGCACGATCCGGCGAAAACCGACCTTGTTTTCGCAAGCTATATTACATCCCTTGACAAATGATAGTTATTAAAAATAGCCAGTTCTGAAGTTCACTACACTCCTCCCGCAGTACAATCCTAGAGAATAATAACATACCATGCAAATCAATCAATTATACACCAATCAGCCAACACCGATCGTCTAGTTCTAGCTCGAACAGCTTCAACTTGCACCACGCGAACTCTCTAAAAACCTTTATGTATCTACCTAATAACTCAATTAAAAATGATATATCGTTAATCAAAATTCCTGTAAAAAATCTATTTAAAACTATAAATTACAGCATTTCGATAACGTTTCCTCAAATTCATGAACGTGTAAAGACATTATTTTACAATTCAGAACGTTGTGCAACAAAATGCTAAAATTGTTTGTGATATCCTACCTTTAGCGCTTTATATTACCAATAATGTTTCTCTGGAATCGACGTATTTCAACCCGCCTCTGTTAATAACAGTTAGATTGCAAAAATTGAAGATAAAAATTCGTCGCAAAATCGACTGTGTTAAGTTTTAAATCCTTGAAAGTTGATCCAAAGCTCACAATGACACGAACATTAATTTCCAAGTAACTTTGGATGCCGGTGCTTTGGATTGATTCTAGTTTGGAAGCCAAACCAGTCCGAGCTCATCTGGCTCAAACTTGGAATGGTTTTAAAATTTTGAAAACTGGGGTGAATTTGCTTTGGAGTGTGCGTGTTCCACAGTTGATAGAGCGATTGTTGAATTTCAGGAGGCACACAAATATGATCAACTGATCAATCCAAATAGGTATTTTGGTTGAGAATCGATTTACGTGCTCTATGCATTTCTCCTGAAATTCAATAACAATCGCTCTATCACCTGTGAAACACGCACACTCCAACGCTTAGTAGAAATTC
Source organism: Creontiades dilutus (assembly GCA_031894815.1). Lineage (NCBI taxonomy): Eukaryota > Metazoa > Arthropoda > Insecta > Hemiptera > Miridae > Creontiades > Creontiades dilutus. The sequence goes on from JAVIWC010004890.1 coordinate 1,069,230, forward strand.
AAATCATGAACGCCAATTGAATAATAATTTGAAAGAATTTGCAGCGTTTTTTGTGCACATTTTATTCTTTCCTGAAAATTTGTTGTTCATGCACTTAGGTCGTTTTGTTTTGCCACTGGCACCCTTCAATTGGTGAGTCACCTTACTACGTAATGCGTGAGAGAGAGAGAGAGAGAGCGAGCAAAAACCTTTTCAAGGTACATCACATTATAGCCGTTAGGCTTTAAGCGGAAATCATCCGGGGGTGTAGGGGGCGATTTTTTTTTTTTTTTTTTTTTTTTTTTTTTCAATAATACGCCAAACTATTGTGAAATGAAGGATAGACCCTTTCTAATACTCAACAAGCCAATAAATATCTTTATCCATAAGTACTGTATATTGATATCCGTGGTAATTCGAGAATGAGTAGAGTTAAGCTATGCACCACCTCAGCTAGTCGTGTTTCGCATGACACGAAAAAGTGTCATCGACAGAGTTTTAAATAGAATCCTTGAATGACGGGCGGGACGTGGACATTCAAGAAAGGGGAGAAAGTGTGCCATAAGCATCAATGAATAAACTACGCGGCACCGATTTGTTTGTGCGACCTCGTCATCTGCCTCGTACCAACAGAGGGGGAATGATGTCACTAATTGATAAGTATGTGTATAGGTTGTTTGCGTTTGAGTACCGTTAGCACTTCCGTCCTCAAGATTCTTCAAGATCGCGACTCCCCAGACCTGTTGAATAGGTGTTAACATCTTCTCCGCTCTGGCACCGCGTTAGAAAAGATAAGGAATGAAACATCGCGTGTTGGTTGCCTCGGTCTGATAAGCCGGATAACCGTTTTTCCCAAGAGTTTGTTGTTATTTTCTATTTTGAAATGAGACTTCTTTGGAAATCCTGTCAGTTACTTTTTAAGTAAACCTACTTTACATTAACTTAGGTTTCCGCGATTGAAATAAAAGGGAAAAAATTAAGACTCCCTGTAATTGGGGGAAAAGCGGGTTCCCGAGCATTAGACTTGAAACGATTGATATATTATAATATAAATAAAATTAAAGATAGCTAGATAATTCTGATTTCCACAAACAATGCTTACACTTCACAATACAAGAATAAATTCGAGAAAATCCGTTCCCTTATTTTATTTCGTTACAATCCTGCTTACACTCCATGTTTCCTCAACCTTGATGCAGTTAACTTGTAAACATTCAAATCTTCTCTCCGATTTTGACTAAAATGTCTTCTGAAGAGAAAAATGTAGGAAAAAATGGCTTTTAAGGATCGAGCACTGTTTCAGAATGATTTACATTTTCAGAATTGCTTCAACGTTGATGCTTCTAACATTTGATTAGTATTTTACCAAATACGTTCAAAACAGTCCAAAATATAACTTCATGTGGTATATGATTTACATTATGCAATATAGATGTTGCTATTATATGAATTTTCTTTAGAAATCTGTTGGAAAAACTCGGCGCTTGCCACCTCTCCAGGGGACAAGCCCACTGGACCCCCCAATGCTTACTGCTTAAAGCCTGCGGCTAAAATTAAAAAAACATGGACTATCCTTCAGCCATGATCATGACTGATACATTCGGCCGTGCACTGAATAATTCTTCGGACGTTTCCACGACACAATATTACCGTCCAGGACACAACATAACCGGTGGACGGCCGGAGGTAAATTGATAATCGCACCTGTGGAATTTAAAACACTTTGATATGATTACTCACAACTTCTTATAGTTGTCGTGTAATTCGCGAGTAGCTATCGATGTAGGTAGTTTTCTATTCCAGTGAGCGTCTACTGTAACCAACATTACAACCAAGTGACAAAAAAACACTAACTACATCTATTAATAACATGAATACAATTAAATTACGACATAAATTTCAACAAAAAGTACACAATTCTTGCGTGATAAATTGTGAGCTTCCCAACGCATGGAGAACGATTTTTGTCCGTCGAAAACTGAACAACTTTCATTTCCCTAGAAACGGCTTGGTTGTACGTGAAAATCAACAGAACAATTTCGTGACACATCCTTTTCACCTTTCTCGGCTGGTTAGTCCAAGGCTAAAGCATGTTCCATGCTAAAATTAAAAGAAAAATTAAATATTCAACAGAAAATTGACTACGGACAAATACTTTAACTAAACTTTAGCTGTTATGAGCCCGCTCAGGAGAGCGCATTGCTGACAGAAGGTACCTATTGTTTTTTCTAATTCCGCACTGTGTTCTTGCGGATGCCTTTATCTGAAATCTCAACTTACTAGGCTTCAAAATGTCTTAATTTCTGCCTGGTTACGGATGTTGCATAGCACTGCTTCAGATGAAGCATACTCTGAGCATGAAGCATACTCGGAGCGCCAATCAGGGCAACGCTCGAATAATGCATCCATATTACAGATGTATCAATTTTCGATCGTCAATTGTTGGTTCATGTTTCATACCCGTATGCCGTTCATACTAATAATTTAAATTTGACGGGGGAGTGACGTAGGTAAATTTGGAAGGTGCTGTGTTAGTATGCGCCCCACAGTCGCGTTTCTGTGTTAGTACGCTCCCCACACTTACGTACTCGCAATGTGCTCCACAGCTTTGTTTGTTTCGTACATAATCGCGAAGTTGAGTTTCATCTTAGACAACTGCCGCAAGACAACCGACTTATCGCTAGAACAAATTCGAATATTCCATTATGATCAACCTACCCCATCTTGTCCTTCAATCGACCGAAACTTCTCAAACGAACTAGGTACCTACCTACACGGAAATGCTCTGTGTTTATGTTTGTTCTGGACCTATCGCTTGCCACCACCGCTGATTCGACCGGAAAATCAACCAAGACCATCACGGACTGGTCCAATATGTGTCGTAAAGTTTGTTCCTCAGTCGTCTACAAACGTCCGGAAATTATGGGCACTTGCGACCACCCTATTCAAATGGACGAATTCCGGTAAGCGTAAGTACAATCGGGGTAGAATGCTGCAGAGAGACAGACGCCCTCTCGAAGAAGTAAGTGACGAAGAGATTGAGAATAATAGAAATCACATCATTGATGGATCATTTGATTGATTATGGAGGAAAAACGAGCCAGACCTGTTCGTCTCATTCCTGAAGGACGTGAAAGCTCATACTAATTTTAGAAATGTTCTGGACAAGAAAAATAAAATTATGTTATATAATGCATTAGTACAATCCCAGTTAAACTATGGAATCAGGGGTATACCGACCCTGAACTGTGATAGAGCCTCGACGAAGCACCTTTCAATGAGGATATCTAGCAAGTACCTTCCACAAAGCTTCCTATGTACCAGTACCTTTTTCTCGACATATATATTCTGCGTAGCACTGTGGGGCGCATACTACCTACCATAGAAACCAAGGGTTGCGGGGCGCCGGAGGGATGTGGGGCGCGTACTAATATAGCACCAATTTGGAAATGGTCTGGAGGCCTCGTTCTGTTTAGGCTAATATCTCCGACATACAACGTTGAAATTCGAAATTAATTCTCCCAGAGACAAGTAGAATACAATCAACTATCTTGACATTCTGAGGAAACTATGAGGTTAATATCATCCCTAATCGACCTAAGATTCAAACATTTGGAACAGAGCCTCTCTCTCTGGAACATAAAAAGCATACTTGCAATTACTCTGTGCGGAACTGCCCGTTTTTGCTTAATAGATTCCAAAACCATTTTTTTCTTCAATCGCCATTCGCTCTCATATTTGCCAACAACGGGATGAGTACCAGCAGGTTCCATGTATTTAGATGTTCTAAAGAATAATGGTTTCCATTCAGTGTACTTTTATTATAGGTTGGAGAGAGTTAACCTTTCTAAACACAGTCCGAAAACGCTCGACAAAGAAAGGAGCTACCGATGATAAGTGAGACATTAAAAAGAAGAACGTGTAAAGAAATAAGTGATGAATAAATGTAAAAACCGATGCTATGGAAGGTTTTAGGCGATGAAAGTAATGTCGCTTGAGAATGGAGATTTCACTACCAGACATCACACAAGGGGGATTCTGTTGAATCTTCAGGAGTTTGTTAAGTCATACTTTTTTCTTGGCCCTCGCCCATGTCCAGTCATAATACGGAACGGAGAGCTCTCGGCTGCCGCTGTACAATTCTTAAGTTTGAGAGGAAAAGTGAATGATTTCATGGTGAAAGTGCGACGGAGCGTGAAATGCGTCGTTTTCTTCAGCCTGCTATAAAAACCGTTGGGTGGACTATTAGGAACGGCGCGACGGGCAGTCAAGTTTTAGCTTTGGGAGAGTAGGTGGTCGATGTGGGTAAAACATAAGGCACAAATTGGTGTTTCATCCAAGTGCTACTGATGAACGTGTACTTTGCTGCTATACATACCTTTATAGTTCTGTGAAAATGCACATATTCTAAATTGTTGGACCGTATTTGTCAGCATTTGTCTCATTGCGGTTACGAGCCTATTGAAAGATTCCATGAAATGTATTATTGTATTTATTATTTATTTATTTAATAATACGGGCAAGAACAATTGAAAAAAGAATCGCACTTATAATCACTGGGGTTTATTATGCAATTGGCTTGCGTTCATGATTTGAATTTATACTAAGCTTTGGAGTGTGCATGTTGCACCGGTGATAGAGCGATTATTGAATTTCAGGAAGCACAAAAATATGATCAACTGATCAATCCAAGTAGGTATTTCGGTTGAGAACAGATTTACTTGCTCTCAGCGTATAAAATTCAATAATCGCTCTATCACCTGTGAAACACGCACACTCCAAAGCTTAGTAGAAATTCAAATCATGAACGCAAGCCAATTGAATAATAAACCCCAGTGAAAGAATTTGCAGCGTTTTTATGGTCATCAGAATGCTTCAACCCGTGTATCGGCTACAAAGCCTTCTTGGAGTTCACTCTAGCATCCACATTACTACATCACTACATAACGTCACTAGGTTACTGATATCAACACAAAAACAATAATAAACGAAAATAACGAGAATGTTGGCACCATAAATCGGGCCATAGATCGGGAATGGTTTGACCTACGAACCTGGGGAGGGGCTCATTCGATTCCTCGTGGAGTGTTCTTCAAAAAGAGTACACATTTAGGCTGCCTTGACTTTTATTGAGGTTTTTAGGGATTTTACACAACTTTGACAACCCTTAAAGGGCACTTTAAATTATTAATTGTACGGCGTACGACGTACGGCGGACGGACGGAAAATTTTTTATTGCAGATTCGGATTCTACACCCTTTTAAACGTAAACCATGAAATTTTCAGGGGGGGTTAGAATTTTTCTTTTCAAGACCGATTACAAAGGTTTATTATTGAAAAAATAATAAACCAATAACAGTCGATGCACAATAAGGATTGTAGGTATATATATAATAAGTAGAAATTGACGACCAATAATTTGAATGTAAATAAATGTATCAGGAAAGCATTGAACAAAATAGAGGTTCAAAAAGTGTTAGAATAAAGAAGAAATTTAAATTTTGCCTTATTGAAATGAAAAATGACCAAAAGTCCTCTGCTGGCAACACGGTTGTATTCAGTCTGCATGCGAGTGATCGGGTTGTTTTGCAGGTAATTTGCAGGAGAAATCCTTGTGTAGAATGTCTGCCGGTGTCTGGTTTGGTAAGGAGAGGCGTACAAACTTAGTAGCGCTAGTAGGATGGGGCAGTCAACATCGCCAGGAATGAGTCCGCGGAGAAACATCAAATCTGAAATCAAACGCCGGTCCTCAAAGGTGCATAGCCCATTTTCTCTCAAGCCATCGCAGTAGCTATGTTCCCTCCAACTGCGTCCTCTCTTACAGTTCATATACAGGAGAAAACGTCTTTGAATTCTCTCCAGTGGCCCCTTAGAGTTTTCATACGAGGACGACCAAACTGGAGTCGCAAACTCAACACAGGGCCGAACAAGAGAGGTAAACAGAGAAGTGTCTTTAAAATCACAAGGGGTCTTCTTCAGGAAACTCAGCATCCTCATTCCCCTTGAGCTGATCTCATCGATGTGGGTAGAGAAAGACAGCTCACTGCTATTATGTAGATATGATTACACGAGGAAAGTTGAAAACTATTTCCAACTACTTTTAGTGGTTCTATGGTCCTGTTTATGAGCAATGATTCCGTTCATTCTGCAAACGGAGTTTTGTCGTATACATTAGCAGAGCCCAATGAGGTTCAAGTCTTTCAGAATCGATGATGATTTGTGCAAGCATGCGATTCAAAGCTGAACAAAGCTAAGCTATTCACACAAGACTGCTGTACAGATTTTGCCCAGGTAGTAATATAGATTAACTACATGCAGTCACATCTCTCGCTTGTCCCAACTCAATTTTACTAATAGGATATGTTTAGAGAAATTGTAGAATCAACAGTCTGTGGAAGTTCCCATTTTAAATTTAAGCAATGACTGGTAAGAAGTAATTCCAGAACTCGGCCAACTTATCGGGATAGTTCGTAATACTGTTCCCTAGGTCTCAAAGGAACAAAGGTACGAAATTCGTTGAAGTGGGTGAAATTAAACTCAATGTACTTAGCAGATCAAGATGACATCTTATGAATAACTCTAAAACCAACAGACTTATTAACTTACTGTGTGGGCCATTCGTGGATTTCTCATCAGTGGCTTGAAGATTGATTGTTACGTTCTTCCTCAACCATCTAGCGGATCACACACTTCCCGTGTCCTTCCAGGTACGGTGATAACGTCTACGAAATTTCTGCGTCCATCTAAAAATCAACAACACGTGTCTCGCGAATGACCAAACTGGACGTCAATTCTCAACCTTACCTTTAAAATACGTAGTTGATACGCATTGCCTATCCACGTAAGACGCATTCAGACCGAAGAAGGATATCTTTGGTTGGTGGAGAAAGCACGAAGAGTCGTTTACAGGCCCTACTTTATTCCACCGATTCAACCCCCTCATTAGGGACAATTGCATCCTCCGTCGCGTTAGACCCTTCCTTCTACTTCTACTCAATTAGTCGCGTTTCAGGAAACGTTCCGGGCGGCTTGATATAATTAGCACGGCACAAAGTGTTAAGCGCTAGAGGCGGAAAGATTTTAGATCCCTAGGCAACGAGAAACAAGGACTGAGCAGACAAATATGCTGTGGAAAAGATATGTAACCATAATTCTGTGTTTCTACTTATACAGTACTGTACTGCTATCATCTAGTAATATCGAATACCGAGATTCAATATTTACTTGGTAAAGAAATGAGCTCGTTATATTCATGTGTATAATGCTCTTGAGCTGTATTACCTACCCTCCTATGATGAAATCAAAAAGAGTCCTCCAGCCAATCCTGTGGTCCCCAAGAATCAGACAGGGAACCTACAACAAGATGTAATTTGGTGCAACCGAAAGGTAAAACAGAGGAGAGGTGAAGGAGATGGGATAGGGGAATCTAAAAAAAAGAAAAATCGAGTAGGTAAACCAGATTCTCTTCAGCCGATAAGGTAGTCAGATGAAGAGGAAGCCGAGGCGCATCAGCAAGGGAAATGGGAGGTTTACATATTCGCCAAACGGATGGGCCTGACAGGGGGCATTAAATTCTTCTTCTGCCTCTTATTAGCATTTCGTGTGCTGGTCTCTTCAATAACGCAGCGCCGCTAGGAGATGCCGGCACTCTGGCTGTTGGTTTACGGGTGGTCTTGTCCCAACATTGACTGAATAAATGGGGTTCTAATAAAAAGAGGCAATCCTCTCATAAAGAGGTGTTTGTCGTAGCAGGAAACCATCGAAATAACTTGATTCCCTAAGTCCCACTTCAATTGAATTTATCCAACTCTACGCTCCGGTATCCCCATAAACACGCTGAGTTGTACATAAATATCACCTTGAAGGAGGTACAGCTTTTCTAAGCACACTCATGCAAAAATTTAAAATAATTTGGCTTGTTGTTTACAAATACAGGAACTAAAACAAATATATGTATTTTTTTAAATTTTGGTTTATTATTTAATAATAAACCATTGTAATCGCTCTTGAAAAAAAAATGTCTAACCCCCCCTGAAAATTTCATGGTTTACGTTTCAAAGGGTGTAGAATCCAAATCTGCAATGAAAATGTTTCCGTCCCTCCGCCGTACGCCGTACGCACGTTTTCTCCCAAACGGCTGGAGCAAAAAATCTGTAATTTTCAGGAAAAATCCATATTGGTCCGACAACGCCCCAATTCTTTAGCTCGGCTTTGACTGCTCCCGAACCAATACGGCCTTCTTCGGTACAGGCGCGAGTGTTGAAATGTGGGATAGCCAAAACCAAATGACGCAGTCTTTCTGAATCAACCCTGTATGATTCGGATTACGAATCGAAAGCTACTTCCAGACCTATGAAGACGCCCAATTTGTTATCTTGGCGAGGCGGAGATTAAGTGGATACCGATACCCCGAGGAGAACATGGCCAACCTCTGCTCCCGATAAGCAGTTCAGAGAGTGAAATATTCGCAATACCTTTGCAAACACCAACGCTCTATCGCTACGATTATCCTGATACATTCCGCATCATAACCAAGTAACATCAATTCTAACCATCAACTCGTAAGGTGATGTAGTTACCTCAACTAGCACTTGATTAGCACGTTACAGCACGTTACATTTGAATATATTGTAAAATAAGTTTTCATGCATAACGATTTGAATATGTTGTAAACTAAAGTTTTATTGTGTAATAAAATTTCTTAATGGTCAAGTTTTGCTGTGATCTTTCCTTGCGAAGGATTTTCAAAGTAGCACGAAGTTTCCCTGTTTACTTCGTTAATTGACGTTGCGCCGTGATTTTAAAATACATACGTTATGTTGAAAATAGCGCGTTTATTGGAACATGTAGAACGTTCAACTTAGTGTAACTGCTACACTATTTCATGATTTCAACAATATTAGAATTTTCTCGAAATTGGGACATTGTCCACACAGTGCATTAGAAATACATTTGCTAAAATGAATAATTGTTCACTTAATTCTATAAATTTTCAATCAATAAATTTTAAAGCATTTAAACTAATTAGTAACAAAGGCGGGAATTGGTAGAAATACGCGGGGCCTTGAAGTGCCGGTGCCGCTTGGGTCATCCCAGTCTGCCTGCCGCCTTCCAATCCTCTTATTTCAATATCAATCCGCTCTGTGGTTGTTGTCCTTGAATCCAATCGGCGCCGATACAAGCCCTCAGAGTCTGCGTGTTAGGATATTTTGCTCCCATGGAATCGTCTTCACTGATCACCAAAAAATGAACGAAAAGTCGAAAGTAGATACAATTCATGTGCGATGTTGCTTGTGTCTATGATCATCAGACTGATTCAACACTCAATAACTAGAACGCACTAACACATTATTGTTTTGTCTCGTATATTTTATTATTCACAGTCCTTTGTCCCAATGGTTATTGGTTTATTATTCAATAATAAACCATTGTAATAGCCAAATATGTGAAATTTTCAGGAAAAATCTATATTGGTCCGCCAACGCCAAAATGCTTTAGCCAGCACTCTCACTTAATTTAAAGTGCCCTTTAAGGATTGTCGAAGTTTTGTAAAATCCCTGAAAACCTCAAAAAAGTCGAGGCTGTCTAAATTTGGACTCTTTTTGAAGAGCTTTCCACGAGGAATCGAATGAGCTCTTCCCCAGGTTCGTTGCTCAAACCATTCCCGATATACGGCCCGATTTATGGTGCCAACATTTGCGTTTTTTTGGTTTATTATTGTTTATGTTTGCATCGCAGCAACCTAGTGATGTAGTGATGTAGTAATGTGGATTATGGAGTGAACTCCTAAAAGGCTTTGTAGCCGATACACGGGTTGAAGCATGAAATGCTGCAAATTCTTTCACTGGGGTTTATTACGCAATTGGCTTGCGTTCAGGATTTGAATTTCTACTAAGCTTTGGAGTGTGCGTGTTTCACAGGTGATAGAGTGATTATTAAATTTCGGGAGGCAAACAAATATGATCAACTGAACAATCCAAGTAGGTATTTTGGTTGAGAACAGATTTACGTGCTCTATGCATATCTCCTGAAATTCAATGATCGCTCTATCACCTGCGAAACACGCACACTCCAAAGGTTAGTAGAAATTCAAATCATGAACGCAAGCCAATTGAATAATATACCCCAGTGAAAGAATTAGCAGCGTTTTTTACCTGAGTTTCAATTTCTTTTAGAAAGCTCAAACTTGATTAACAACCTTTGGATTTTAAGAACTAAGTTTTCTTTTATTCCTTCCAATCCAATTAATTTATGTAGCAGGAAAATTTATTCATAATAATCCACCATCGGTGAAAAGCCTTATTTAGATCGTTCATATCTATAAGTGGAATATATATTTTTAAACAGTTTACGACGCTTTGCGTATACTTTCGAAATTCAGTTAATTCAATTTTCTAGCAAGTTTATTTCATGGTGTTTATTAAAAAATCAATATTCCGCTCGCAACTCCATGATACGACGATCCTACAGTAATTCATTTTTTCCTCTACACCGTGAATTCTTAATTCATTTGATTACGGACATTCTATAATTCCAACAGGATATACGAGTTTGCATTTTCCAGGAAAATGTATATGCGCAATTAATTAAAATGGTCCCATTTGAATAATCCATTCGGGGAGACCGTAAATCAGGCGAACTTAAATCCGCAGGTATATAGTTATTCTTGGTAGTGTTGACCGAATCCAAGGTCTCCACCTCCAAAATGTGGTAGATGTGATCCCCAAAGGGGGATGACCGGGTATTTTGATTTTTGAATCTCTTGTTAGGTTGCCTCGGGTCTTCTCTTAGAAGAGCCTCTCCAAAGATCCGACTAAAATAAGTAAAAAATTGTTTTCCTTTTGGTGGCGGAACAGCGAGAGAGAGACTTAAATCAACTTCCCATCCATTAGAGCTCTAGGGGAGTCCCATGGGTAGGTCGCTTTTTTCTGTTGTGTCTAGAATGAGTCTCAAACCCAAAAGAAATATTATTTTCCTGGTTCCCTGAATATATTTTTCTCCTGGCAAAAAGGTGACCAGAGGATGAGGTTCAAATCGGCCTCTCACTCAAGGAGAGCCACCGCCTTGCTGGCACATTGATAATAAGAAGACACCAAGGATTCAATACGTGCCATTATCTGTGGAAAGAAAGGAAAGAATCCCCAAATCCGTCGTTTGGAAAATGGAGGCGTATTCCTGTTAATTGACCTAAGCAGGTGAAACTGAATATGTCATTGGATTTGCTTTAGATGGAACTATAGGGCAGATAATTTTGACTGATTCCATAAGAAAGACTCAAATTCATTGAAGTTGGAGAACCCAAAAAGCTTTGTTTGCTGAAATCCTCCCTACACTAAGCTGCATTTGGAGGCTGGTTGAAATCATCAAAACGTTGCGCTCCATAAGTTAAACTACGGAACTGTTTCAAATGCCCCCAGAAAGTCCAACATACTAGATGATGAGACACGGCTGAAACACCAATCAAGTACAGATTGAAAAGTGAATATTGATTTCTAAACGGTCACGATTAGAAAATGGGAACAAACTTCATGAAATTTTCCAAATTGATCAAAGTTTCTGGAACCAAATGGCTTGAACGAAAGGTAAATTAATAATAGTTCAGTATACGGTATACTTAACTAGTTGAGTCATGACAAAACTAATTACTTGAGAGAAATCAAATTTATTGTGAACGGGATGTTCGAAACTGGAATGAATAGTCGGCTTGCAGTATGTTTGAACCAGAATCTAAATGGTCACTTTGCAAGTTTGCAACTCGTACTGTTTTGTATATAAATGAACAACAGTAGAAGGTTTTCGGTAGCGATGTCTAGGAAAAATCTTTAGTGAGCCTACAAAAACAAAATGGAATACCAAGACAGTAAAATTCCATGTAACAGTTTCATACATTTAATCATATACATTACTATATATGTACATAGGATTTGCCAAACATATAATTGTTTTTAAAAATGCATGACAATGCATGGCCGAGAATGCTATGCTGAGAATGAAAATATAAATTATGAGGCAGAAGTAGAGGGTATGTAAACTATTTTGCAACTTCCGAGCATAATTCAACGTTGTTGATCACTTTAGGGTGAATACCATAGATAATATTTATCTAACAATTTAAAAAACCAACAAATCACTCATAAATGTACAATACCTAAGCATTGTCCAGGAAACTCCACCTTAGCTGGTACTAAGAAAGGAGGACATTCTTTGCTGTCAGTAACTGGATTTCAGTAATAATGTTAAACTTTATGGGTAGCAAGGCGTGTACTAAATCTCTAACGTCCACATGTCTTCCAAACCTCCACCTGTATCTTCCTCAAGTGGATCTGGCTTGTGAAAGAACACAATTTTCCCACCGGAATCTCATTGTCATATACGGCGAACCCAGCGACCCCCTGACCTTTGCAAGCGGGAAGCGGCTCCTCCTTTTGTGAATATAAAATCGCCGGCGAAGACAAAACCCACGTAAAGGGGCAACTAGGGACAGTAACGCGCTTGAATCACCGGTTCCCATTTTTATAGATGTCGTAAAAAGGAAGGAATTCGTGTGAAATAACATTCGGCTTCGGCGCCTTGTCGCTGGTCTCTTCAGAGCGAGAATTCCTTTTTTTTTCCATGCATATTGAACGGAGCTGATTATTATCTAGCGGTACTCTCTTTGACTTGTCCGGATTCATTCATTCAATAGGACTTTTAAATACTAAAAGATAAATGATGAATAAAAAGCATTTTCAATGTGTCCTCGTTTGATCTCATTGGTAATTGTATCAAATAACATAAGCGTGTAGCACTTGCAGATGGTATCATGGAATGAGATAGGTGCTAAGAAAGACATTCTTCAATATCATTTCATTAAAATCCAATCAAATTTTCACTTGACTCAACTGGCTGGCTCAGCCTGGTCTCTGAGGGGATGTTAACCTTGAAACCCTTTACCTGGACTCGAAAGGGCGACAATTTTAATACTTTGGATCAAATAGAAAAGTTTTACTCTGGGATTATTATGCTGATCATATCTTAAGATCATTTTTCTGTGATAAATCATCCAGAAATAATTTTGCCAATTCTTCAATCTTACTACTTTTTTCTCATTTTCAATTTCATTAGGTTGAATGGGAAAACGTAAGCTCACAGGTCTCATTCTGCTAAGAGGTCGGGAATCACTCAAACAAAAATGCTGCAAATTATTTGGCACAGGTTTATTGTGCACGTAAATCACTTACTTATCTGTTCATTCGATGTAGTCTGTGGTACTTTATTTGGAGTTGTACATTGCTTTCCTTGTAATCGTACTCTAGATGCCTTAGAAAGAGCTCCATTTCAACTTAACCTCCGTAGATCGATTAGGAAACAAATTAGCCACAATGAACCTAATTAGTGTGAAATCCCACCTTTTAACTGACTTTTAGATATACCAAAGATGATATTAAGACTAGAACGTAGTATTGTTTAGGCCCCATTTGTGGTTTTAGACCCACGTCCAACTTAGCATGCACTGTGGTCCAGCAGTTTCAGAAAAACGTTTCAGGCGACTTGAAAAAAACAAAAACTAAAATTTGGAAGGATTTTGGGGAAGTAAACATTTTTGGCGGTCGATCGCACATTTCCAAGGGAATCAAAAGTGGGGAAAAAGAAAATGGAATTTAATTTTTACAACCTTTCTAGTAACTTCCACAATAATCCTCTTATATGAAGAAAGCCAGTTCTGAATGATAAAACGCTGCAAATTCTTTCACGGGGGTTTATTATTCAATTGGCTTGCGTTCATGATTTGAATTTCTACTAAGCTTTGGAGTTTGCGTGTTTCACAGGTGATGAAGCGATTATTGAATGTCAGGAGGCACACAAATATGATCAACAACCAAAATACCTATTTGAATTGATCAGTTGATCATATTTGTGTGCCTCCTAAAATTCAATAATCGCTCTATCACCTCTGAAACACGCGCACTCCAAAGCTTAGTAGAAATTCGAATCATACACGCAAGCCAATTGAATAATAAACGCCAGTGAAAGAATTTGCAGCGTTTTTTATGGTTATCAGAATACTTCAACCCGCGTATCGGCTATAAACCCTTTTAGGAGTTCACTCCAGTATCCACGTTTACTACATCACTAGGTTGCTGCTATCAAAACAAAAACAATAATAAACCAAAATGTGGATGCAAATGTTGGCACCATAAATCGGGCCATACATCGGGAATGGTTTGAGCTACGGACCTGGGGAAGGGCTCATTCGATTCCTCATGGAAAGTTCTTCAAAAAAAGTCCAAATTTAGGCCGCCTTGACTTTTTTTTGAGGTTTTTAGGGATTTTACAAAACGTTGACAACCCTTAAAGGGCACTTTAAATTAAGTGAGAGTGCTGGCTAAAGAATTGGGGCGTTGTCGGACCAATATTGATTTTTCCTGAAAATTTCAGATTTTTTGCTCCAGCCGTTTGGGAGAAATCGTGCGTGCGTACGGCGTACGGCGGACGGACGGAAAATTTTTATTGCAGATTTGGATTCTACACCCTTTGAAACGTAAACCATGAAATTTTCAGGGGGGGTTATAATATTTTTTCAAGAGCGATTACAATGGTTTATTATTGAAAAATAAACCAAAAAAGGGGCTTGCATAAAATTGGTGGCAACTTCCGTTTCGTTTAATATTGCCGGACTTCTAGAGTAAGTACAACTGTAAGAATTCGACCAAAACACTAGAGCATCGATGACTTCATTTGCTCCTGCTTCATTACCGGGACAGATGATAATACTCATCACTAAGTTTAGTAAAAATTAAATTTCTAGTTGCGTCTCAACTTGTTCATAATGCGCAGGATAGCTGTTCACAATTTATCTAGAACTTGGCTTCAACTTCCTTTGTTCATCAACCAGACTTTATGGCAAGTAGGGTTTTGAAGTACGAGTAAATCCAGCATTTTTCACAAATTAGTGAGATAAAAATAAGGAGCTATGGATCGGTTGAAGTTTTGGATTATTCAGAAAATTTCAATTCTTTGGAGAAACATTTGGTTACTAAGGCATATTTTTCGGTAGCTTGGTCACCATATGAGCAGTCCCCTCGTCACAATGTAAGTTGCAGAGTAATACCATGAATAATAGACCTTCAATTCAAAGTCACTAACTTCTACCAAGAAAACCACAAAGGAATTCTAATAAGCTTCAGATACATAGCAAATCAATAAAGTAAAAGGGCAACCACAAAGGAAATTGGTAAGCTCAATCTTCTCTCTCTCCGATATTTTTTTATGTCATCTAGCCGATCGATGACGGTCGTGATCTGATACAAAGAGAGATGAGGTCTGGGTGAAAGTTATTTTGGTTGGCTAGAGAAGTGCGCTGCAGTCCTTGTTGATTAGTATTGGCACCGTTACGGCCTATTGAACTTTCAACCCTGAATTACCCTGCAGTTGAATGACACAATTTTAAATTTTTGAAGTGAAAACTTCAATTCAATGATTGAATGAGGCTGAGCCGTCACGCTCGGCTGTGTAACGCTCATTCGGTTAAAGTCGGCTCGAGTCGACTAAGTGAGAGATAAAGAGATAAAATCATATGAAAACATATCTGTCAGCTGGTTTCACAATAATCTTCCAGTAGTTTTGGATAAACACATGAGTGGAGTCTCATGAGACCTGCAGTGTTGAAGCTATCCAAGATGGATAGAGTACCTAGGTCAGTAGGTACTGATAATTCAGAAGAATACTAACTGAACTGGATCGTTCCATTCTTTTCTACTAATTCTACTATATCTTGTACCTATCTTTCTATTACTACCATTCTTCTATTACGTACAAAGAATATATTTCGTTGTAGAAAAGCAACTGAGCAGCTGAGTTGCAAAACTGGTTAGGTCCACTTGGATACGTTTGGAGAAAAACGTCAAAAACGTAATGAGCTGAATTTTTGGTCAAAATCAGGTCTCACTGACTTGATGCAGACCAAAACTTACCTAAACTTTCCCAAATTGGTGGAAAATTTGATAGAAACGTTCGGACTTGACCAGTTTAGCTTCAAAACTCTGGACCTAGCGAGTTTTGAAGAACCGGCAGTTTCTAACCGGTTTTGAAACTAATGTAAAGACGTGATTCAAACATGCGTTCCTACCGTTGTTTTGAAAATAAAAATTCTGGTCTTATTTTCCAAAATTTCGTGGAATAAATGACTAAAAACATCAAACCTACTGACTTAACTTTTTACAAATATATCAAAAGTAAATATAAGCATTTTTAGACAGCTCAAAATTCTTTCTTTTTCTTTCTTTTTTTTCTAACTAGAGTTTTTTTCACTAAAACTCTTCACTCTACAAACACGAAGTTCTTCATGATCTTCTAGTAGATCTGGTGTGTCAACTTCAGGTTGATCTGCATTTCCACCTAGTCCTTGGTACAGAACTCGTCAAAAATAATCAAGGTGTTTGAGTTCCCTCCACGTGGCTCGAAAGTGGAGAGATTGAGTAGTTTTTCAACGTCGACTACTTTGGGCAAGAGCAAATTCTTTTGACAATCAAATGAAATTGTGAAGACTCTCTCAATAGCGTCGTGAAGACTGTCATAGAAGCTGTTCGCTCGTAATTTGTGTAGGTACTCTCCATTCTGTCATCAGGTCCAGCTTTTGAGAAGGATTAGAGGTGACAGTAATTTGATTTTTGAGCCTCAACCATTCTGAACAAGCATCAGCTGCAGGTACTACCAAATTTAACAAGAGAGAAAAATTGAAGGTTCAAGAACAGAAGAAAGATTCAACTCTTCCTTTTTGGATGTCTTCACAACGGGTGGGTTCGTGGAGGTAGCCAGCTCTGACACAAAACTCGTGGACTTAAACATTTATGATGCAAAATTTGGCGTTAGCTTGTTTTGTTTCAAAACACATCCCGGACTAGACCAGTTTTGGAAAAAAATGCAAACTTTGACCGATTCGATTCCTCGCACTGAAATCCTTTGATAATGGTTGTTACCCCAAATTTTATGGAAAATGGACTTAACCAGTTTTGCAACTCAGCTGCTCAACTAGCAACGGGAATGATAAAATGGGAGATCTGGAACAAAAAACACATGTTCTTGACTGATTGACAAACGACAGTGGAACTCATCACCATTGGGTTGATGTTCATTATTCGAGCACGATTCTTGTACAGGAACTTAATCTTAGCGGGTACTCAACTTAAATTATGTACCCATAATCTATAATACAAATTATGGTATATATTATATACCATTGTAAATGGTATATATTATATACCATTGTAAATGGTATTTGATTTATGAAAATAAAAAAAATAAAAAATTAAACCCGTTTTGTTGAAGTTTTCACTTCTATCGTGTGGTCTGAAGCATACACTCAATTTTTTTTTTTTTTTTTTTTACAAATATATTTTGAACAAAGTTTGAAGAAGGAAAAAGAGTGAGAGGGAAGGGTTAGTTACGCGGAAGTGTTACGCTAAATTCAATTGTATACAATCGTTGAGGATGCGAATTCGGTCAAATTCACATGGAATATTATAAACATTTCACATTTTTTAAATTTTAAATTGAAACCGTTATCTGCAAAAAGATTTGTAACGGAGGAAAGTGAAGCGTGAAGCATTGAAACGTTAACAAAGGTGAATATTTTGATTCTTTGAAGGAAAAATTCGATTTTCTTCAAAAATGATCAAGGTCAATAATTTAATGTTTCTTTCTGTATAGACTATTTTTCAAGTAATGAAACTGAAAATTTAGGTTGTCTGGTAATGATTAGTATTTCTGTTAAATTATAAAAACACCTGTACCTAGTTGCAAATGGAAATTGTAAAGACGCGTCTTTAGTAGAAGAATGCGGTGCGTGCGAAGGTGGGAGGGTAGTTGGTACTGCCGTTTAAGAAACAAAAAGTCCACGAACTCCGGTTTCCTTGGAAGCGATGCTTCAGCCCTTTCCACAGAATCAAAGAAAAACGTTCATGGCAAAGAGAAGGAGAAGAGCCTCAGCCGCAATTAGATAGATTGCTACGGGGTAAAAAGGCTATTAAAAACAGCAAGTATTTCTACAAGAGCTGTCGGTGGGAAGGTGGAGTTAATTTATTATTGTTGAACGGGAGATGCCCCGAGCGACCACCAGAGGACGGTCCTCAGTCGTCATCTAAGTCCTTGTATGGCGGGCCTGGAACTGTGTTGGGCCCTGAGCAATGCACACCGCATATCTATTGCTGTAAAAGTAACTCGGCTTCCAGATCAGAGCAGTAAGGGATGTGAGGAGCCGACGAAGATTGTTTAAGGCGTGTGGAGCCATTAAGCGAAAACGGAAGGCAAAGAGACTTAAAACTCTAGTGGGACTTGAAAGTCATCTAGAATGAACTCAATTGATAGCAGGTGCACCTCCAGCCTTATTCAAATAGTATCAACCAATGCTGCACAGAATTTCCGATTAGTTTCGTCTTGTCGAATTCTAACAGCAGTTCACCCATACGAACCATTCCATGGCACACAGTAGGCAGATGTGTTACACAGCATGTCTCAGTCAAATTCCAATCTATCTACTATACTAATAATACGTTTACAACTAAACAATAACGATGCTAACCCTGACATAAAAGTAAAAGGCAAAATAGTTTCGTCACTTTATCGCCACCAACAATCATAATTTACATTTTTATAGTTTCATTGACTTTTTTGAGCAAACACAAACACAAATCTACATAATTCTTCTACAATCGTCGAAGTTGAGTTTGAGCGACCGAAAATTAGATTGTAAAAAAATGTGGGTTGAAAGAAATTTCCTTCGAAATCTTTAAGGACCCTCTGAACCTGTAAATTAATTGAAATCAGATAAGCTCTATACATTTTATTCAAAATCAAAACAGCTCAATGAGCAGCTGCAATTTTCGAGATTAATGCACAAAATAACTGTTTGTCCGGAAAAAATTTGTTCTTCGATGAGGATTACGAAATTGTTTTATGTAATCGGCTACATTCAATGCTTTTGGTTTATTTTTCAACAATAAACCATTGTAGATGCTCTTGAAAAAAAAATTAACCCTCCCTGAAAATTTCATGGTTTACGTTTCAAAGGGTGTAGAATTCAAATCTGCAATAAAAAATTTTCCGTCCGTCCGCCGTACGCACGATTTCTCCCAAACGGCTGAAGCAAAAAAGCTGAAATTTTCAGGAAAAATCCATGTTGGTCCGGCGACGCCCCAATTCTTTAGCCAGCTCTCTCACTTAATTTAAAGTGCCCTTTGAAGGTTGTCAAAGTTTTGTAAAATCCCTGAAAACCTCAAAACTAGTCGAATCGGCCTAAATATTTTACTATTTGAAGAACATACCATTAGGAATCGAATGAGCCCTTCCCCACGTCCGTAGGTCAAATCATTCCCGATGTATGGCCCGATTTATGGTGCCAACATTTGCGTTTTTTGGTTTATTATTGTTTGTTTCTAACCTAGTGGTGTCCGGCCGATAGCGTCGAGTTGTAGTGAATGTGGATACTGGAGTGATAGCCGATGTGAATACTTGTAGTGTAGTTAGTAGCCGATACACGGGTTGAAGCATTCTGATAATATATTGGTAAATATTATTCAATATTATTACTGGGGTAAATAAGTATTCTTTCACTGGGGTTTATTATTCAATTGGCTTGCGTTCGTGATTTGAATTTATACTAAGCTTTGGAGTGTGAGTGTTTCACAGGTGATAGAGCGATTATTGAATTTCAGGAGATATGCATAGAGCACGTGAATCTGTTCTCAACCAAAATAGCTATTTGGATTGATCAGTAGATCATATTTGTGTGAGTCCTGAAATTCAATAATCGCTCTAGCACCTGTGAAACACGCACACTCCAAAGCTTAGTATAAATTCAAATCATGAATCATTGAAGAATAAACCCCAGTGAAAGAATTTGCAGCGTTTTGCTTTGGACAATGCCTATAATTACCGCAGCTAGCATTTTAAAAAAAAAAACTTCAAAACATTTTAAACAAAAGACGAAACAGGTCCGAAATTACAATTGCCGTCCACTTCTCGACCAAGGACATACGCTCACATTTGCGTACAATTGAAAATTGAATCGGACAGCTCGCTCAGTAACTGGAGTGAAACGATACAAGGATAGGTCGATTTGATTTGCCAATCTATTACGCTGGTACTTGAAGACCTGTCAGATACGATCTCACTGCCTCAAAGTTGTTCTACTTGTTTGAATTGCACGCTTAGTGGCGGATCATGATCCAAGATTGTGTTAGACATGAGTTGCCAACCGCCTCAGTGGCTGTGCAGTGGAATCAAATCCCGCCCGATACATTCATCCTTGTCCTTTCAATTTGCCTACAGGCGAAACGCTCGCTCCTAGAATCTTTTGTTTTCTCTTTTTTTCAGTACGGTTACTTCGACAAGGGGCTATCAATATCATCATTAATACCTGCCACTTGTTTGAATTTATTCATCTTGCTGGAAACCGTAAGAGTCTCCTTGTATCAATATTGGTCCATGATTGTCAATATTGAGTTTTCACGATCTTCCTTGGAAACGAAAGCTGGTTGGATGAAAATGTAGAACTCATTCTCCAAGAATTTAAGGTTTTCGCATTCGTAGCAGCTACTTGCTGTCGATATTATTGGTACTCTTACCGGGCAAGTTCCCCAACTGTCCTCCAAATTTGAGCTAAAACTGGTGAATAAGCCCTGAGCGAATAACGCTTGATGAATTTTAAGTTTGTTCATGCGCAATGAAATCTACCCTGCACATTCCCTAAAACAAATCTTTACAAATTACATCGTAAACTGAAGAATCAAGATTGTTACCAGGATTTGCCGTAACCCAAACTAACACATAAAACCAAAGTTGTTCTATACTGTATATAATTTGATTTAGGTGTGAAAACGCTGCAAATTCTTTCACTGGGATTTATTATTCAATTGGCTTGCGTTCATGATTTGAATTTCTACTAAGCTTTGGAGTGTGCGTGTTTCACAGGTGATACAGCAATTATTGAATTTCAGGAGGCACACAAATATGATCAACTGATCAATCCAAATAGGTATTTTGGTTAAGAACCGATTTACGTGCTATAATAATAATAAACCCCAGTAGTAATATTGAATAATATTTACCTATATATTATCAGCGTTTCATGTATATCAGAATGCTTCAACCCGTGTATCGGCTACTAACTACACTACAAGTATTCACATCGGCTATCACTCCAGTATCCAAATTCACTACAACTCGACGCTATCGGCCGGACATCACTAGGTTAAAAATAAACAATAATAAACCAAAAAACGCAAATGTTGTCACCATAAATCGGGCCATACATCGGGAATGGTTTGACCTACGGGCCTGGGGAGGGACTCATTCGATTCCTTCTGGTATGTTCTTAAAAATAAGTTTACATTTAGGCCGCCCTGACTTGTTTTGAGGTTTTTAGGGATTTTACAAAACTTTGACAGCCCTTAAAAGGCACTTTAAATTGAGTGAGAGAGCTGGCTCAAGAATCGGGGCGTCGTCGGACCAAGATGGATTTTTCCTGAAAATTTCAGATCTTTTGCTCCAGCCGTTTTGGGAGAAATCGTGCGTACGGCGTACGGCGGACCGACGGAAAAATTTTTATTGCAGATTCGGATTCTACACCCTTTGAAACGTAAACCATGAAATTTTCAGCGGGGTTAGAATTTTTTTTCCAGAGCGATTACAATGGTTTATTATTGAATAATGAACCAAAAAACAACTCATAGCCTCCCTAAAAATTGTGAATGCTTTCGCTACCTTTGTAAGCTCAGAACCAACAATTACACCTCCTAAATACATTTTTCGTCAACACTTCAAAACCCTATGTGAATTGTTAGAAGATTCCAGTTTGGGGGGGTTTGAATTATTCGGGGAGCCAATAAAAGGGGGATATTTCCCCCTTTTTTTAAGCCAATCATAATTATGGATAGTTTTGTACAATTTCACTACTTTCATATTAAACCCTTATGTAGTAGTAAGAAGCATTTTCCATATTCTAGATGGTGCCTCTTATGAGCTTGCAAGTGCACCGAAATCGAATCCTGTAGTCGAGCGAGTTTACAGAGATGTAGGTGTACATAAATCAAAAAATGCACAACGTTAGTACGAAGACATTAAAATGAACTAGCACGATTCGCAGAATAATTTCGAAAACTCATTTTCGGCCACATGAAAGAATCTAAAATGATATTTAGAAGGAAAATAGAATATGATAAAATTAGTCATTGGGAATATGAGATGGAAATCCCTTTGAGCCCTGCCAATGCTCCAATTCAGCCTATGAGAATACTAGAAATAGACTTCGAGTTGAATTTTAAAAAGATAAGCATTATATCAGACTCATTCATTGAATATTGAATCTAGTGCTATGAAATTTTCATAAAACGGCTATTCCAATATTTTCTCAGATCCTAAGACAACAAACTCTGTGCTGGTCGTGTTCAGAATCATATAATCGTTTATTAATAACACTTTTAATTCTTTTTACAGGTAAGAATCTGCTACCTTTTGAACTGCACACTTACAGAATAGATATCACCAACAGGTAAATATAAACTTGGATACGAACTAATAACTAGGAACTCATGAACTTCGAAGATGAAGCCGCTTCTTCGTCTAAAATCGAATCTCATCCGCTACACTTTTTTTTAACTTTTATTTATTGGCAGTTTTTGACGTGGATGTATTGGTATGAAATGGCTGGGAGTCGGATTACTTCGTGACTACACGAAAGGGGATGTTAGTTACATAGCAATAAACTACATTGGCTGCTCGGTACGGTTCCATGGGTCTTCATTAGTTCTGAATTTTCAAAATAAGATTTCTTAACTTCAAACCTTTTTTTTTTTTTTTTTTTCACTCAAAAAATAACATTTGGAACCATTGGACTGATCACATTTAAAAAAAAAGCAAAACACGAGCTTTCTGGTTTTTATAACTTTAAAAAAATATAGGGTGATGCTGAATTAGTAGCCCCCACCCCTCTCGTCACTATCCATAAAGTGCCAGGTATTTTCCAGGAACCGGTAGAATTAGGTGTGTGTGATTGGAAAAAGGGTTTAAATCGCAGTGATCGTCATCGACAGAAACGTGAAAGTAAGATTGTTGTAGGAAGCTTTACCAAAAATTAACATGAGTAGTATCACTTATTGCAATATTACCGTATCTTAATTACGCAACTGAGTTATGTTTCTGGTTGTTATCACCGATAAGATAGTTGGGGCAGGACTAAAAATCATACCGATTCGTTTTGTATAAGGATATGGAAGAGTAGCAGGTGCTTGAGCAAATATATACGGATACAGATATATAAATCAATTTTCCACTACTTATAAAGTAAACTAAAGTTCTTTGAAACCAAACATTTGTATAGTTCGTAAATTCTTTGAAGGGCAAATAACAACCAACTTCAAGCAAGTTGGGTGCACTCTCATATCCGTGAATGAATATCAATGGAATTTTGGTTGTTTATTTTCAATAATAAATCTTTGTAATCGTACAACAAACATTTTGTACAACCCCACCTAAAAGTCGTCCCTTCACTTTCCAAGATGTGTAGATTCTAAATCTGTAGTGTCCGTTAAAAAATAAATAAATATAAAAATCCCATATTTTTCATTTTGAGGATTCGGCAGTTAGGGGGTTCATTATAGGGTGTAAATAATTTCTCTGAGAAATAATTTGCAGGTTTCTTCGTTAATCTTTTCGGATACCTTAGCGGCTGAGGAAATAGCGAATAAAGATGGAGCGTGAAGTGATAAATTCGGTTATTCTGGATATTAGAAGATAATGCCCAGTAGATGTTTGTGCGAGCGCAAAGTGAGTTGAAGACTCACTAGGGAGCATTGAAATCGATACGATCGATCGATCTGGAACACAAACCGTGCAATCAAAATCGGCTGAATCAAAATGAAAAATTTACATTAATGGGATTCTATTCGGTGAGAACTCCAGTGGCTTATGATTTAGCCCTTCCGACCAGGGAAAAGTGCCCTAAAATATCGGGAGCCGGAAAAAAATGCTGCCTGCTATCTTTTATTTGGAGCTAGGAGGCCTGAGAGAGCTGCCAATGGATTCAGCGAAAAGAAAATCCTATTCCACACTAAAAATTTAACGCTCTCCAACTGTATTCTCAAAATATAATTTTCAGTGCAAATTAAGGGAGTTGGTGCAATTTTAGTGAAGCACGAAACACGAAAAAAGTTTCATTTCAAGTGGAGAGAAAAAAGTCCTTGAAGGCCGAAATAAGTTGTGAAGCAAGTGGGAGAATGTCTGCTCGCGTTACACCTTGTATATGAATAAAAATCATACATTATTTAAAGGGTCTACAAATTTATGGCACATATTTTCTGGGCACACGAATATGATCAACTGTCGATCCAAATAGGTATTTTTTAATACTCAAATAATTATGCATATCTCCTGAAATTCATAATCGCTCTATCACCTGTGAAATTAACCCACATGTCAAAGCTTAGTAGAAATTCAAATCATGAACGCAAGCCAATTGAATAATAAACCCCAGTGAACGAATTTGCTGCGTTTCATGCATATCATTAGAATGCTTCAACCCGTTTGTAATAAATTCTTGTACGGAGTTCACTGCAGTATCGACATATCACTACATCACTAGGTGAACTCAGGCTTTCAAAACAAAAAAATAAAAAACAATGACGCAAATGTTGGCACCATAAATCGGGCCAATTAAATGGTTTGATTCAACGTACCATTTGGAGGAAAAGCTCATTCGATTCCTCGTGGAAAGTTCTTCAAAAAGAGTCTAAATGCCTTGAATTTTTTGAGGAGGGATTATTCTAAACTTGTCGAAAAGAGATAAAATGCTTTAAATTAAGTGAAAAAATTCAATAATCGCTCAGGATATCACTTGTGAAATACGGACATCCAAAGCTTAGTAGAAATTCAAATGAACGCAAGCCAATTGAATAATAAACCCAGTGAAAGAATTTGCAGCGTTTTTTAATGGTTATCAGAATGCAATCAATGTATCGAAGCTACAAAGCCATTTACAGAGTTCACTCTATAAATTACTACGTTTACTGATTAATTTCTTTCCCACGTCACCACATTACTACGTCACTAAGTCACTGATCATTTCAATACAAAAGCAATAAAAACCAAAATAACGCGATATTGGCACCATAAATTTAGATCGGAATGGTTTGATGTACGGACCTGGGGAAATTTAAATTGTTCCTCATATGTGTTTTCAAAAGTTACAAAAGGGCGCCTTGAAAAATTAGGTTTTTACTGGATTTTAAAAAATTGAAACCCTTAAAGGGCACTTTAAATTTTGAGAGAGCTGGCTCAAGAATTGGGGCGTCGTCGGACCAACATGGATTTTTCCTGAAATTTTCAGCTTTTTTGCTTCAGCCGTTATGGAGAAATCGTGCGTACGGCGTACGGCGGACGGACGGACATTTTTTATTGATCATTTCCTCCAAACCATGAAATTTTGGTGGGGTTAAAATTTTTTTTTCGGGTAATATCAAGTATGAACAGCTGGATCATACTTCGTAATTATGTGCTTTTGATGATGGTAGCATTACTAGTGTTCAATCTACACGTTGCACCTCATGAATTAATTTGTGTCTATCGATTGGTACATATCTTTTTAACTTTTGAAAGCATTTAAATTTTTTTCCTACATGAAAATATCGACTCTAAAATAAATATCACATTTGACTGTTTTTCCTTGGAGTGGACAAATGACTACCGCTTTTTTCTCCAAATGGGCGTTGAATCGAGTTGATCTGTAAGCTTAGCTCGAAATTTATTGCACGGGGATCCGCGTCACCTTTGACAGTTTGTGACTCTTAAAAATTTGGCCTGAGTCAAAAGGATTGGTGCCTTTGGCATCCTTTTTCTGCATGCTGGTATCTGAAATTTTGACAAGAATGTCCAGGTTGCTCGTCAAACGAATTTATCATTCGAGCACTCGGAGGTCCAAAGGGTTCACGTTACTACTCTCACTTGCAGAGTCAGAATTTAATGAAATCTCTTCTTCACATTCGGTAATGTTAATTTTGAACTGACTCTTTTTGAAGAATTTTGCGGCTATTTATTATTATTTACATATTAAAATCGTTTATTACGTAGATCAAACCATGTAACCGATTTATGGTGCCAATAATTTCCGACATTTTGGTTTATTATTGTTTTTGTTTTGATAGCAGTAACCTATGAAAACTGATTAATTGGATACTGGAGTGAACTCTAAGAGGCTTTGTAGCCGACACACGTTTGAAGCATTCTGATATGCATGACAACGCCGCAAATTTTTCACTGGGGTTTATTATTCAATTGGCTTGCGTTCATGATTTGAATTTCTACTAAGCTTTGGAGTGTGGGTGTTTCACAGGTGATAGAGCGATTATTGAATTTCAGGAGATATGCATAGAGTACGTGAATCTGTTCTCAACCAAAATACCTATTTGGATCGATCAGTTGATCATATTCGTGTGCCCTAAATATGTGCCATAAATTTCACCCTTTAAATAGGATGTATGATTTTTTGGCAATTTTCGTAAATGTTAATCAGGTAGTATTGATAAAAATCATTGGGTGTCGGATTTTGTTTTAAATTTCAATTTTATATACGGAATCTACGCATCTAGGGACGTAACTAATGAATTTGGAAGGTGAGGTGGGGTAATGACCCCTCCCTCTCTTCCTAGGTCGATTACAAAGGTTCAGAATAGCAGTCTCTTGAAGTAAACAAAAATGTTGAACACGGCCTACATTAAGGAGAACAACCAAAGTAAAAGTGCGTCTTCTATTGTGCACACCGTGTCAGTGAACCACAGGGGTATTATACCACAACATAATGCGTGTATTTGTGTCAGCCCTGAAGCTTCACAATTTACTGAGACGCCTCTCCATTCTCAACCGGTCATTGACTCCTTTGATTGATCTTTCCTGTCCCTCCCATTTTCTACCCCGCCCGGGCGGAGGACCAAATAATTAAATTCTGCCAACCGTTTATTGTGATGGCATTCATTAATTATAATCATTGGTATTTCTGAATGGACTCTTCGAGAATGGAGTTCCCATCAGTTCCGTTAGTGTTGACGGAGTGGTCTACCTGAATCGGAACCCCCCCGAAAGAACTCGTGACCATTTGAAACCGGTCTTACGATTCTATCGACGAATATTATCGACTGCCTATTAGCTCATGAAGTAGTCTAGCCTAAGTGAAAGCAACATTCAGCTTCACTAAAGTTCTGGAAGGCGTTTACATATTTGCACGTCACCAAGCAGTCACGCGACGACTACCACCATTTCCCAAGACATTTCCATTGATAACTGTAGATGTTTTCATTTTAAAAGAAATTGGGTGTATCAAATATTTTTCTCGTGTTGGTAGGTAACATAAATGTACCAATTGAAAGGTTTTGAATAATCCTAAAGTTTTTAATCTCAAAAGATGTGGAAAGTAAGCTTATTAAGAATATTTACGGGACATATTCCCACATAAATCAGGGCCTTCAAGAAGGCGCATTGCTGGTTCGGGCACTCATTCTATAGCACATACTGTAATGATATCGAAATGATAAATTTTCTTCGACATTATTTGAGACGATTGAAACTTCCTTCTCCCACCACCCTCCAAATTTGAACGAGATCTGACCACTAGAACCGGATAAAGTTATGTGAATTCCTACAGATCTAAAACCTATAGTACAAAATTACTAGAAAAAGACACCCCATTTCCCTATGTCAGAGAAAAACGAGAAATCACGTTTTGACCAGTTTTTTTGCCTACTTTTGCATCTATGTGTGTGAAGTGTTAGGGGGGTCTAAAAGTTAAAACCAACTCAACCCTAATTGGAGACCATGTGCGGAAAAACGGGAGTTTCTACAGTTTTCATCAACTTTAAAACCCTTTTATGGGCGGCACAGTGCAGATTTTGAATTCACCCACCTTGAAATATGAAGTGACGAAGTTTGAGTGGCGTTATAAAAAATGTTAGCTACACGACTGCAAAGGCTCATTATTGAACATATGGAACCAAAACGGTCGTAAAAATTCTTGCATACAAGTCTGCAACGCATTAGGACATTTCATGTCTTTCCCCTCCCTCCTTCTTCCCTTCCATCTTCTAGCAATCTTGTCTTCCTCTGTGAATTACTTTTTTTTTTTCAATATAAAGAAAACAAAAATTAAACTCATATTTTCAGCTTCAGTAGCCACTCTGCTGATCAAGACCCTGTACACCTTATTGTTCATGTCCTAAGGAGGCTACCAGCCAAATTTCAGCTTTCCACAGTTGATAGGAAAGAAGTTAGCTTCAGGAGCCACTCAGTTGATCAAAACCCTCTGCACCTTATTGTTCACGTCCTAAGGAGGCTACCAGCCAAATCATAATAATCATATAGCCAAATTTCAGCTATAATCATATAGGTACCTACCTACCTCACTTCTACGAATCATAATAATCATTGAGCATATTTCGTTACGTAACGTAACGTGACATAACGACAATTTGGTTGTGTGCCATAGCAAAGACATGAAATGTCAAAAAACATAACAGCCGAATGACCATATAAATAGTTCCTACACTGTCAACATTAACATTCCTTTATGGATCTTGGTA